>JAMPIV010019005.1:0-401816 GCA_024509875.1 Oreohelix idahoensis
ATTTGTTCTGCACTATGAGGTTACCAGCTGCCTGCACAATGTCTTATTAGTCGCCTTGTCGCCATGCCCGAGGTGGCAGTGGTTCTATTATTTTTGAGTCTCCCTAGAGACCCACGGGAACTGTACGGCGTGTACTGCGTGAGTGTGTTAAGTATATGTATATCATCATCATACTCATCATCATCATCATACTCATCATCATCATCATACTCATCATCATCATACTCATCATCATCATACTCATCATACACATCATTATCATTATACTCATTGTAGCGTAAGGTTTTTCTTGTATGAAGATAGTATTTAGAGAAGAAATAGAATTCTCTCCAGAATTGTATGAAGTCCCAGTGTCAGAGAAGAGCACTGGTATCACAAGTGAGCTACGGCTGCAAATACTCTGAGCTAGACAATAGTTTAAGGCTTCAGAAATATACTTTGCCACCTTAGCTGTAGTAACTCATGTGATATTATAATAAAATTAGAAAAAGTAACTCATTTAAACAGTTAAAAATTTAACAAGTCACTTGAGTACAATTTCATAATTTATTATTTACATCTATCTAATTATGTAATGAAGGGTGAGTGTTGGACGATGGTGATTATGGTTTTGTATTTACAGCAAGTGATAATATAATTATAAGTTTAAACTTAGACAAAAAAAGTTCCCATGGGATCTTTAAAGTTAATTTAACCCAAAAATGTTCTCTCACTGTTGTTATTTATACTATTCTGTCTCTTTTAAGCTATGCCCTAATTTGTCATCATCTGACAGTTGAATGTCTCACATTAGCCACCGGAATAGTCACTATGTAACTCAACCTTGAATCAGCACTTGTCCAGATATGGGTTGACACATAACACTGTTGTTCTGAAAGTCACACTTCAGTCCAATCCCAGCAATCAGGGGGGAAAAAGTTATGGAACACTTCAACCTCTGGGCTCCAGTTATGGTTAGGTAGAAGGATCGAAGGTCCACTTGACTTCAGGGTTTATTTGTAATTCGACTATAGAACCTGGAACAAGGAGTATCAAGTGGCTAGGCAATGTCATGGAGACCTATTACATCCTGTTGTGTGTATGAGATGAGGGTGTCATCAGATGTCTGCATTTGTGATAAATGATACATGGCCTTGTATGATTTAGATAAAGTGAGACAGACCGGTGTCTACTGCAAAACATTGTCTCAAATATAATAATACATGAATAATCAAAGCAATATGAATATATGGACAGGATGCAACCTTTGCCTTTCTCACCTACATGCCAAGTCAGTACTGGTCTTGCTGGTAGGTTATAGACCCAGACAAAACCAGAATGGTTATATTTAGCCCTGACAGGACTGTGGTGGTTATAATTTAGTTTTTCCAATCTTCAGCAATCATATCCACACAAACAATATGTCCGATACATTCACAACACACTAAAATCTGAAATAAAGTTGATATTATTCACATAAATATCTGTAGTAAACCTACACACCCTCTAAGATCGATTCCAAGCTCTTATGAAGACTGTACTTTGTGAAGAATGTCTGCCCTTCATGCAGTGGCAACTGACGTAGTATAGACAGAACTCTACTTTGTCTTCTGGCTGGGTCTTGTAGTTGTGTGTATTTTGAACTGAGCGTTCTCGCCTTATACTTGTATATTGTGAGCGCGGGCGTGTGTTTGGGCCCTTTCAAGCACTGAAGATTTCTCTCATTTTGGGTATTATGTGCAACTATCCCATCAATCGTTCCAATACACACTCAACTAAGTTTATCCCTCACGTTGTCTTATATTTCCTTTATCTTCCCCCACTGGAAGCTTCCTTTTCATATACTTAAACCTACAATCGGGTATGGCATGTATTTACTATACATTTATAAAGTTTATCACTAGGTTAGACCTGTGATGTGAAAGTCAAATAAAACTACAAATATCTTCATATATACATACGCCTTTCAACTTTCCTTTCGGATTTCCATTCCTGCATATCATTTCTGTGAAAAGCTATCACCTTTTTTATAATTCTCTGATACATAGTCTCCGTTCACAAGAAATTCTGTACCTGACTTTCGACACTTTGCTTCGCCATTGTGAATTTTGCATACCGGCTTCTCTCTGATAACATAAACGAATGCGCATGCGTGACCGCTACTATTTTTAGACTGCTTAGTTACACAGTGTTCGTTTAGTCTTCATACCGTTCAAGGCTCTTGCCGAAACCACGATTTATTTTTCCTCTGTTCATTCTATCAGTCCATTAACTACGCGTGTTTTTGCACACTTTGCTACACTCATCATCATCATACTCATCATCATCATCATCATTCTTATAATCACCATCATCATCATACTCATCTTCATCATACTCATCATCATCATGCTCGTCAATATCATCATACTAATCATCATCATACAAATCATCATTATAATCAACATCTTCATTTTCATGTGCGCTCCTAACTAAGTATGGAGTCACCACTGTAGTTGATCCTCTTACAGGAAGCCGGCATCAAGTATTCACAGGCTTGTGCAGCAGTGGACTCTGTAGCAGTTTGTTTTTCACGATGATGTTGCCAACCCCCCGTGCACATCCTCATATTAATTGCCTTGTACGACATGCTGGAGAGAGCTGTCGTCATATTCTTTCCTTGTCTCATCAGATACCCCCCAGGAACTACACGAGGCACCAGTTATGTGTTCTCACACACACGGAAGTGTGACAGGCATGTAATTTATTGGACACACTAACGGTGTCTATTATTTCACTGAGTTATAGCGCAGTGGGTTAATGTTTGTCTGGTTGTAACGATAATGGCTTTTTTCATTGCAGGGTGAGGAAAAAATAAACAAAGGGAAGGGAAGAGAGAGGGAGATATATGGAGATAGGAGAGAATGATGGATTAATGTATGCCTCGCTGAAACAATAATGTAATTCGTTCAATATCTATCAGATCAAGGTCTTTCCATATCTTCCCAATGGCTTTCATTTCCTTCTTCAGTTCTTTCTTGTGCGTCATTGTGGGTGGACTGAAAACATGTGGGAGAAGAGAGAACGGAAAAGTGAGAAAGTGTGATATATGAACGAACGAACGAACTTTATTATCAAAGGGTAAAGAATTGAGCACGCAGGCCCATCTGACATTCTGCCCTTCCTCTCTCTCTCTCATCATGTATACTGTATCCTTTCATCCTCACATTTACTTTAAGCATTATTTAGGCATTTATCATTATAAAAGTACTATAACATCATACATTTGCAATAATAATCATAATAAAAGTATGTTTTTGAAGAAACACGAGAAGGATGGATTCAGTCATGTCACCCTGAAACACTACTGTCATTCATTCATGCATTCTTTACATTTCATCGCCAAAGGGACCATAAACCTTCAGCAAACTTATACCAAGTCGTCATATCCGGTGCCATCAGCTTCAAGTTTTTTCCGCGTCTTCCTCGTCCCTTCCATTCCTGTTTCCAGTTTTCTCGTTTTCGTTGTATGGGGACTGAAAAAAGAAGGTAAGAGAGAAGAAAACAGCGAGAAAGGTAATAGTGGAAGAAAGGAGATAACGATGAATTACCAAATGCCTTGCTGAAATAATAATTCTCCTTTTTTTCTTTCATTGACTCGTGTCGCGAGTTTTCTTCCTTGATTTGCTGTAGTGGTCCACTAATGGCCAGAATTCGAGTAATAGGATGAGTTTTTATAAGGTAGCAACCTTCGATCAAGATTACTCTTGGCAGATATGTAAATAGGGAGTCTGACAGGGATTTTAGGATGTTAAGTATTGAAAATCGCGCTAATGATCCTTGCCCACGAAGCACTATTTTTGTGGTGCCTAGTTGGGAGGGAGGATACCGCGATTCGCTTCCGTAGCTAGGCTGTGCTACCGTTCGGAAGGTCCTAGGTTCGAGTCACCGGTAAACCTCTCACTTCTATTGTTTTTTCTGTTGTTTAGTTTCTACTTCTTTATTTCTCACGAGTGTCTGTAACATACCTTTATCTGTGTTTTATTTATTTACTGTTTACAGGCCTTGGGTTTCCCTCTTTATTTATTCTTGAGCCAAGTATGTCGCATAGGTTGCTGTAAGCCCGTGTTCTTGTAGGATTTATGCAGTGTTGTTTATCCATCTGCCTCTTGGCCGACTTCGTACTCTGAAACCAGATCTTCTACTACTGTAGGCGAGTAGCGGCATCTTCATTGTGTGGGGAGGAGGGGGAGGGGAGGGTGAGATAAGAAAGAAAGCTAGAGAGAGAAAGAGGGATACATGCGAGGAGAAGGGTGGGGAAAGAGGGAGAAAGATGGAAACAGAGGTAAACGACGGGGAAGGGGCAGAGATAATGAGAAAGAAATGTGTTGTAGCTAGGGTAGGATGAAGTTGGTTTAGCGTCTCGGTGTCGGCAAGTCGTTTGATCGCCAGTGCCTCACACGATACCAGTTTATTTACGTCAAATGTAGAGTAAATAATAATTTCCATTATTTTATTTATAGAAGCTCGTTCCTTCTTCCCTTATCAGTACAGTATGACACTTTTATGGTTCTTCCTTCTGGAGGTTCATGATAACATCCGGGGCCGTGAGGAAAGTATCGCATGAGAGGTGAGGTATTTACCGTATTTCCTGCATAAAAGGCATACCGAGGTATAAGACCC
The DNA here is from genome assembly GCA_024509875.1 of Oreohelix idahoensis. Taxonomy (NCBI): domain Eukaryota; kingdom Metazoa; phylum Mollusca; class Gastropoda; order Stylommatophora; family Oreohelicidae; genus Oreohelix; species Oreohelix idahoensis. The sequence continues at coordinate 4,642 of JAMPIV010019005.1, forward strand.
ACCCGTAACATAACGAGATTATTTGGAACAAAAAAATTACATTAGAAGAACTTATTTATTACATTAGATTTATAATATTGTCCGGTGTAGTTCCCGGGGTCTCCGATGAGCCAAAGAAAGAATAAGGCTGTTCCTCACTCCAGCAATGTTGTGGAAGGCGGTTGATATGATTTGTGCATGAGGCTGGCAATCTCACGTAAAACAAATAGCTACAGAAAGCACCACTGCCAGAGCATGTGAATGCTCGCTGCAGGCTGTCTATAGGGGGGCTAGCTACAGTGGCAGCTTCATGCTTCATAAGGATAAAAAAGGAAAATGATGATGATACTGATGATGATGATGATGATGATGACATATAGTATTCCTTTTATCAGTTTTAAACGAAACCATTTTATTACACATGTTACAAAACTTGATTCTTTTCAAATAAGAATAATGGTTGATCTCTAATTATTTAATAGACGCAGTAACCTGTTGCTGGGTTATAATTACTTTATATTTTGTCTATAAATGTAGATAATTTGTCAAACTGCTACCATTGTCTTACTGACAGCGCGCTGCTTAATGATCTATTATATTTTATACACCTCAAGTAATAGACAAATAAGAATCTTTAATCGCTTTATATTGAGGTTAGTAGTTAAGGAAGTGTTTTGTAAAACCGAGGTGGCAATTTTAACAAGTGTTATTTCTGTCATGCGCGATTGTGTGGGCTTCTTGTACATTTACTAGTTGTAGTGAACTTAGCTGAGAAATATTCCAGGTATTTTACTGTTATATCGTTTATATTTTGTGGAGTTTTTACTTGGTGTTAGCACTATTCATCATCCATTAGGTAGATCAAAGTAATATTATCGTGAACTTATCGACACAGAAGGACTGGGAATGTGTACCTTTTGCGTACCTTAGCGAAAGATGGCTTAGTGGTTTCCATCTGTTGAGGTACAGTATATCATGTATTATTTTTTAACATTTTTATTTTTTAGGAACTTACTTTGATATGTAACTACCCAGTTTTAAAAATAGCTACGTGACTCTGCGCTGAATTAGGGAAGGCAAAGACAGCGATGAAGTGAACTTGGCACTTATAAATCAATGACTCTGAAACATGGAGAACAACATTAACAACAACCAAAAAGCGATGGATAGGACACACATTGAAGAAACCCGTTGATAACATCACAAGGCAGTCTCTGTTCTGGAATCTTTAGGGTACTTCTTCTTCTCCCTCGTTCGTCCTGAAAAAGACGTTGGTTGCGTTGTGTCTGTTTACAGCGGAGCTGCGATATCCGCGCCTTTCGGCCGGCACATCCGACTTCAGCACGGCATTTTTTGGGACCGGGTTTGCCTTCCCTCTTCGATCCCTACTCTCTCAGCCAGACTGCAGTCTGTTTCCAGGACCACCACGTGGAGGTGGAATAGGGTCTTGGTCAGCTCCGTTCGCTGACCCTGACGAAAGCAGTCAAGCTATGGGTCACTGACTGCATTCTCTATTGCTGCGTCTTTGGGTCCCCTTTAGGGTACGAGAGGTAGAGGTATACCAAAGAACACACGCAGGAGAGAACTGAAAACAGATATGACAAGGATGAAAAGGACCTGGAAATACCTTGACCTGATGGCGCGTGACAGGAAGACTTGTGTTTGTTGAACGGCTGTTCTCCTGGGGGAGCTGGGGGGTGATGATGATGTTGATTTGATATTTAATTGTATATTGATTTGATTTTATACTTTACAACGTCAAATTAGACAGAACGCTTGCTTCTCGAAGCAAAGGGGTCTGGTTCGAAACCAGATCACGTCACGCAGCAGGCTACCCAGCTTAAAAATTGGTTCAGGGCTCTGTTGTAAGTTAGAGAAAGCAGAGGCAACGAGGAAGTAAACATATCTTCTTCCCCCCCTCCCCCCCCCCCCCCCCCCCCCCCCCCCCAATCAAGCAAAGACCTGGAGTAAGTGAGGTCTTTAACTATTCGATATCTGCTGTGTGATTACCTTTAACCTTCTTGTTTTTTAAACCGTGTTAAAGGTACTATTGATTCACTATTCTCTATTGTCGATATCTGCTGTGTGATTACCTTTAACCTTCTTGTTTTTAAACCGCGTCGAAGGAACTATTAATTCACTATTCTGAATTGTCGATATCATCACTTTTATTTGTGCTCCTTACGGAGCATGGGGTCACCACCGTAGCTGGTCACCTTACAGGAAACCTGCACCAAGCATTCACATGCAGCTGTGGTTTCCATGACAATTTGTTTTACATGATGAGTTTGCCAGCCCTCGTGCACAACCTCATATTGGTCGACTTGTACGACATGCCTGAAGATGAAGTAGTCCTGTTCTTTCTGTGTCCCTTCAAAGCAACACCCCTTCCCCCCGGGGGACTGCACTAGGGATATACCACATTGAAAGAACTATTAATTCACTATACTGTTATGTCGATATAGAGTTAACAATTTCATGTAACAGTCCATTGTGAGGTGATATTATCCATTCATCCAGACTGTCTTGCAGCACGGCTCTCATGTGATTGAATGCGTTTTCTACAATGTTAGATTTACTCACAGCAGCATTAATGAAAATTGATTTGTTCACCATCCGTTATTGGGCCGGCTGAGATAATATGACGTGCTAGCTTGCAATCTTAATCAGTTTGGCTCATTTGGTTATGGGCGTATCGATGAGTGTGGTCGTGGCGAGTGGGGTATTGTGGAACGGGGATAGACATGATTCATCCCTGCGCCTTCCCCCTCCCCTGTTTATTCATTACTGTTGACAGGAATGTCAGATTCGCTGCTTGCAGAAGGAGATGAATATCAGAGTGGGAATTTCCTGCGTGACGTATTCGTGAAGGGTCTCTGATGTGCTTACGTGTGTATGTGTTTGTACACAAGGAAGTCCATTGAAACATACCGCAAGGTATTTTATATTTGGACGTGCGCCTTAATGTAACCGAAGGACCCTGTGTCTAGGTTGAACGATACGCGCCTAGTTACACAAGAAAAATTGAACAAACAAAAAACAAGGAAGCCTATAAGTGGACCCGAGAGTTACAATGTTAATCCGTTCCGAGGATCTCTTCGTAACTTGAAAATATCGCTGGCTGAACCCATTAATGCATTTGTGTTTGGTAATTCGTTCCTAGACTTCGGAAGGAAAATATTTTCGCCACAGAAATAAGCTATTTAACTCCTCTGTAAGTCATTTTTACAGTGGGAATGTTAGTCTTACAACATAAAAAAATAAATAAATAAAAATAGAATCATGTTAAAAAAAAACAAATACTTTTTTTTTAAAAGCGTAAACATTTACCGGAGACTGGAAGAAGTGCTTCTGAAAGGCCAAAACAAGACTGATGGTATCCACCGCCCAAAAATAGGGCATTGTGATTTAGTCTCAACCGATTGGTAGAATTCTGGACTCTCAAACCTCTTAAAAGCCACACCTTTAACCATATTCTTATCTCCTACAAAAGTTACATGACTACATGAACATCAGTCTAAACTCTGGTGTGTCATTGTTGACCAAGATTACTGAAATCTGGAATTCAAATATTAACTGTGAGAATAGTCTTGTTATAAAAGCCCCTTCAGTCATAACTGACTATTTGAGTGCGCCCCTGAGGTGACAGCCCTCAGCTGCTTATTTTCCTGGTGTTCCTTTCGACATTTTCTCCTCTCTTCTGCATGCCGTGAGAGTTTCTTTTCGCCTAATCTGAGGTGGCGTCGTAGAGAGCTTCGCCACTTGGTGCATTCGGTAGCTTCATCCTCCCACGTTTCTGGATTTATGTCCAGAGCTCTCATGTCTCTCTTGCACACATCTTTGAACCTGAGCTGCGGTGCCTCAACAGTTCTTTTGCCATCTACCGATTGTGGAAGGAGATATTTTTCGGGATGCGACCATCTTCAATTTTTCGGCGGACATGACCAAGCCAGCATAGTCTGCACTGTCTAAGCATTGTATTTATACTTTGAAGGCCCAGCACGTGACAACACCTCGACATTTGTCACTTTGTCCTTCCACGAAATACCGAGAATGTGGCGCAAGCACCGTAGATAGGAGGTAAAAATGAATACGTGACTCTGCTCTGAATTAGAGAAGGCAAAGACAGAGCCCTTAACATCAAGTCTTGTTAATGACCTGCATATAGCATTTGGCACAACTGACTATTCATGATTTCTATGAAATTTCAAAAACTGAACAATCATATCTACCAGACCACAAGGTATTTTACATTATGACAGTCGTCCTAATGTTGTGTCTAGTCCAGAGGTTTTCAAACTGTGCGTCGCGGCTCCCAGGGGCGTCGCGGCCCTCGGGAAAGTCATTAATATCTTTTTGGGTACAATTGCTTATATATAATATATAGTGTAGAGAGGAGCCGCGGTGATTTATGCACAGGTCAAGGGAGCCGCGGACAAAAAAAGTTTGAAAACCTCTGGTCTAGTCTGAACGGGGGCGCCTCGCCAGAACGAGGTAAAATTCTGACTTTTTAAAAAGATGAGTACCGAACTCAACGTGTATGTACAGTAGTGTTGTATCCGTGTCAGAGGGCGTTCGACAGGTCTCACTATTGGGTTGCTTACATTTCAGCATTGTTATCTCTACCATTGTTAGTGTCATATGATTACTGTGGAGTGTTCGCTAACGATGTAACACAGAAGGTATCTTGCACAGACATGCGCACAGTAGAGATATCACAATAACGTCATTTAGACACGCACACGTGTCATGCGTTGCCTCCCCTTTTGCTCTGCAGTGATGGTCTAACAATGGGCAAAACCTAGAGTATCTAATGTGGGTCTTCAAAGGTGTCTACCTTCGCACAAGATTACTTTTGGCAGAGATACAGATAGAAGAATGATGATGCTTTTACCTTGAGGGAGTCTTCACAAGATATTTCAGAAGTCAAGAACAGTGCTGAATGTGTCATAGCAATGTTAACTTTTTATCTGCCCGACATCTTTTGTGAAGAAGTATTATATAATTTAATTTAGCTCGTACAAGCCCTCAGCTGAATTAATAGTGAAATTCTTATTATTATTTGGCTCTGTAGATGTAAATATAGATATATTAAAGATGCTGATTGATCCGTGTGCACTTCCGTCTGTAATAACTAAATCAACTATGAATTTGTAAAAACCAACATATAACACTGATACAGTATGATTTATTCCATATACCTAATTGATACAGGCTGCTATTCATCCAGTCTGTTCGTTGCATACTGTATATAGGCTAAATATCCATGTGTGTATTGCTGTGCTGTTACCGTGCATGATATGTGAAGGGTGTGTAGAAAACAGTCACTCACACCACGATAGCTCACGTACGAGTCATGGAGGGTTGAACGCCTTGTGACAGTTAATGAACAGTTTAATTACACCACAACACGGTCACGATAACGTCGACGAAACACAGCATGTTACACAGGTTATAATAGCATACCAAAACAAGGATCCACATCATATAATAATAATAATCCATCAAGAATAACTACTGGCAAACGCAGTACCAATAGTTATAGGCCTCAAATAACATTATGCCTCAGCGCTATATAATCCCTCCAGAAGACTGCTGGGGATCGCAGTACTAGTAAATAATAGGCCTCCAATATATGTGACGTCTCAGCGCTCTTTAATTCATCTAGAAGACTGCTGGGGATCGCAGTACTAGTAAATAATAGGCCTCCAATATATGACGTCTCAGCGCAGTTTAACAGCTTCCTAACAGCTCCACAAAATCGCTGTACTGCAGTTAATCATAATACGGCCTGTCCAAACCTTGGCCTCATAATATAAGTCGACATGTCAAGCACTGTACAGGCTTCCCTCGAAAACACTGGGCTGACTTCTCCAGTCACGCCCAGGACACAAACACTTCAAAAAATGTACATAATCTTTAAACACTGGCCTGTATACTCCAAGGCCTAAGGAACATCTCCTTACATCAAATACATCTCATCTAAACACTGGCCTGTATACTCCAAGGCCTAAGGAACATCTCCTTAACTAATACATCTCATCTGGGATAATCACACATAATATATGTCAGCATAAATGCCTGTACACTGGTACACATTGAAAAACACTTTACATCTCCTCAGTGCACTCGCCCGGTACACACTGACACCAAAAACATTCTCTCCCAGAACACCCCAGCTAATCACACTATGCCTGGGGCTAACTTCCCGAGAACTTTCGCTCATCGCTCAAAATTAGCTTAGAAAATTTATCTCACGTGGAGCTCAGCCACCGTGAAAAACATTCTGCATCTCGAAGATTCGAATGCGATACACTCATATATTTTTTTAAATAAATTAACAGCTGTTCAAGTGGGATAACCATTATAATCTATTGTACATCCCATACATATAACGATTACTGCCCTTGCTTAGATTTGGACTTATCAGTTTACACCACCCCCCGGGGAAAAAAATGATATCATTTTTTTGAAAAGATTACTCAGCCAAAAAATAAGTGGGTGATGAAGTTCTAATCAGAAAAGTTAATCAACCTGTTAAGTCCAAATACTATATATCGTCCCAAAAAATATCAGCATTATGAGAAAGCATACAAAATAATCAGTTAAATCTACAAAGATAATCTGCTTTCAACAAAGTTAAGTCTATACAGCATAGAATTAACCCAACAATATACAGGATGTAAGTATCGGTATAGTAGGATGTATAAGAATACAAATAGTATCAAGTGACATATAAATGCAACATGAAAGTATAATCCAGATATGAACCGCTACCGAAAAGTCAGTAGAAGAAATGGAATGAAATGAAGAATAATCAGGAAAGACAAAAGAAAAAACATAGCTATGTCTGCAGAGAACGATGGATTAATACATCGTAATAACAATTTGATCAACAACGTATTATATAAATACATGTAATCATGACAAGAAAGTATAGGACACAAAGACAATGTATGTGTATATTTAACAACCACAAAAGAAAGCTATAGATAAACGAAGCATAATCTAACCTTAACTCCGTTATACAACTTATTCATAATAACAATGAACTATCATAGACATATACACAAAAAATAATACCGTTATAAATAAACTCGAACTAACGCACCATGAAGCGTTAAGTAAAAAAAAAAAAAACACATCATTACTCCCTCTAGCGCACAGTTAAGCGCAGGGCAGCGAAAAAATTTTACAATCTTAGAAAACATTTTCCAAAAAGTAAAAACAAAAATATTTCATAACGCTAAGTTAAATAAAAGTGGTATTTTAAATTTTTAAAAATTTAACCCTATATTAACATACCAAAAATGTAATAAGCTTAACAAAAAATGTGTGACATACAAAAATTCTTATATTTAAGCAGACACAAAATCAAAACAATATGCTAGGAAAATGATGCATGTCTAAATTGCAAGAAAAAAAAGAATCAAATTATTTTAAATTCACAGGTATTATTCTCTCGAAAATCTCAGAAATCAATGTTTCAGAATATGTTCTCAACTTGCAATACAAAATTAACTCTGATATAATCTAACTACGTCTCCAAAATTATTTTTCACAATATAATGGTTACTACATAATGTCTTAGAATGCTAATACATAAATAAACATGACATCAAAACACAAGAAAGAATTCTAAATTTCGTGAGTACAGAGACTCTCTAAAGACGACTACTGTACCATACCTAGCTAATGAGGTTGTGCATAGGGCTGACAAACTCATCATGCATATAAAACAGTCCTAATAATCACCGCAGCAAAACACATCAATGTTTGATGTATCAGCTCTCGTAGCTCGAAACTCAGCACGGAGCATAAAGGTCAACCATAGATTGACTAAATGAGCATAGTCTTCTGACTAGCGTGCGTGAATACTATACTCCACTGCTTTCATCAACAAGTTACAAAGATAAGTCACTCGTAACTGATATCTTACAACTTACTGCAATCATAATACATACAATATTCGTCATAACACAATAGTGTAAGAATAGTATGAAAATAATTGTTGCATTATCAAAACATCGTCGTACATAAAATAAATATGTGCATAAATAGTGCATACAAAATGAGGTTACACACTATCTAATAGAAGTTATATAGTATCTTAATACAATTGTATGTAATATCATATATTTATTTGATACAATAATATCTGTATGTTAAACATGTTGAACAGGCAATAATTCCAGCCGTGTTGAATAGTCTCATAATCTTGGAAAGATAACCGCATACAATTTAGTCAACTTGCTGTCCGGCTTTACTTGGTCAACCACATGGATACAAGGTGGCATACCTTACTCTGTCTACTAATGTAACACCGGAACATTGACTTTCATTGCAAAGCTGTCGCTGTGAAAATATACAAATGAAAAAATTCTATTTTAATTCACAGTCTGATCTAACGATGTAAAACGGAAATTAACGTTACATTTACCTAAAACTGTGGCTTGTGTGAACCTGTAGCCCTTTCACCGATCAACAAGCCTTCCCTTGACACGTGTAAACACCACAGAAGGCTTACGGGGCAGAAAATGATCGTAGCTCAAGGTCGTCGCTATTGGATGCTGAAAAAACATTTCTACCCTCACGACAGTGAGATACTCTCTCAAAACCACAAGCAGAACAAGCCGTTGTATTTGAGACTCTATTTTTATTATTATTACCTTGTTTATTAATAACTTTAGTCCTTTGTTGAGAAATGTTAAAATAGTTGTCATTATTATTTCTCTTTTGATAAAAATATCTGCCAGATTGGTTATGTTGACTTCTAGAAAAACTATTATCGTGAGATTTGTAATCTTTCATGTAATCATTCCTACCATAATGTTGAAAATCTCCAAAACCAACATATTGAGATCTATTACACTGTCTCTGGTTTCTTGGAGAAGACAGATTATAATTTGCTGATCTCCCTTGGTAATGTTTAAAACCTGTATTATCTCTCCTGTCACGATTGTTTTTCTTCTTTTCTGTGGGAGCATGCTTAACCTCTGAATCAGTAATAGGAATAATAAAATCCTTATGGCTACTAACATACTGAGTATTACTTTGGGCACTAGTCCTACTAGTCTCTTCCCTTATTATGTTTTTATGAGGCTTTCTAACCTCAGATACAAGGTTAGTTTTTTTAACTTTGACATGAAATTTATCCTTGTCTTTACTGTGATGTACAGAATCAAGTATCACAGTAGAATTAACCTTGTTGGCCTGTCGCCAGGAATTATTAATATTACCAGCATAGTCACCAGTACGATGAAAATTATATCTGCCACGCAAGGATTTCCGCTCACCACGTTTGATGTTAGTATTGGCATCGAGTGTCTGTTGCTGACTCGACGTTTTTAAGACGTGTTGATAACCGTCTTTCTGTCTAACTTTGTCAACATTGACAGTAGACAGCATTTTTCTACCTAAAATTATATCAACCAAACCGTCCACTCTTTCCTTTAATTCCGTAATTTCAATATTTTTAAGTGAAATCTGTTCACTTTGTTTCTTAATTACGTCATCGAATGTCAAAACTCTACATCTTTCCTTCGCTAGTAATTTCTCAATCTTAGCTAATTTATCCTTCTCCATTATTAACTCTTCCAATCTCTTCTTCTCTTCTTTTTGTGCTAAATTGGCTGCTGAAGCTGGTGCAACTGTATCGGCAACAGCAGCAAACTTTAATGGGTTCTTTAAGAACTCCTTGGTCCTTTCTGCTTCCTTGAATGTGTAGTCCGTTTCAACAGCAATAGCCAACAGGCGTTTGAACCCGTTGATCAATGAATGTGGGGCAGAAGAGGCTGTTGGATAGCCACTACACTTTTCCCTATTTGTTGTTAACTGTGTTAACTCCATATGAAGCGCCTCGGTCTTACTCTTCTGGCCATTCCCAAGCTCATTAACCTTCTCGGGAGATGCCAAATACTTTTCTCTAAGTCGACGACCGAAAATCGCATTGTCATCCCATAAATCACAACGTGTTTCCTTACATAAGTTTTCACATTTTTTTGCTTGAATTCTCAATTTCTCATGTATCTCCTTCTTTTCTTTTAGTTGGCAACTGAGAATATCATTATCATCTAACACATTATGAAGCATTTCTATGTAAGTCTTCTCACGAACATTGCTCTCAACCTTCAACTTGTCATACTTCTCTTTCTGTTCTTTAAGTTTCTGCGTGAGATTAATAGTTTCGCCTTGCTTATCTCCCAAATTAACTTCCAAGTATTTAATCCTGCACAATGCCGAATTTAATGCTTCTTGCCGTCTTTCAAGATCCAAGTTTGATTTATATAAATCACTTTCAAGTTTAGTCACTTTTGCCTGTAATTTGCTCTCCTTAGCAACACTTTCTAAAATCTTTTCCCTTTCCTGTAACGCACTATGTTTAATTTCTTCCATCTGCTTCTCATCCTTCAACTTCTCTTTCTGATCATCATGAACGTCCTTGAAAATTATCTTCCTTATATTTCTCACACTGTGATCGTGTTTAATATCAATATGCTGATTCAAAAACACACGAAGATAATTCAATAAATCTGCTAAATCATCAGACATTACCAAATGAGGAATGGATTGAAAATTATTCTGAGCAAAAATTCTTAGAAAAAATGACGCATTAGCCAGAAATCGATCCATTACGTGTTCTTCGAGTTCTGGGCATTGCAAATTCTCATTATTCTGGCCATCCTGAAATAAATATACCAATATAGGCAACATATTATCCGGATCCATATCAGAATCAATGTCAGGATCCATAGTGGTACAATCACTAAGTCCACTATATATATTCACCACTTATAATTACCACAAGTTTATGTCCCTAGCAATTCGGACAATTACCTTTTCAGCTCACAAAGCTAGATATCCTTTCAAGTAATTGCAAATATCAGTTAATCACTGTATACCATAGTAGCATAAGTTCTTGTGCTTAGAACCTTTGTAAAATATACCAATATGAGGGATAACTTTATATCAATTTGAGTGATGTCAATATTATGTGAAATAGCCTTAAACACTTATGCACTAAAGTCTTACAATAAGTTACTAACAACTAACATATTATATAGACAATATGAATCACGGTTACAAAGACAAGGTACTACAGAACAAATGATAACGTTCGCAGAAGTCAACTGAACAGTAAGGCTTAACTAAGGCAAAACATTTTACATAGCATGTAATGATAACCGCGAATAATGGCAAGACAATAACAACACCGTGTATAAAGGAAAATGTGTATAAAAACTGAAAGATAGGAAATAGAGAAAAACGCTCACAAACAAATTAATCAATAAACTAAAAAACAGAGAAAAATACTACGAGAACAACAATGAAACGTTACTTCACAACTATACACTTACTTGTCCCAAGAGACAACTAGTAACCTAAACTTCGGTAAGGTCTGTAGCCTTAAACCGGAATTGTCATAGAATTGACATTTACTAACCAAATACTAAAGAATGCTTGTGAAGCCCTGGGTAAACTGGGATATAATCTTCATAAGTAGACATGAAACATAGAATATTTAACATAAAATACTCATTATAACAAATAGTACACAATATATATATATAGGAAGACTTGTTGACACAAGATAAAATGGCACAGTTTCCACAACATAAACCACTTATCTTCAATAAAGGAAAATACATCCGTCCAAAATGCTGAACATCACAAAGTCTGCTGAGGAAAACAGTTCACCGCATAAGGTCATAGCAGCTTGACACTTCTCACTTCAGGTCCTTTGTCTTTGCCACGGTACGATGTGTGCTCGTACACCGCACAGGTAAACAGGAACTGTATTACTGTTAATCATCTACTTGAGGCACACGTGTAGAATGACAGCATATCAACTTGAATTCCCTCTGTAACTGTAGGGGTACATAGTCTGTCAATCTCGTTGATAATCCACATGAAAGGAGGTACTTGACATCTCTTGTATACTTTGCTGGTAAACTTCTTCAATTGCGCCACCAAAATACTGGCACAGTTCACTTGAAAACTTCAATTCAAAAAGCAGAACTGAATAATGAAGCTTATCTTGGCAATGGAAATGTTAGATATGTTATAGTCCTCTATGTAGATGGGTATTAATAAGCTGCACTCCATCAGATATGTTACCGCCTAGTTATGTTAACGTCTGTTTTAGGGTAAGTCTTATATAGTAGGTATCACGCCATGTAAGTTTGAAAACAACCACTATTGCACCCGTAGTTGGTGATGTCATCAGTGTAAAGTTTGATAATTATGATGGATTCTTAAATGCGCCACACAGCATAGAAGAAAGTCACATAACGCAGATGACGTGGGCATCACGTCCGAAAGTTTTGTCCACCGCCTGATGTGTACAATTGCAACAGTGCAAACGATAGAGTAGTCGAATACCAAGGTTGCTATATATTATATCACGCCACACAGGCTACTTTTTATAAATGTCGTGAGTTCGATCCAACTTGAACTGGAACCACCAACTGATACAGTATGATTTATTCCATATACCTAATTGATACAGGCTGCTATTCATCCAGTCTGTTCGTTGCATACTGTATATAGGCTAAATATCCATGTGTGTATTGCTGTGCTGTTACCGTGCATGATATGTGAAGGGTGTGTAGAAAACAGTCACTCACACCACGATAGCTCACGTACGAGTCATGGAGGGTTGAACGCCTTGTGACAGTTAATGAACAGTTTAATTACACCACAACACGGTCACGATAACGTCGACGAAACACAGCATGTTACACAGGTTATAATAGCATACCAAAACAAGGATCCACATCATATAATAATAATAATCCATCAAGAATAACTACTGGCAAACGCAGTACCAATAGTTATAGGCCTCAAATAACATTATGCCTCAGCGCTATATAATCCCTCCAGAAGACTGCTGGGAATCGCAGTACTAGTAAATAATAGGCCTCCAATATATGTGACGTCTCAGCGCTCTTTAATTCATCTAGAAGACTGCTGGGGATCGCAGTACTAATAAATAATAGGCCTCCAATATATGACGTCTCAGCGCAGTTTAACAGCTTCCTAACAGCTCCACAAAATCGCTGTACTGCAGTTAATCATAATACGGCCTGTCCAAACCTTGACCTCATAATGTAAGTCGACATGTCAAGCACTGTACAGGCTTCCCTCGAAAACACTAGGCTGACTTCTCCAGTCACGCCCAGGACACAAACACTTCAAAAAATGTACATAATCTTTAAACATTGGCCTGTATACTCCAAGGCCTAAGGAACATCTCCTTAACTAATACATCTCATCTGGGATAATCACACATAATATATGTCAGCATAAATGCCTGTACACTGGTACACATTGAAAAACACTTTACATCTCCTCAGTGCACTCGCCCGGTACACACTGACACCAAAAACATTCTCTCCCAGAACACCCCAGCTAATCACACAATGCCTGGGGCTAACTTCCCGAGAACTTTCGTGTCGTGAAACGAAGTGTAACCCACTACTTTGTTAATCACTATGTCGAGATACAGATTTGCTTCAACCAATCAACTTGCACCGTTCACCAGTCTCTGAGACGGAATAAATTATACTGTTCACGCAGTTCACGCAAGATGGCGGCTAAAAACTGAATAAAATTAGGCTGTATGAGCAAAAGACGAAACCGGAGGAAACCAATCATTTTGCTCCGCCAGGAACCAACCGAAAGCCTTTCTTAAGCAGTTACCTGCCTATATAATAGGGCGGAATTTTATGCTAAACACGCAATCCCGAACTTGACGCCAGAGATACGGACTGAAGAGGAAGAAGCTGTCACCTTGATTGATTGTTTACCTGAGGGCATCGACCTGCAACCTACTTCACTAGTCGAGTCAAACTGGCCGTTTTTTTAAATCTTGGAGGGTAATTATAAATTTACGATAACCTTTAGGAAAATAGGCCTTCAGCAGGCATATAATGTTGGTATTTGTTGTGTGTCATTATACTACCTACACCTGTATATATTTAATATATTTTGGGTTCCCTATGAATGTATATGATTGAATAGACGAAGACTAATAGGACTCATACTTCAATCTATTGTCTCCTATACTTCAATCTATTGTCTCAGATAAGACCAACTGCAATATAACCAAAACAGTCATTGTTAGGACTCAATATATTGTCTCCTATACTTCAATCTATTGTCTCAGATAAGACCAACTGCAATATAACCAAAACAGTCCTTGTCAGGACTCAATCTATTGTCGCATCTAACTCCAATCTATTGTCTCCTATAACTCCCACCTGATATATCACCAAACAGTCCTCGTCTCATATACTCCTATCATAGAACATAACAATATTGTTAGGATATATGTTACCAGCTAGTATAGCACTTGACAGAGAGGACGTGGTATAGTATAGGGGGAAGGACATTGTTGTATCACACCTAGGTGTACATATTATTGGATTTATTCATGTATTGATTTATATTATGGGATGTATTCATGTATTAAATGTATTCATGTATTGAATCTATATTATTGAATGTATCCATGTATTAGTTTATCAGAAAGAATGCTTTGCAAGTAGACACCTGTCTTGTCTCGCTATTGCTAATTCATACTGAGCCATGTTGTCATTCATCCTACATGCATACATCTGAGACACGCTCATTTCACTCACACTAGAAATAGGTGGGCTTGAGGACAGAAATTAGCCCCTATTTTTGCTTTGTTACAGGTTTATTTGTGTCCTAAAAACCTGAGGTCGTATGTTCGAGTCAATCCCGCTGCCTGGAACTTCACAGTAGCATAGAGATTGTACAGAAGCTACATCTTTAGTCCCCCTCAGTCTTGGGTGGGCTAAAGTAACGAGCCTCAGCAGGAGTTGTGTGAACCCAACTAAGGAGAACAGAACGTTTTAAGAGATGAGTACACATTAGTACCATTTCTGTCGGCATTGTGAGCATAGAAACTGTCAGTGATGAGAAAGTGACTTAACATAGCAAGAGACAAAATTAATAGCATAGCTGAGAAGTGTTATATCCTTAATTAACAGCACAGCTGATCCATGTACTATAATTAATTAACAGCACAGCTGATATAATTTTTGTTCCTATAATTGGAAAACTTGTTGTCTATATAAATATAAATATTTGTAAAATATATGTAAACTTACAAATTCATTACGTTCCATTTTTTTTCAACATTCACCCTTCAGCACAAGAGTAGATAGTGTATATACTAAATAAAATATAAGGAAATTGTATTTGAACGACTTGTCAATTTTATCAGTGTTAAGTAAAATCTGTTTCCTTGGTTTTTTAATATCACAGTTAGTTACACAGCGGAGGTGGCGCTTTATGTCGGTCTCCTCTCTACTATTGTTTCGAGATCAGAACATTCACAGCCGTAACTAATTTGTGATACCAGCATACATGCCACACTTAAAGGTTTACCCATAATCTGTACGGGGTGTTTGCGTTTTGAGATGTGTACGGGCCGTACACGGGTCTGTACGGGTTTTTTCGCCTAATTATTAACCCTTTCAGCACCATTATGACGTACGCCATACGGCATAAATCTTGACAATTTTTGTCGCTGTGCCGTACCGAGTACGTCACGGAAGTAGTGCGATACCTCGTTCCCATACACCTATAAAACGTACGTCCTATTTTAAAAGCACCAGAACTCTTCTGTTTACAATCGTATCGGCAATTGCTGGGCATAATCGGATTCAGCATTGAAAAATCTGGCCACTAAGCTTGAAACGAACAAAATATTTTACTGCTAGCGAATACGGTAGAACTGATAATAGTGATTTTACAAAAGCGAAAGTTACAAACATGGACGCTGCCATACCGCCGAATCATAAACATTTTGTGGAAAAAGAGCACGAAAATTCTTGTTTGAGTTGAATTTATTCAACTTGAATGATTCTGACAACTCTTTTTACTGAGATTCTGGTAATCTTTACCTTTATTGCCGTCGAGTATGTTTAATATTTGTATTTTCGTACCATTTAGAGTTAAGGTTGAGGTTAGGTTTACGGTAGAAAGTGCGTAAGAAATGTAAATTTGAATAATAATACAAAACAAATTATGGGTATGGGTAGGCCTAATATCGGAATGACGGTCGCCGAATGCTCTGCATGTATTTTCGTACCATTTAGAGTTAGGATTAGGGTTACAGTTGGGGTTAGGGTTAACCCGAAATCTAAATGGTACGAAAATACATGCGGAGCATTCGGCGACCGTCATTCCGATATGACCAAATTATGAAACTGAAAAAAAAAAAACCCACAAAAGCAAGGCAAATTTGCATCTTAACCAGGTCAGAGAAAAGTTTATTTGGAGTTACTTCTCTTCTTAGTTTTTAATTTCGTTTCTTTAAAAAACAATGTGATTTTGCCTTGGGTGATCATCATTACGGTCATCCAATGATTTATATTTATTAAATAATTAATTACTATCAATGTTTGATTGACACTAAAATTCGTATGGGTATAACGGCTATTCCAATTTTTGAAGTTCGGTAGAGAATATATAATATTGCGCCAGTTTATATTTTCATTGCTAGCTTTATATATATATATATATATATATATATATATATATATATATATATATATATATATATATATATATATATATATATATATATATATATATATATATATATATATATTTGATTTAAGATTCCTAAACCTAACCCATAACGCTTATTACTGGTCTCTTTAGATCTATACTTTTATAAGGCACTATAGAACACACACCAAACTGTTCTTCATTTCCACCATAAATTGTATTAATTTTTTTTGCAGAAATGGACTAAATGATGATACAGTCACAGCTTTTCTACAATACCGGTACAAAATAAATTCTAACTCTTGTTGTTTAGGTTTTAAAGCAAGTGAAGACATGCTTAAAAAGGCAAAGGGCGCATGTCACTATGATGGTGCAGAACCATCTAATTGAATATATTTGTACATTAATTAACTCTATTGTTACGTTTTTCAGTCTGTACAGGTTTTGCGGGTCTCTGTACAGGGTTTTTGGATTTGTTGTACAGGTTTTTCATGTCTGAGGTGTGGCATGTATGTACCAGTAGTTCTCTCAGACACTGGGACTTCACCATTTTCTGCAGAAATTCTATTTCTGTAATTGTCAGTACTATACTGATCCAAGAGCCAAATAAAACCTCTCGCCACACTGGGGGCTCGTTCCTGGGATATTTCTCTATATCTTGAGCCATACTTAGTCTATTCATCTATCTACATTCTATCTTGTGCCACCCATAGATAACATAAGAAACAAATTTTTGAAAAAAAAAAAAAAAAAAATTCTATAATAGGATTTTTTTTAAATTGTTTTCTTAGGAGGAGTACCATTTAGTACTCAGTAAATAGTTGATGCTCACAAAGTTGCACGGAAATTTTTTGTTCATTTAAATTAATTAAGTTTAATTACAATAAATTGGTTATAGTAAATATACATACCCTATCTAAGTAACGCCATGGCTGATCTAGTGAAGTTCAGAACTGCGATCATGCAGATGGGTAAGGAATTAAATTTGACAGGTGATGCTCTCACTCAGTATGTCACAACAGAAGTGGACAAACACATGGATAGGGAAGAAAGAAAGTTACAATTAGAGACTGAAGCAAAGAAATTAGAGGCTGATAGAGAAGCAAAGAAATTTGAGGCTGAAGAAAGGAGGTTGCAAGCTGAAAGAGAAGTCAAAAGACTGGAAGCTGAAAGAGAAGTAAAAAAACTGGAAGCTGAGAGAGAAGACAAAAGACTGGAAGCTGAGAGAGAAGACAAAAGACTGGAAGCTGAAAGAGAAACTAAAAGTTTAGAAATTGAGGCCAAGAAATGGGAGGCTGAAGCTGAGGAAAGGAAATTACAAGCAGAGAGAGACCATCAGTTGAGATTAAAAGAGCTTGAAATTCAGGCAAATACTGGCAATAATGGGGGTAGCTCACCTCACTCTGAGAGTAGCTCCAGCCAGAGCACCTCAAGTGGGGCCATGAATTTTCATCTGGACCCATTTGTTGAGAAAGAAGACGCCATCGAGTCGTACCTGGATAGATACGAAAGACTAGCCACTACCTATGGCTTAGTGAAAGAAAAATGGAGTCTTAAACTATCTCAGGGATTGAGAGGTGTGGCCTACGATGTGTATTTGAAGTTCTCAAGAGATGACCAGGAAGATTATAAAATCCTGAAGCAGGCACTGCTTGTGAGATATGAAAAGAACTCAGAATCATATAGAAAGAAATTCCGAACAGCTAATTCTTCCAGGAGAAAACTATCACCAATTCTCTGCTAGACTAGAAACCTATTTGGAAAAATGGAGTAGTTTAGGAAAGTGTCAAAATCTGAAAGAAATGATAATGATGGAGCAAGTGAAAGAGTCCATGCCTCAAGAAATGAGGAAGTTTATCATGGAACAAGGAGCAGAGAGATTGGAAGATATTGTAACTGTTGCTGACAGATATCAAGTAGCTCAGGCAGAATTATTAGGAAATAAGAAGAAGCAGGGTGAAAACTTCAAATCATCACAAAACTATACCAAATATGAACAAAAGGACCATACCACAAGGAACAAACAAAGATTTGACCAAAAGGACAAAAACCCTCTAAGATCGGATAAGACACCTTACCGGAAGGAAGGAAAGTGGTGTAAAACTTGTCTAATGAGTAACCACAATACTGCGGACTGCAGAAGGAAGAATCCTCCTCATCATGCTGCATGTCTTACAACAGGGAATCAGGGAAGGAAGGAAATGTCAGTAAGTCAGAAAGACTTCCATCATCCCCCTGTCTGTGAGGAAGTGACCGTGAATGGCACTCAAGTACTGTGTTTATATGACACAGGATTGGACTTTGATTCAGTTGTGTGCTCTTCTCTAGTGAGTCCTGACCAGATAACCACAGAAACAGTGGAAATCAGAGGACCAATCAAGGGAGCAAGAACCATGACACTACCCATAGCTCGAATCAACATAAGATCTCGCTATGTGGAAGGAGAAATCAAAGCAGCAGTGATGGACGACCCTATTTACCCTTTGATTTTGGGGTGTAGGTATGTTTTCCTTGGAGAACCTATAAAACCCGTAGTTATGGCGACAGTCCAGACCAGGGAAAGCTCCAGGAAAATGGAGGAGAATCCTATCAATACTCATCCAGAAGAGATGAAAAAGGCTCAAGCAGCAGACAGCACGTTGAAGCCTTGTTTTGGCAAATTGCCTAAAGCACATAACCCTCCAGAGAAAGGAGACTTGTATATGAAGAATGGCCTACTATACAGAAAAGCTGGAACAGGACCTAAAGGGCATGGACAGCTAGTAGTGCCAAAATCTTACAGGGAGAAGGTTATGACGCTAGGACATGCTATACCCTTCAGTGGACATATGGGAATAGGGGCCACTGGACAAAGGATAGCCTGTCACTACTTCTGGCCAGGAATTACAGAGGACATAAAAAGATATGTAAGATCCTGTCCAGAATGCCAAAGAGTAGCTCCTAAGCATAGGACTGCACCAGCAACACTGGGAGAAATGCCTATTATGGGAACCCCTTTTGAACGTGTTGCAGTAGATATTGTTGGACCCCTCACTAGGACCAAGAAGAGAAATGCTTACATCTTAACCTTGGTTGATACTTGCACTATGTGGGGAGAAGCAGTGGCCATGTCAGCTATAGATTCAAAGCACGTGGCAGAGGCCCTGTTGACAATATTTACCCGATTAGGTTTCCCGCATCAGATATTGACTGACAATGGGTCTCAGTTTAAGGGAAAGCTAACACAAGAAGTATTCAGGATATTTCAAGCCAGGCACTATCATTGTAGTCCCTACCATGCCCAAGGGAACGGTCAAGTAGAGCGGTTCAATGGTACGCTAATTTCAATCCTTAGAAAGCTGGCGAGTGAAAAACCTGATACTTGGGATACATACTTACCCGCTGCACTATTTGCATATAGGGAAGTACCCCACAATTCAACTGGATTGGCTCCAGCTACCTTGTTGTTTGGAAGACCAATAAAAGGTCCACTGGAAGCATTGCTGCGGACATGGACTGATGAAAAGGCAGAGGAAACAGTGACTTCCTCATACCAGTACGTCAACGAGTTGACATCTCGATTGAAAGCCGGTTGGAAACTGGCCAATGATAACTTAAGACAGGCCAGGAGGAAGCATGCTGCGTACTACAACAAAAAAGCAAAGGATAGGGAACTGGAGGTGGGTGAAAAGGTGTTATTACTGTTGCCAAGCAGCAATAATAAATTGCAGATTGGAGGGCAGGGACCCTATGTCATACTGGAGAAACTTTCCAGGACCAATTATAAGATTGACAAGAAAGGGAAGGAGAAGGTATATCATGTCAATCTTCTTAAAAAATACTATGACAAGGAATCATCAGAAGTTGCACATATTATGACCCTAGCCATTGCAACAGAAATGCACGGTGAACCACTTCACTCTATGGAGTATCCACTCACAACTACAGAGGATTATGTTCAAGTAAATATTAGTGAACATTTAACTCCAGAGCAGAAGAAGAGGGTTCAGAAAGTGTTGGAAACCCATGCTGATGTGCTCACAGATAAGCCAGGTCGTACGAATCTGTTAGAGTACGACATGAAGGTTACCGACCCTACCCCAGTATGCATGAGAACATACCCTATACCCTATGCGAAAGCCCAAGCACTAAGGGAGGAAGTTGATTATCTGTTGAAGGAGAAAATTATCTCGAAGTCAGACTCTCCCTATAGCTCAAGTGTGGTGCTATTGAGAAAACCGAGTGGTGAACACAGGTTATGTATTGACTACCGGAAGCTTAATGCGATCACAGAATCTCAGGTGGACCCATTACCTGACACCAACCAGCTGTTCTCTACACTGAGTAAGGCTAGGTATTTATCGAAGGTAGATCTAAGCAAGGGATACTACCAAATACCAGTGAAACCAGAAGTTAGGAAAATGCTGGCATTTAGTACATCGGACGGACACTACGAGTTTAATGTACTACCCTTTGGGCTGAAAAATGCTCCCAGTATCTTTTCAAGAATGATGAGGAAATTATTGGAACCTCTACAAAATCCCCATATCACTAACTTTATGGATGACATTCTTGTTGCTACAAACAAACACATTTGAAGAGCATATAGTAGCGCTCTCCATGTTGTTTGACAGACTGAGAGCCACTGGATTGACTGCACGTCCAACCAAGTGCTATATCGGTTGTAAGGAGTTGGAATTCTTAGGTCACACTATTTCTACAGGTCATATGTCTCCTGACCCAAAGAATATAGAGAAGTTAAAGAAGGCACCCAGACCTCAAACGAAGAAAGATGTGAGATCATTCGTGTCTTTATGTGGGTTCTATCAGAAGTACATACCCCACTTTAACTCTCTGTGTGCACCATTAACCAACTTAACGAAGAAAGGACAGCCTGACAAAATCCAATGGAATGCTGATTGTGAAAAAGCTTACACAGAGCTAAAAGCAAAACTCACCAGCAAACCAATCCTTACACTACCCGATATCACACAGGAATTTGTATTAAGGACGGACGCTAGCAGTATAGGTATTGGTGCAATTCTCTTGCAGAAATCAAAAGCCCAGCCGGAGGAACTTTTACCAGTCGCCTACGCCAGTAGGAAGCTGAATGCAGCTAAGTTGAACTACTCGACCATAGAGAAGGAATGTTTAGCTCTAATTTGGTCCATCAACAAATTTTCACCTTATCTGTATGGGACACACTTCATTGTCCAAAGCGATCACCAACTTTAACATTCTTGGCTGCATCTAAAAAGCTAAATTCGAGATTGTTAAGGTGGAGTCTGCTTCTGGCGCCTTATTCCTTTACCGTGAATTACATTCCGGGAAGAGACAATGTAGGAGCTGATTTTTTAAGTCGACACCCTAGTACTCTGGAAGGACAGACGCAAAAGGATTAACCACAGCAGGGGTTTACACGTCAGCTACGACAAGTCACAGCTAGGAAAGGAGGGGGCTATGTCGTGAAACGAAGTGTAACCCACTACTTTGTTAATCACTATGTCGAGATACAGATTTGCTTCAACCAATCAACTTGCCCCGTTCACCAGTCTCTGAGACAGAATAAATTATACTGTTCACGCAGTTCACGCAAGATGGCGGCTAAAAACTGAATAAAATTAGGCTGTATGAGCAAAAGACGAAACCGGAGGAAACCAATCATTTTGCTCCGCCAGGAACCAACCGAAAGCCTTTCTTAAGCAGTTACCTGCCTATATAATAGGGCGGAATTTTATGCTAAACACGCAATCCCGAACTTGACGCCAGAGATACGGACTGAAGAGGAAGAAGCTGTCACCTTGATTGATTGTTTACCTGAGGGCATCGACCTGCAACCTACTTCACTAGTCGAGTCAAACTGGCCGTTTTTTAAATCTTGGAGGGTAATTATAAATTTACGATAACCTTTAGGAAAATAGGCCTTCAGCAGGCATATAATGTTGGTATTTGTTGTGTGTCATTATACTACCTACACCTGTATATATTTAATATATTTTGGGTTCCCTATGAATGTATATGATTGAATAGACGAAGACTAATAGGACTCATACTTCAATCTATTGTCTCCTATACTTCAATCTATTGTCTCAGATAAGACCAACTGCAATATAACCAAAACAGTCCTTGTTAGGACTCAATATATTGTCTCCTATACTTCAATCTATTGTCTCAGATAAGACCAACTGCAATATAACCAAAACAGTCCTTGTCAGGACTCAATCTATTGTCGCATCTAACTCCAATCTATTGTCTCCTATAACTCCCACCTGATATATCACCAAACAGTCCTCGTCTCATATACTCCTATCATAGAACATAACAATATTGTTAGGATATATGTTACCAGCTAGTATAGCACTTGACAGAGAGGACGTGGTATAGTATAGGGGAAGGACATTGTTGTATCACACCTAGGTGTACATATTATTGGATTTATTCATGTATTGATTTATATTATGGGATGTATTCATGTATTAAATGTATTCATGTATTGAATCTATATTATTGAATGTATCCATGTATTAGTTTATCAGAAAGAATGCTTTGCAAGTAGACACCTGTCTTGTCTCGCTATTGCTAATTCATACTGAGCCATGTTGTCATTCATCCTACATGCATACATCTGAGACACGCTCATTTCACTCACACTAGAAATAGGTGGGCTTGAGGACAGAAATTAGCCCCTATTTTTGCTTTGTTACAGGTTTATTTGTGTCCTAAAAACCTGAGGTCGTATGTTCGAGTCAATCCCGCTGCCTGGAACTTCACAGTAGCATAGAGATTGTACAGAAGCTACATCTTTAGTCCCCCTCAGTCTTGGGTGGGCTAAAGTAACGAGCCTCAGCAGGAGTTGTGTGAACCCAACTAAGGAGAACAGAACGTTTTAAGAGATGAGTACACATTAGTACCATTTCTGTCGGCATTGTGAGCATAGAAACTGTCAGTGATGAGAAAGTGACTTAACATAGCAAGAGACAAAATTAATAGCATAGCTGAGAAGTGTTATATCCTTAATTAACAGCACAGCTGATCCATGTACTATAATTAATTAACAGCACAGCTGATATAATTTTTGTTCCTATAATTGGAAAACTTGTTGTCTATATAAATATAAATATTTGTAAAATATATGTAAACTTACAAATTCATTACGTTCCATTTTTTTTTCAACATTCACCCTTCAGCACAAGAGTAGATAGTGTATATACTAAATAAAATATAAGGAAATTGTATTTGAACGACTTGTCAATTTTATCAGTGTTAAGTAAAATCTGTTTCCTTGGTTTTTTAATATCACAGTTAGTTACACAGCGGAGGTGGCGCTTTATGTCGGTCTCCTCTCTACTATTGTTTCGAGATCAGAACATTCACAGCCGTAACTAATTTGTGATACCAGTAGTTCTCTCAGACACTGGGACTTCACCATTTTCTGCAGAAATTCTATTTCTGTAATTGTCAGTACTATACTGATCCAAGAGCCAAATAAAACCTCTCGCCACATTTCGCTCATCGCTCAAAATTAGCTTAGAAAATGTATCTCACGTGGAGCTCAGCCACCGTGAAAAACATTCTGCATCTCGAAGATTCGAATGCGATACACTCATATATTTTTTAAAAATAAATTAACAGCTGTTCAAGTGGGATAACCATTATAATCTATTGTACATCCCATACATATAACGATTACTGCCCTTGCTTAGATTTGGACTTATCAAACACATTTAATAATCAATTACTTTCTAACGAATGTAAATAAATATGAACTGGTGATTACTAAAAAATAGATTTCGTCATTGAAATCGGCTTTAGGAAGTTTAGTTGTGGAATATAGATCAATAAGTTCAGTTGTGTTGGACTGCTAAAAATTGCTACTTAGCTTCCAAACTTCTGCAGTGTTGATGCTGCTATTTCCGCCAATTCATCTCTGATACGTGTCGTAATGTTAAATATTCCGGAGATGTTCTCCGTGGCCAAGTAGACTCTAGGGGCAGTCACACAACACGAAATCAGCATATCTGCACTGAGCGGACAAACACCTCCTTCACGATTTTACACATATGCATTTTAATCGACTTGACAAAAAGCTCCATGGTAATAGATATATAGGCCCAAAGGCAAATGCAGTAATCTATAGTAGTCCAGTCCGTTCCCTATCAAACGCTGGTCATTGGCAATCTTTCAAACTTTATTTAATATAGTCCTTTGGACATCTTTATGAATAAGCACATATTTCCTTACTAGAATAAACCAGGGACACCTCAACCAAGTATATTGATGTCCTGGTAATGGAATAATTCAGGAAAAACACAGAATACTGCAGGAGCTCAAAACGCATACGTCCGCTCACTTCCAAACACAAGCCACATCTCTCTTCCAGACGATCACCTCACTTCTGCTTCAAATTTGTTCACGTCTGCCAGTAAACCATATCGGCATGACGTCACTTCCTTTATTAATAAGTGACTCCGTTTAAAATAAACAAAAAAGGAGCCCTGTTGAGCTGCCTATATCGACACAAACGTTATGAATTTTAATCATAACAATCTCTGTGGCGAGGCCACTTCTCCAGGTCAAGGCAGGTAGCTTCACAACCCGTTGAATGTAGGTTTCTAGTGTCGATCGCAAGCTTTGAACCACAGAACAGCAATACAGCTGGTATCGTAGAATCGTACCACAAATGGTCTCGTAAACTTCTACCACATACTTTAAAGGGAATAAAAGAACAAATTCGCCTTTCCCTCTGTCCGTCAACCGAATCTTTTCTCTGAATTTTTACTCTCCCTGAGCGTATATCATATAACTCAGGGGATATGATGAAAATCACCATTCTTTTAGTTAATTTACTGGGGAAAATTTCGACTGGACAACAGCAAGTGGCTTGTGCCTGGTTCGACATGTATAAATATAATACACTTATTATAAATGATAGTAAATATATATAAACATATGGTGGCATCATCTTCCACTCCTTTCTCCACTTGAAGTCTGGGGTTACTTCTGCTTTTGGTTCCCTGAGAGAACTAGCACGAAGCAATCGCCAGCGCTTTGCTGTGGTGGTTCATGAATATATCATTTCACGTGCTGAAGTTGTGAGCCTCTTAATGACCTGTATAACTATCAGCAAGTTCAAACATATCAAATTCAAAATATAAAAATATGTTACAACTTACCCCAAACTAGTTGGCGAACAAAATTATGTGACATCAAGCATGATGTAATATTAACATGTCCATTAATATAAAAAAAACTAAGTCAGGAATTGTACCTATCTGTCAAAATATTCAGTGTCAGCTAACATGTTGTCACTAGAAGTATAGGAACTCTGGTTTCTTTTTTTTTTATTAAGGTGTTTGCTACTTTTTTTGTAGCACTCCCCTTTGAACCATCTACCATATACATGGAGCTGTTGGTTATATCAGGACGTGTTTCATTTATTGTAATATGTTTTTGTTTGTATTTATTTTAAGATCTATACTATATTATCTCTAGTAGGTATTTTTCCTTTTGTAGTTATAGTTCAGTATGGTTTTTTTATATAAAAAAATGATATTGTCTAAACTGTTATGCATTTAATGTTCATTGGAGGATTATTTAGTCAATCCGTATTTATCTGGGGGGAATTTTCCACCACTGTAGACTGGCTCGCGTCCTTATTTATTTATTTTTTGTTTTTTTATATGTTACGTTTTGTTTTTGTAATATAGTGTTTTATTAACTTTTGTATTTCTGATGGGGTCTTAGTGCCTATGAGATTTTATACACTCATTTCTACCTTGTGATTACTACAGTATGTCTTAATTTTTTTTGGCCTGTGCTGATCATATTTTTTGCAGTCCACTAGAAGGCGTCTAACTGTGTTTGGTTCTTGACACTCTTTGCATGTGGGTTCCTCTATCATGAAATATCCAGTTCCAAGCTTGAGCCTTCATTCATTCATAACCCTCCACTCCCAAAGGAGCATAGGCCTTCAACAAACACATGCCAAGTCCTCCTGTCCCGTGCCATCATCTCAAGTTCTTTCCATGTTCTCCTCATCATTTCCACCTCTGTTTCCAACTCTCTTCTCCATGTACTTCTTGGTCTTCCTCTGCCTCTCTTGCCCTGAGGGTTCCAGAACAAGGACTGCCTTGTAATGCTATCAACAGGTTTCCTCAGTGTGTGTCCTATCCATCGCCATCGTCTTCTTCTCATCTCTTGTTCCACTGGCACTTGTCTAGTTCTTGTCATCAGTTCCACGTTGGTAACCTTGTCATACCATTTTAATCCCTCTATTCTACGCAAGCACCCATTTATGAAAGTCTGTAGCTTTTTGGTTGTTGTCTTTGTTGTTCTCCATGTCTCCGAGCCATACAATAGGACTGACTTCACATTTGAGTTGAAGATTCTTATTTTCGTGTTGGATCCGATTTCTCTTGATCTCCATATATTTCCCAATGCAATGAAAGCTCCTCTTGCCTTTTGTATTCTTATTTTGATATCGCTGTCTGTCCCTCCAACTTTGTCTATATTGCTGCCAAGATATGTGTATGATTCTACATCTTGAATTGGTGTTTCTTCAAGTTCAACCCTGTTATCATTACCTGCATTTATTCTCATTATTTTTGTCTTTTCCCTGTGTATTTTCAGACCCAATTGCTGTGACCTCTCCTCGAGTGTTTTCAATTTGTCCTGCATCTGATTACGGTTATGGGACAGAAGAGCCAAGTCATCAGCAAAATCCAGATCATCCAACTGCTTAGTCAGAGTCCACTGGATTCCATTTCTGTTGTGTGTGTTGTCGATGATCTCATAACCCAATCTATTGCCAGGAAGAAAAGAAATGGAGACAAGAGGCATCCCTGTCGCACTCCTGTTCTTATCCCAAACGGTTCTGTAAGCTGTCCTTCGTGAAGAACTCTGCATGTCATGTCTTCATATGTTTTCTTTATTAAATTAATGATCTTCAGGGGAACTCCATAATGCCTCATCAATTTCCAAAGTGATTCTCTGTCTACACTGTCAAATGCCTTTTCGTAGTCCACAAATCCGATGTATAGTGGTGAATTCCATTCCAGACTTTGTTCAACTATTATTCTCAAAGTGGCTATCTGGTCTGTACATGATCTGTTTTGTCGAAAACCTGCTTGTTCATCTCTCAGTTTCTTGTCTATGGACTCTTTTAATCTCTCAAGGATAATCCTGTTTAATACTTTTCCTGGCACTGATAGTAACATTATTCCTCTATAATTTGTGCACTCTTTGTAAATTTCCCTTCTTAGGCAACTTAACCAGATATCCTTCCTTCCATTCTGCTGGTATCTCTTCCTTTTCCCAGACTTTACCAAGTAATTTATATAACATCTCTGTAGCCGTGTCGATATCTGCTTTGATGGCCTCTGCTGGAATGCCATCAGGTCCAGACGCTTTTCCCTCTCTTAGAAGCTTTATGGCTTTCTTTATTTCTTCCTTCGTTGGTCTTTCACCGTTAATTTGTAGCTCTTCTTCTGCTGGCTGGATGTCCGGCGGGTTTTGTGGAGCTGGTCTATTGAGAAGGTCCCCAAAATATTCTGTCCACCTCTTCATTTGCTCTTGTATATTGCTGAGCAGTTTCCCATTCTTGTCTTTTATGAGGCAACT
This sequence comes from Oreohelix idahoensis, assembly GCA_024509875.1. Lineage (NCBI taxonomy): Eukaryota > Metazoa > Mollusca > Gastropoda > Stylommatophora > Oreohelicidae > Oreohelix > Oreohelix idahoensis. The sequence goes on from JAMPIV010019005.1 coordinate 32,764, forward strand.
TGTTTGCTTGTATTTCCCTGTTAGCTTCTTTGTACTGCTATACAGTTCTCTCATATTTCCTTTGGCTGCAGCATCTTCTGCCTCTCTTGCCAACTCCTCAATATACTTCCTCTTGTCTCTTTTGATACTTCTTTTTACTTCTATGTTTGCTTCTGTGTACACTTCTTGAGCCTTGGCTTTGGAGCTTCTAGTTTTGCTTGTGTTTAACTCTGCTTTCTTGTTTTTTCTGTCTTTTATCTTATTGATGGTTTCTGTTGTTATCCATGCTTTTTGTTGTCTTTCCCTTTTCCCCAGTATTTCTTCACATGTCTCCTTCCATACTGTTTTGACCTGCTGCCAATAGTCTTCTGTATTCTCTACATCTTCCAGCTGTTGGAGCACTTGGAATTTGTTGGATACTGTGACCGCAAATTTGTCTCTTGTTTCTTGATTTCTTAGCTGTCCTACATTAAACTGTTGTCTATAATTTTGCATAGTTGCATATCTCTTGAGTTTCATTTTTACTTTGGCTATCAGAAGATGGTGATCTGATGCCACATCTGCTCCTCTATATACCTTTACATCCTGCAATGATGATCTAAACTTCTTGTTTATGCATATATGATCAATCTGATTTTCTGTTCTATGGTCTGGTGATATCCATGTTGCCTTGTGTATTCTCTTATGTGGAAACATGCTTCCTCCTATAGCCAGTTGATATGAAGCACAGAAGTTTGCGAATAGCTCTCCATTTTCATTCATTACTCCTAGCCCATGTTTTCCCATGACTTCTTCAAATCCAGTGTTGACTGTACCTATCTTTGCATTCATGTCACCCATCAAAATTGTGATGTCTCTTCTTTTTACTTTATCCATAATTTCTTGTAGTTTAGTATAAAATGCTTCTTTCACAGACTCTTCTTTGTCATTAGTTGGTGCATAACATTGGATGACATTTACATGAATTTTCTTTTTAGCTGTTTTGAAAGAAGCTGTTATTATTCTGGGTCCAACAGCTTCCCATTCAATTAGTGCTTTCTGTGCTTCTTTAGATAACATAAGAGCTACCCCTTCACTGTGGTGTGAACTTTCGTCTTCATGTCCTGAGGACAGCACCAATTCACCTGTGATGAGTTTCTTCCTGTCTACCCCCTTCCACTTTGTTTCACACATTCCCAGAAACTCGATTTTGTATTCCCTCATTTCTGCTGCTACTTGCGCCACTTTCCCTTGTTCGTTTAATGTCCGAACATTCCAGGTGCCAAATCTGGAAGTTCTCCTAGAAGAAAGAAGGTTAGTCAGCAACACAGACTCCTTTCGGCTTTCTCTGTGTTGCATCATACGCCTCCCCGCGAGAGGACCTTCCCCTGTCTTGGATGGCTGTGTTTTATTTTCTTTATTTGACTTGTCCATATTTGTTGAAGTTTTTTGTGGTTTAAATTTTTTTTTACAGGATGGTGTAACCGGCCCCATGCCCAACCCTCCTTAGTCGCTTTTTACGACATGCTTGGTAGGGGACAGTGTTACTATTCTTTGCTCCCCTTTCGGGTCCCGGTAACACACGGGTGAAGCTTGAGCCTTAACAATGTTTTATTAATTGGTATTTTTAGTTCATCTTGTACTTGACATTTTTTGCTTGTTTTTTTTCCTCAAGATTTTATATGAGTAGTCTTCCTTTTTTGCTTTGGTCCCATGCTATTATCCACTCTTTAGTTATTGCTTGGGCAATTAAGCTCTTGATTTCAAACTTCCCTAAGCCTACTTCAATTTTGTTATAACTAGTTCTCCCCCCTTTGGCTTCTTTGTTTGCAAGCTCATTTCCTGCTATCCCAACATGTGCTGGTATCTATGTTAGTGTGACACTGCATCCTGCATTGTGTAGATATGTATTGACCTGTAGTATTTCCTCTATAAATCTGGCATTCTACATTCATGTCTGTTTCTGATAGCTAGTACTGATGAAAGGGAATCTGTGAGGATGGTTGCTTTATTTGGTGGGTTTTCTGCAACTATTTCTAAAGCTTTTAGGATTGCCACTAATTCTGCTGTAAAGATGGACGTATTACCTGTTACTTTACATCTGTTACGTGTCTTTTATATAGGCCTATTGTTAATGTTAATTGTTTAGTAACAGGATGGTTCCTGTGGCCAAGATGACGTCTAGTGTAGTAACTCTCTCAGATACCGCAACCAGCCAACACCACTCAGAATTATTTGAGTCACAACAGACGAAGTGGACGATATACAATTTATTGAAGACTGCACGCAGCTCCACATAGAATACAGTTCATGCCAACATATAATGGCAGATAATATGCAGTAGACGAAATACCGTATGCAGTCAGTCCATGTCCGGAAGGCTGTCCTTTAGTTCTCAATATGATTTTAAATCTCTGCACACTCGACACTGAGCAATTATACTTCTTGTCAATACAGATAGCCAGATAACTAGATACATCTCACCGAAGATCTTGATGTATTAGTGATAACAAAACTCCATTATCAATACTTCAACAATAAGGAGCTCAAACACATACATCCACTCGCCATGACACACAATCGTATAAGGCTGCACACTTCTGCACCTCTAGTATCACGTGAGCCAGCCAAGCATATCGGCTTAACGTCACTCACCCGTCTTTATCAGTGACCCGTATAAAATAAACAAACAAAGAGCCCTGTTGAGCTAATCAAATAATAGGCACAATCGTTATGAATTTTAATCATAACAACATCTTTTATAAATTTTCAATTTTGGTATTGCTATTCCTGCTCCTAATTGTCCATCTTCATCTTTTAACCCATCCGTATATATAGTTAGGCTATTATGTATATACTGTTCTATATACTCTAGTGTTTTACTTTTTGTTGAGATTATGTCTTTGGATTTGATTATGACCTTTGCTAAGTGGGAGTCAGTTTCTGGCACTTTTTGTTCCCATGGTGGGATCTTTGCTTTATACTGAGCACAACTATTTATCATGTTAAATAGGTATGGATGATGAGCCACTTCTTCCGTTGTTTTCCACCCTAACGGGTATCTATTAAAGTCTATGGAATGTGGCCTATAAACTGGTTACCCCTATCAAAGGTCTTGTGTTCTTGGTGTGTTGGATCGTTTGCCACTTTTGCCCAGATAGCAACTCTGGCACAACTGTAAACAGATATCTTAAAAAGATTAAGCACAGCACAATTGTAATGGAACTATAGTGGTTCTAGTATAGCTGTATACAGACACCATTCACGATTCAGACACAACAACACCACTGTAGGGAAAGTATAGCGATTCGTAAGAAATCGATTACCAAAACAGGTTGGATGAACAGTCTCCGAAGTGAAGAAACACCAATAGGAAGCTGTTAGAGGTTGTGATTCTTTTTAATCCGTTCTTTTTGTTTAAAACATTTCTTTGTATTACCGTGTCAGGCGTGTCTAACGCTTATCGGCGTTTGAACGTATGGCCATGGGGAGAGCGCTTATTCTGCCGGAAATGTCAAAACATGATTGATTAATCGATGAGATTGAAATACGTTATTATCTCAGCCGGAGAGATACGTTCTGAGATATGGTTATCAGTAATTTGTGTATGTTATTGTTCAAGGATTGTAATTGTTAAAAAAAAAAAAAACGGTCGTAACGATTGATTCAAAAACGTGACATCTGGGGTTGTCCGAATGTGACGTTACGCAATGAAAAAAGAGGGGAGGGGTGAAAATGTTGTGACGAAGTGTGCCGATAGTGTGGGGGCGCTTGAAGAAATTTTACGTGATGTACACACAAAAAAGACGAGCGAGGATCGCTTCTCTCTTAATGATTTCGGAATAAAATAGATGTTGTACCCTTGTAGCGGAAGGTTTTATATAGCTGAGATGATAGTGCTAGAGTAGAAATAGTATTCTCTCCAGAATGTGTGAGGTCCCAGTGACAGAGAAGTACACTGGTATCACTCGATAGTCACGGCTGTGAAAGTATCTGGACTGAAAATATTCAGAGAACAGTCAGACCTTACTGCGCTACCTCCGCTATGTGACCACCTGTGATATTAATAAAAATTCAACCAAACTCAGTATCAACTATATTGAATGAATAAAGCTGGTGAATACAATTTATATTCTCTTTATTTACATCTATCTAATTGTGGTGATTGTGTATGTATGTTGATACAAAATTTATAATATACAAAAAACCAAATTGGCGAAATCAGTTTCAGTTTTTACAAGTTAAACTAAAATGTCATTTCTTTAGACTCTTCCAATTGGTTGGGTAATAGACTTCTTCACTGTCTTATTCACTTTATAACTTTCACTAGTTTATCATGCAAATTGTCATCATAAAACTCTGCTTGACAGTTATCTGCTTGGGTTCACGATTGTCACAAATATCACTAATCTGTTATGATAATCAGTGTTCATATGAGATGTACAGCTTCAGTAGGTCGTGCTTCTACCAACCCAGGCACTGCTGGGGCGATTAGCGTTGATCATCGAGCACTTCTTGATAATTGACCTCTGACTTTGGGTTGACAAGTATGAACCTGCAGATAATTGTAGGATATGTTGCTATTTGTGGATAATAATTACCACCTTCCTATTGTAGGTGAGATGAATTTGTTTTCAGATGTATGCGTGAAAATGCATGATTATGGATCAGTGACAAGACAGGTGTCTACTGTGGAACATTTTGTAAATCAAATAATACAAAATAATATGTACACACATATATGGTATGAGGTTATAGTATCCCCCTGCCTGACACGTTAGCTCTGTAAAGTGCAGTAACTTGAAGACAGATTGAATAAGCCCTGATAATGATTGTTGGTAGTCCTGAAAAGAATTGTTATTAGTCCTGAAAAGGACTGTGCTAGCCATGATACGGACTCAGTCACGGTGGTTATATTTCGGGTTCCAATCTTCAACAATCATACCAAGTAACCAATTAATATGCATGATACTTTCATAACATATAGATTAAACAAATCCTGAAATAAAAGTTGTAATTACTGTATTATTGTACATAGTAACTTTACATACCCTCGCAGGATCTAATTAAGATCAGTAAAGACTTGCTTTAGTGGAGTAATAGAACTGCCTGGCTGCAAATAACAAGATATTGGCCTTTACACGTCTCTCTCTCTCCAGCCGTTGTCCTTCTGTCTTGCTTCGCTGTACAAGTGAATTTGAAATTTCGTTCGTTCGTTCCTTTGTCTACTATGTTGCTGTTATACCCTGTTCAACCTGAAAGTTGGTTATAATTGGGGTATATATTGTGTTTAGTTTCTTCGGTGCTAGCCGGTTGTTAGTCCTGAAAAGACTGGTCCTAAAAAGGACCACTAGCTGACTGTCTGGATACCTCTTCGTTGCTTGTCTGGTTATGGTGTCGTGGCGTGCTCATGGTATTCGTTTCCTGCCTTACGGGTTACAAACGGTTATATTGGGGGATAAAATGTTTTAACGTCTTCGCCGGTATCGCGTTCCTTGTCCTGGAGATGACTGGTCCTGAAAAGGACCACTAGCTGCCTGTTTGGTCCTTACTCGCTGTTGTCTGTTTCGATGTGTGTTGTTCCATGGCTGACTTAATTATATTAGGTATGCCTTCTATTATGGCTGCTTTTGTTCTTTCTTGATTGCTTATTAGTTGCTGTATGATTTCGGTTCTCATTTTGTCTTTAGTTTCTTTGTTTTGTTCTCTACTTTTTGTAAGGATATCCTCAACGATCCTTCTCTCTGTTTCAATTCTTTTGAGGATTTCTTCGTTCTCTGCCTTTAGTTCTGCGAGTTTGGCGATGTCGACTTTTATCTCGTGTTTGATGGATTTCATTTCCTGTAACATTGCCTGGGCGCTCTGTAAGGCTCCTATTGTTTCGTCTCTTAAGGCATCTGAGTCTTCGTTGTGTTGCTTGTTCGTCTCGACTTTGAGTTGTTGTTTTAAGTCTCGCATCTCTGATGTTATTTTTACCAGCTGGGCTCTTGTGTGCTGTTCCTGTTTGACAGTGCCGCCTGAAGCCACTCGGTTTCTTGCTTCTCTGAAGGGGATGCTTTTTGTTATCGATTCCTTCAGTATGGCCTTTGTCTCATAGAAGGTCGGACATCCACGGTATCTTGCCCCGTGGTTCCCGAGACAGTTTGCACAGGTTCTGTTGGAGTTGCGTACTTTATAGTTGGTATCTTTTTTCGCCTCAGGACATTCGTTGTATGCGTGACTTCCCGCACAGTACCGACAAACTGTCTCTCTCCTGCAAGTTTTCTTGGTATGTTAAAATTGCTGGCAGTTTGAGCACTGCATAACAGGAGGGATGTATTATTCTGTTTTTCGGCATCTGTCGTCTAGGTTTAGTTGACTTGGTCTTGAAGACCCTTCAATAGTTAGGATAAGTAGGTTTGTGTCCTTCTTGTCCCATGTCTTCAGTCTTTCAACCTGCGTTATTTTGATATTTTTGTTTTCTGTTTGTAGGCGGCTGTGGACTTCTTGTGTAGATCGATTGTTGTCGATCCCTCTTACAACTATGTGAATTTTAAATCAGTTTCGACCGCCCTTATATATGGAGCTTCCGGACGTACAGGAAACAAGGATCGCAACTCCGGCAAACTTCCCAAAATAGTTATAACTCCGAGAGATTTGTGCTAAATGGGTTTCAAACCTTGGTCTCGTGCATCGCACCCTTCCCAGTTCAAGCCTTTAGAGTTATAGATCTCCATTCTTATTGAGTTGACCTTTATATCTATATGTTGTTTTCCTATATCGGTCGTGTTAACGATTTTATCTTGAATTATGAATAGGAAAAACACAGGATTTCTCAATGCACGGACACTTATTCTTGCAAAATTCTTCACAACTACTTACTCCCTTCTGATTTCCTTGTACCTGCGCATAAATGAAGATATTCCCGTCAAAAGGAGACCATTCTCATCCTTGTCTGTCATTCTGTTCTCCTTCCCGATCTCTAATTCTAACCATGTTTCGGACGATTTATTCTTCCTTATACAATCGCCGAAGTCGTTCTATCTGTCCGTGGGAAACCCCTTTTCTGATTGGCTGCCCTAGATACACAAGAAAATATCACTGCATTCATTTTTCCGGGCTAGTATACTGGTGTCCCACTTTCCGGTCTTCATACATTTAACTAGGCAATTGCGTAACATGCGACAACCCTCCATCCTCAAAATCCCTCCAAACTTTCGGGATAATACGGAAACGACGCTCATGACATAGTGGAAGCAAAATCAAACAAACACCCTTTAAAAGAGCTTGCAGACCTTTCAATATTTTTTCGTAGAGCATTTGCTATTGACTATCGTGACTGTAGTATCTCCCCTGCTCTACAGAAGTGGTCAAACAATGGCCAAACGCAGAGTATTATTATATAGTCCTCAGGCAACCTCCGCTTCCATCCACCACTTCATCTTGCTCAAAAATTTAACCCTCCCTGAGCGTTAATTTTAACCCCAGTGAGCCGAATGAAAGTGCTTTTGAACAGCCGAAGGCGACAATTGAAATATATATTTATATCTATATACGTATACATATGAAATTTACTAAAGTGCTTGTATAATAAATATGTACACCATGATATCATCATATACTCCTTGCTCTCTATGGAGCCTAGGGCCAACTCTGCTGTTGGTTCTTTGTGAGGAAACCCGCACGAAGCAGTCACCAGCACTTGCAGTGGTGATTCATGTGTCAAGTTATTTGCAGTGACGAGGTTGCCAATCTCATATGCCCCTGTACACACAGAAGCACTGCCCAGGTTGAGTAATAGGGCTTATAGCGCCGTGTGTGGCAGGCTTTATTGAGGAGTACTGTTTAGGCCAAGGATGGACAGGCCGTATATATATATTTTAATTGGAAATTATATGACGTGTTTTTGCTGTAATGTCAAGATGCAAATATAAAATGATAAAATGTACATATTACAACTTACCTTTAGTTTTTCGGGCGAACACATACTTTTTGCGCAGGAAACGTGCGAGTATTGTCGGGTAACTGATTTAAGATGCCATCTCTTTCAGGTCTAACTTAGAGCACTTGAAGTTTGATCATAGAACTTAAGCTGCAAAGAGAAGTCTCTGGGGTTACTCTATTCTAATTTTAGAATTCAATGTCCAGTACTATGGCCTGTCCTATATTTGGGTCCTACAATTCCATGTTCCTAGCTGTCTATGATGTCGTCTCGAAGCAATTGGAAGTCAGCGAAAAAGTCTTACAACGCTGTAGAATGTAAGCAAAATTTTCGCCTACACGCACATGTGGCTACTTAGAGGTGAGGTCCAAACAGGAGCAGTCTATCTTAGCATCTCAAATGCCAAACCAAATGCAAATAAGTGTCTGAGTTTGGTAGGTGTCTATACCCCTACTACCCTCCTCCCATGTAGATCATTACTACATGACAATATAAGAAAACGGGTGCTTTTTAAACTCCATTACCATATAAGGTCTTGCCACTTCCGTGATTATTTGTCATGTTTATAACTCACTACTTCACATATCTAACATTATAATCTCCTCCAAGGTGTTATTTTCTTGTAATTGTTTATCACAACCGGAAGTATTACATCATTGTCCATGCCTTAATCTTTACCAAGGTTGTTATCCTCTTACATCCCAGTGAGATCAGTTGTGTATTTGGGCACGTCATGTTTGCAAACTAGCACCCTATCATGTGACAACATGGTTTCATGTATCTTCCCAGACAAAAAATCTGGACATGCAGCAGAAGAGCACAACATACTTATTTCCCTTCATGTTTTGATGGGCTACTTACTCGTAACAATATAAAATCATACAAAACAATGCTTTCGAATGCTGCATAATACATTAGATGATTAAGCAACAGAGCCCAATAAAATTATTATATGATCTAGCGGCACTCTCTACATTTCTTCTGGAATTTGCATCCCACGGGTTTGTCCCCCTCCTTTCCCCCTTTTTAACTTCCCTGTAAAGTCATTAATCTTTTATTTAGCGCAACTACTTCAAAGCCACTGCAAAATGTCAGGGGTGAGACGAACACAGTGGTTCACTCGATTTAAAAAAAAAAAAGTTGTCAGTACGCCTGCTTTTTGACGTGGAAGACCGAGATTTGGCGCCCTACTGGAAACACAGCAGTGTCAGAAGTAGCCAGTCAACAATTTTTACTATCGTCTTTTTTTATATATTAGCTCCTGGTGGAGCATGGAGCCACAAGTACAGCCGGCCCCCTTACATGAAACCTGTCCCAAGCATTCATGTGCTGTTGTGATTGTGGTTACTGTATAATTTTTTTAAACATAATGAGATTGCCATCCTCTTGCACAACGTCATACTCTAGTGGCTTTGCACGATATGCATGACTTAGCAGTACACCTATTCTTTCTTTTATCTGATCAGAGACCCACGAGAACTACACCGAGACTGGACGGTATATAATATTGGTAATGTCAAATGGAGTATATCTCCTCTCGCAAAGTTTAACGGTAATACCTGGAAGATACTTTACACTGAGCTCAGAGTCATCCTTGATTTTGAAAATGGCATCTGACTCATCTTACGACTCTTGCTAATGTTTTTGGTCATTGATTATGTTAGCAACATTTGATCCCAGACCTAAAAGTCTTTTATATTTGGACGTGCGCCCTAATATAACCGGCTAGGTTGAACGGGACGCGCCTCGCCAAAACGAGGCAAAAATTGTATATTATAAGTAACATGGAAGTGGCATTGTGTTTCGTGCTAACAACAGTTAGTCAAGTTATCATTCATTTATTGTTCTTTAGTTCCTCCCCCCCAAAAGAACATTCGCTGTCAACAAATTCATACATAGTTTTATTGTTCTGTGCTATCCGTTGAAATTGTTCCCATAACGTTTTGTCTCGTTATAACTTTCACAAATGTCTCCAGTTCTCTTCCCCGTGTTTTTCAGCCTTCCTCTAATATACCTCTCGTACCCCGGAGATTTCAGAACAAGGATTGCCTTGTTATACAGTCAACAGGTATTTCAATGTATATCCATCGCCATCGTCTTCTACTCATCTCTTGTTAAACCGGCAGCAGTAGTCTGGTTCTTGTCATCAGTTCCATGATTGTGATCTTGTCATCAGTTCCATGTTTGTGATCTTGTCATCAGTTCCATGATTGTGATCTTGTCATCAGTTCCATGATTGTGATCTTGTCATCAGTTCCATGATTGTGATCTTGTCATCAGTTCCATGTTAGTGATCTTGTCATCAGTTCCATGCTAGTGATCATGTCATCAGTTCCATGTTTGTGATCTTGTCATCAGTTCCATGTTTGTGATCTTGTCATACAATTTCAAATCTTGTGTTCTACTAAGCACCCATTTATAATGTTCAGGGAGACATGGAAAGACCTGGAGCTGGTGGTGCGGGACAGGAAGACGTGGCGTAAGTTTGTTGAAGGTCTATGTTCCTTGGGAAGCTGAAGGCAGATAAGAGTAGTTTTACTCAATTTATTTTATATACAATAATTTATCTTGTTATTCATGAAATGGAGCGATGATATGTTGGATGAAAATGATGTTACACAACCATTTACAGAAATTTCAAATAAAGATTTAAAATCACAAGTAATGTCTCTTGACTTGCTCTTGAAAAGTTCTTCTATTCACACAGTTAATTTTAAAAGAGAAAAGTTACTTTCACTGGTTTGTAATTGACTTGCACTGTACTGTCATTTGTTAACTTTGATACAAGTGCTGGAACTAGAGTTTCTGTCTTCACAACCTACAGTTACTTAATTAGATTTGACATCACGAGTCACTACTGTTTATAATAATATTAAGTGTGGTAGCCACTATATTTTGCATCAGCCTGGTGGATGTTCACTTATCTTCGATGATCACGCCGACTGTTTTCTGCAGCAACAGGGTTAGAAGAAGCCCACAACATTAGGGTCTCCCACATCGGAGTGACCACTACACTGGCGGCATGACGTATCTTCGCACGGGTGTCCTACCTCAATCACTTTCTGGCTGACAGGGTTGTATAATTTGAGATCATAGGACCCTCAATCCCAGAATACAAACAGGGTTTCTAAAACCTTGTCAGGCTGCACACACCGTTGATGGCAACTACGCTGGGGTGGTGAAACTTCTGACTTCTGTGTTTGATTCAATTATGGCGGCGAGAATGATTTTCCTCAGACTGGTCTCCCCTTTTTATTCTTTTCAGAACAACTACCTGCAAATCAAGATCAGCGATCTGATTGGCTGTTACGTTTCATTCATCGTTCCTTCCATCACTTCAAAAATCTGCCGCTCCTAGATAAACTGTGCTGGTTTAAAAACTTCCAATAGGCCTTACTCCGTTCCTATCGAACTCTGACTTTTGACCCTTGTATCTCCTTCCAAGGCAGCCGAAACAGCCAAATACTGCAAAAGACTTGAGTTTTACTGCCTTCAAACTCCTTTTTCTCCCCTTATATTTCTCACACAACGATGATACATGTGTCAGAATAAAGCTCCAATTCTGTACTATATAATTAGACTAGCTTTATCAGAAGAAATCCTCTGGTTAGTCTCTACTGTTAATGGAACCACATCCAGGATTCTACGATTCTCACCTTCAATATTGTTAGGCTCAGACGATCTCGGACACTCCGTGTAGCAAGCTCTCGTTTCATTGGTCGAGCTATTTGCATTACACATGTTTCGACGGGGTTCACTATGTTTTGATTTTCTAGATATCCAATCCCAATCGCTTTATGCGACAAACATCAGAAATGAAAACACATGCGTGCGATCAGATATGAGCTTAATATCATCCAAATGTCATTAACTATTGCCCTTCAGTGCTTACCCTCCCATTGTGTAATCACCGGAAATGAGAAAGCAGATGCTTTTTTTTAGAAGTGGCGGTAAAGTGAAACAATTCAGTCACCCATTGCCTTATCGAGAAGCTAAAACCATCATCCACAACAAGTACAAATGCCAGTGGTAGAACGAAGGTGATATATACAACAGATATGATTCAATCCACCAGCTTCTTCTTCTTCCTCGTTCGCCTTCAGACTTCCACATTAATGACTCTAATAAAGGCAGTAGTCAACACAAGGTTCCTGTCATCTTTAAACAGTTTTTCGTTGACAGATGAGGGTTGTTGCCATATGCTACTCCGTTCGTTGCTGTAGGTTGGGCAGGACTGCAGCAGGTGTTCGACTGTCATCAGGTTGGTGCCGCAGGTGCAGAGATCTGTTTCACCAATTTTGTACTTGTGGTATAAAGGGTATGGATGACCATCATTTTCTGCGTGAGAACTGGCCACTGCAGATTACTAGGCCACCTCTTTGCCTCAGGATATCTCATACGAATGAATGTCCATGTCGAACCGGAGTCCAGACGCTTGAACGCATTTACCAAAACTGCCCAACCCATGATGACCCATGACCTTGCCATAGGGTGCTGAGCTCAGGTAGAAACTATGGTGTCTGCCACGCTGACTTTGAAAAGACTGTGGACTTCGTCCTGGCGACAGGCCTGCAGATTTCGCATGACTACAAACTGAACGCAGACGCAGAAGAAGAGAGGAGAGAGAGAACGAACGAACGAACAAATGAACTTTATTTTCATAGGGTTAAGAATGTACGCACGCAGGCCCGTCTGACATGTTTCTCACTTAGCGCTCACTTAATTTTCTTTCTAATTTAGTCCGTTTGTCTCTGACGAAGTGTCACGCTTTGATTGGAATTATCTGCCCTTTACTCTGAGGGGACCTGCCTGCTTTCTTTCTATATCCCGTCCACGCCCACTTTTCTGTCAATTTATGCTCCAATAGCTTATATTCTCTCTCTGATTCTGTCAATCTAGCTAGAGCCAAGTTTAGGCCCACCTCTTTGCACGTGCAAAAAAGCGGCTTTCTGTGTAAAGACTTTGATTCCACGATTCTTGGGTAAGCGACAATAATCTCATTTTCTTTGAGTACGGAGTACCCCGGAACACAGGGAAACTTTCCCTACCTTTTATCTTTGCCGTTCTTCGGTTTTCATCACGAACTCTAGTCGCTCGTAGAACGGGTGATTGTGCTAACATTACGTCACTTTTTTACCGTCTCGGAACTCAGCCGAAGAAGCTTGTCTGTTTCTTTTATCTCGGGCGGACTAAGTAACGCTGGCCGAAATTCTGTCAACTTTCTTACTATATAAGAACGTAGTTCCCTTCTTTCGGTACCATTATCGCTCTTAGGATTTCCTTGCTGCCTGGAAAATCAGTTTGGGTTGATAGCCTATAACCAGATTTATTGTGTGGAGATTGAATTCCTTTTGCTCGGTAAGCACACTTAATTTCTTTAAAGTTATTTTTGGAGAGTTAGCTTCATTATATAGAGCTTCATCCAGAGTCACTCTATAATATATGTATTTCGTTAAGTAAAGTAATTTCTGTGTGACCCGGGGAATGTGGTAATTTTTAAGCATTCTGCTAATTTTAATTCCACTAGGAGTATACACTTAAGACTGAGAGATATTTTATCTGACAGAAGAGAGAGGGATTTTCAGGAAGACAGGACAGGGGAGCGGATATATATTTATATATATATATATATATATAGATATATATATATATATATATATATATATATATATATATATATATATATATATATATATATATATATGACCATTTGTTTTCCATTTCTGGAATATGTGTATAAATTAGTTCTGTATAAACTCTGCTACTCGTTTTGCGATTAGTGTGTCATTGCAACATGAATTATTATAACTTCTAGTGTAGTCCCTATTAGATAAATTATCTCAGGGGCACTTTTATTTATCACGTCATGTTTTGAATTTCTAGACTGGACTTGCTGTGTGTGTGAAAAGCAAGGTCAGTAGACCCGTCCGCGTAGACAGCGTGGAAGTAACGCATGGACGCGTTTGCCTGTGCGAATGTTTAGGCTAATCAGCGCAGGTGGTTGTGATTTTTTGTAACGTAGACGAGCAGGGTGAAGTGATCGTGTTTTGACTCGGTGTGTGTGTTAGAGAAGGGAGCGAAAGATGTACTGTTGTATGTTGGTAAACATTAGACCTGACTGGGAAAATTGCTAACGATATGTGTGACCTGGTTGTTTTTTTTCTGAATGGTCGACGTCTGTAACCCTGTGCTCTCTGTAACCCTAGGGGAGCACCTTGCATCGTCAAGACATCTACTAGCAATACTTATCAACCACATACAGGTAGATATATCGCCCTTGCCTACGGGTAGCTACCTTTGCCCACCAACTTTTGGGGCAATATCGTCAGACCCATGTAGGGCCGGTTACATCAAAGTACATACTCCTAGCCTTAGCTGGATAAATTTATACCTCCCGCCAGACCGGCTGTCTCCGTTGCCATCGACTTGTGTCGGTAACACTATCCGACCCATTGATTGTCGGTTAAAACCGGAGTAGTTGGAGCATTCTTCAGAAGAGCAGCACCTGGTCAACACTAGACACCTACCTCAAGCCAAGTCACCGTTATGCAACAGAGAGAGGCGCTTTCCTTGAGAGCCCTCACTTATACTCGGCCTTTTATTTGTCAGCAGTGATCTCTAGCGTCCTGCAAATTGGATGTATTATTCGTTGTTGGATAAGCGCACTAGTACTCGTTTCCTTCACCCGTGCTTGGATAGTGAGTGCACGCTGTGATTTTACAACACCTGTTTTTCACAGGTAGCTTATCTCCGTCATTAATTGGACAGCAACATCCAAAGGAACAGTGTTAGATTTCTTGGAGTTTAGGAGTACTTACATATCAGGGTTTATTTTAGCACACGGCAGGAAAGGCCGTTTTCCATTACAGTAGACTGGGGGCCCCTGTTAGTTAAAAAACTGGATGTGTGAGAGACTCTCTGGGTGTTGGTGTGGAGTGAGGCGATCTGCTTGTGTGCGATTTTTCTAAGTGGTGTGGTAGGTTGGTTGTTTACTGTGATTGTGATGTTTGGCCTTCAGAGATTGTGAAGGCATACTGATCTCCATGTTGATGTTGTTGTTTGTTTTGTTTAATAAACATAAAAATATCTATTGTGGTCAGGACCTCTTCTCTTATAACTGTCACTGAATGTCGTGATATATGTTCTTACTGCTTTTTTGGAATCATTCTATGTGTCCAGAGAGAACGGGCAAGAGACTGACATATAACCATAGTTCCGGCAGGCTTGAGAAATAATCTTCTTGCTCTCCAGAAGTCAGATCTCTTCCCATAATTTTCATTAGTGACTCTATTCTTATCTACTTTCCACATTACACATTCATACTCTGTCTGAACTCAGACATATCTATTCGTAATCCAAACTTAGATCGCTTTGTGTGGATTTTTAACAATGGTATAAGCGCCGTACCGTTCAGAAAGCAATGGCAAACTACTGAATGAAAAAATTGCCTAGAAAAATCAAAAACAGCCAATAAAAGCTGGGGTTGATTGCCACGTCCTGTAAAGGATAAGCAACTAACTTAATCCATACCTACCTGTGACACGAAGGCCTTGCGGCCGCACCATAAATAATTTTCTTTGTCCTGTGTCATAACAAGATTTTTTTTCTTCAATTTTTGTGTGTTTAAACCCATCGTTTACCAGCGACTTACTGTAGTCTCTTCTCATTTTGTTACACCCTTTTAGTATGAGACAGTACAACGTAAATATACGAGTACATTGAAAAAAATTATATTATATAGGATAAACAGGATAAAGAATTGATCGAGATGAATGAAATGAAAATTCTGCATTGATTAAGACAAGAATAATAACGGAGACACAATCAACAATATCAACATTGAAAATGTTATCAGAAGACGATAAAAACAAGGAGATAAAAAATTAATTATAGTTTCTGTGTGAGAACGCATTGGCAGCGCAATGAATCGAACTTCCTTTTTCTACCTAATTAGCAGAACTGTCATTTCTCTTTTACAATCCAAATAATTGAACACTAGCAGATTGATGAAGCGTATTATTTTTTGGGAGCAAGTTCCTCTTTCCTTGCCGCCATGAATCCTTTGAGGGGAAAATAGAACGTTGTTTTGATAGATGAAGAGTTGTTTAATCTCAAAGGGGGAGTAGATAGGCTGTCCCTCGCGTGCCATAATTGAAGGTAAAGGTTAATCAAACTATATATACTACTGAACAAAAGTTGAGGGCCACCAAGAAAAACTCCTCTTCGGACCAATTAAATGCAACCAGTTGTAAACAATTTATTACACAATAAAGTTGATTCATCCGTGGAAAAGATCAGTCAAGTGTTTTTTAATAATGTGACTTACTAACAAAAAGAAATTCAACTCATTTTTTCACCTTTTGAACTAGTGGTGCGTGTAGCAAAAACCACGAGTTTTTGCAAAAACAGTGGCAATTTTCACGTGCAGGTTAAATTGACCCAGTTTTTGGACATTTAAATGTATTCTGTATGCACTAGGTTAATTTTTTTTGGTGGCCCTTAACTTTTGTCCAGTAGTATATTTGTGAGATACAAGTAAGTAAAGACTGTACCGTGGCAGAAATTGCCCAATGGGCTGATCACCCGTTGGCTTGTCACACCGATTACGGAAACAACGGCGGATGGATCTATTTGTTGTTGCCCTAAAGACGCCGCTAGGCGTGATGGGAAACTACAACAGAGAAGATCATCTGCTGTTGCCCTTAAGACGCCACAAGGCGTGATGGCCTCTGACTGCTTGGTCGGTCTTTGGCTAAGGACGGAAGAAGAAGAAGAAGTGGCAGAAATTGCTGTACAACAGCAAAATATTAAAGACTTCACTAAACTAGATCAAGCCTTATGAGGTGAGCTGACCAGTTCCATTCCTCGCTGCGTTTGTCTTCCCTAACTCAAGAGAAAAGCCAGTTACCCATTTTCAGCGAGGTAGACTGACACGTACTGAACCCGGAACTTGACGCCAGAGGCATGCGCTCACTCTCTGTCAATCAGACAATCATTTGTGAGATACGGATTCAGTTTTCTGTCACATTGTTCTATTCATCTTCTGCAGATGAGAAGCCACTTTTACAAATAAGAACAGATTGGAAGATACTAGAAGTACAGAGTTTCTCATTTCTTGGACATAATAACATAAGATGGCAGACGTGAAATAGAAATCCGGAAGAGAGAAGGAACGGTCGAAGCTACATTCAGCAACACAAGAAAGGCATTAACATCCCCACAAATTAACTCACACAAACGTCATCAGGTATTATATATACTTATCATTACTGCACTGTATAGAAACGTGGGCAGTGAATAAGCATATAGAACAGGATTTCTTAACGTGTGGTCTACGGGCCCCTTTGGGGTATATGAAAGAATTCAAGGGCATCTGTGTACACAACCTAAAAATTTGAACTCTATTTTCATCAGAACGTTTATTCGGAGTATTATAAAAGGTTTTTGCATTTAAAGATATATATATTCTTTTTACAAATTGCTTTTGTATTTCAGTTTTTTTGGGGGTAATAAAATGTGTTATTGGAATGCAACGATTTTAATTATCCATGAACGTTTTTCTTAAAAAGAAGGGATCGTAGCCTTCACTGAACAATCAAAAGGGTCCGTAGCCTTCACCGGATAATCAAAAGGGATCGTAGCCTTCAATGGACAATCAAAGGGGTCCGTAGCCTTAACTGAACAATCGGATCCGTAGCCTTCACCGGATAATCAAAGTGGTCCATGGCCTTCACCGGACAATCAAAGGGGTCCGTAGCCTTCACCGGACAATCGGATCCGTAGCCTTCTCTGGAGAATCGTGTCCGTAGCCTTCGCTTGACAATCGGATCCGTAGCCTTCACTGGACAATCTGATCCGTAGCCTTCACTGGACAATCGGATCCGTAGTCTTCACTGGACAATCGGATCCGTAGCCTTCACTGGATAATCGGATCCGTAGCCTTTGCTGGACAATCGGATCTGTAGCCTTCACCGGACAATCGGATCCGTAGCCTTCACTGGACAATCGGATCCGTAGCCTTCACGGGACAATCGGATCCGTAGCTTTCACAGGACAATCGGATCCGTAGCTTTCACTGGACAATCGGATCCTTAGCTTTCACTGGAAAATCAGATCCGTAGCTTTCACTGGACAATCGGATCCGTAGCTTTCACTGGACAATCGGATCCGTAGCTTTCACCAGACAATCGGATCCGTAGTCTTCACTGGACAGTCAGATCCGTAGCTTTCACTGGACAATCGGATCCGTAGCCTTCACCGGATAATCAAAGTGGTCCGTAGCCTTCACAAGATAGTCAAAAGGGTCCATAGCAGAAGGAAGGTTAAAAACCCCTGGTTTAGAAGAAAGAATGGACACCTTTGAAATGTGGATATGTACTCGTAGAAGAGTGGGGTGCACCTCATGGAAAGAAAAGAAAACAAATAAAGAAGCCATCGGAAAGATAGGAATGAAAAGAGATCAAAGCTAAACAGATAGAATATTCTGGTCATATAAGAAGACAAAACTCGTTGCTGAAAACTAAAATGGAAAGAAACATTGAAGGTAAACGCTCAAAAGGAAAACAACTCTATAAGTAGGCAGATAACTTCAAGAGATAAACAGAAACGTACATATCAGAGTGTACCGAGAAGGCAAGTGACAGAGAATACTGGCGATCTATTGCACCTAACCTTTCAACTGAAGATGGCAATTGAACTGATCTATGACCTTTTCCAGGTCCCGTCGACAGCCCAATAGATTCTGCCTCCGCTTTTCGCCCTCTGGACAGGTGTCACTAATCTTCGTTCCAAGAGGCGACTAAGGTGAGAGATCGTGCTCCTGCATCAGGTAAAACACAGGTAAAGGCAACAACAAAAAAACAACCAAAAAAAAAACATGTTTTAGGAACCAATTTTGTTGTTGTGTCCCATTGCACTTTAAAGAAAAAAAAAAGCAGAAAATATATTTTCCACAGATTCTAATCCTTAGAACAAAAGTGGATGGTCAGTTATGACCAATAACCGAATCGATATACCGTTCACAAACAATATAAATCTAAGCAACATATCTAGACTTCTCTCTCTCTCTCTCTCTCTCTCTCTCTCTCTCTCTCTCTCTCTCTCTCTCTCTCTCTCTCTCTCTCTCTCTCTCTCTCTCTCTCTCTCTCTCTCTTTTGCGCCCCCTTTCTCCTCCCTCCCTCATGTAAAAAGCTAATGAAAGAGCTCAAAACAATTAGCCTGTATGTAACAGCTCTGAATTACCATTTCACTGTTGGCGCATTTCGCAGCAAAGCAACGAATTTCATAATTGTAAGTTATCTCTAGATTTTGTGATGGTGGTAGGGATTTTTTCATTTTGTGCAGTATTGTTGTTGTTGTGGGTTTTTTTTATAATGCTGAAAAATGTGTTTGTATATTGTTATGTATATCAATCAATCAATCAATCAATTACGATCATTGAATATACATACCAAGCTTCGTCTGTTTAATTCAAATGTTATCTCAGTGTTAACATACGGCTGTGAGAGTTGGAAAATAACAAAATCATTGGAGAACAAGCTGAATACATTCGAGAACAAATGTCTTAGAAAACTCATGAACATCAGTTGGAAAGAATTCAAGACTAATCGACAAATAAGAGAAGACTCTAGGCAGAAATATGTCTCCGACTATATAAGCAAAAGACGATGGTCATATATCGGTCATGTCCTACGAATGCAAAACAACAGAATACCACTACAGGCGCTCACTTGGGTTCCTGAGGGTAAGAGGAAAAAAGGAAGACCAAAAGAAACACTCCGAAGAACAATAATAAGAGAAGGAAGAACGTTGGGCCTAAATAATGTGCAAGAGCTAAGAGGAGTGGCGTCACAACGAACAACCTGGAGAGCACTGGTTTCTGCCTTATGCGCCGTGTTTGGTGCTTAAAGAATTTATTATTATTATTATTAATCAATCAATCAGTCAATCAATCAATACCCTTTAACCTTTAGCTCCCACAAGAAGTAGGCCTTCACCAAACACATGCCAAGTCCTTACTGTAACGTGCCATCTGCTCAAGTTCTTTCTTATCATTGTTATTTCTGTCTCTAGTTCTTTTCTCCATGTGTTTTTTTTTTTTTGGTCTACCTCCGCCTCTCTTTCCCTGAAGACTCCAGAACAAGGACTTTCTTGTAATGCTATCAACAGGTTTCCTCAGTGTGTGTCCTATCTTGATCTCCTCTTGTTTCACTGGTACTTGTCTGGTTCTTGTCATCAGTTTTACATTAGTGACTTTGTCATACCATCTCAATCTTTTTATTCTACACATACACCAATTTATAAATGTCTGTAGGTCTTTGGTTGTTGTTTTTTTTTTTTGTTCTCCATGTTTCAGAGCAATATAAAATGACTGACTTGACATTTCAGTTAAAGATTCTGATATTTGTGTTGGACTTGATTTCTCTTGACCTCCATATGTTTCCCAATGCAATGAAAGTTCCTCTTGCTTATTGTAATGTGATGTATATATATAACATATCATATGTATCGTTACATATTATTTTTATGTACATTTTCACTCATTCTTTTATGTGCTCCTCTCGGAGCAAATACCTTCAACAAATACACACTAAACCTTCCTATCCTGTGCTGTCCTGTCTAACCTTTTCCATGTCTTCTTTACCCTCAGTATGTCTGTGCCTAATTCCCACCCCCTTATGTCTTTCTGTGTCCTCTTTCTCATTTACACTGGGAATTCCAGAACAAGGAATTATTGAACCTGATCCGCGCATTTCAAAATATTAATCAATAAAGCAGAACAAGGGACCACTGCTGTTTTTTTTTAAACATTTTTTTTAAAAGGCTGAACTAAAGTACGTAGCGTGTCCTTACATTTCAGGTACAGTGTAACCGATTGTATATGTTTTCCCTCCTCATGTTTTAATGAATAGACATAATGCATAAAAATTACGCACAGGGATACCCAGTGTTATGCACGTCTATGTATACTTCCCGGGGTAAAAAAGTGTAATGAATTATACCACACGCAACGTAGATCTAATGCACCAGCCCAAACATAGCTCCTATTAGACCCGATTGTTTGACATGTGTCGTCTAGGACTAGAATTTATTTGCAGGAGAGATCAGCTGAACTCTAACGTGAACGATTCTGCAGCCAGGTAATTGAATAAACACAGTGCTATTGTCTGAGATGGACATTGTTCAAAATACTTTAAGAAAAGAATTTGAGTGTGGCAAGGATGCCTATTATAACCATTTCTCTCCTTTCTGACAACTGGCTGTGTTATGAAAACTAAAAATCAACCTACAGAAATGGAATTGAGTGGAGTTTGTCAAAACAGCTTGGCAAACTGAATTTCAGCTCCTGTCTCATAACCACAACCTTATGCAAGACCAAATGAGAATACCTTATTATTCACGAGTGCCTGGAAACATACCTTTGTATGTGTGTAATATTTATTACCTGACGACGAGAGGATACAACATCTCGGTTTGAAAATACTCATAGAAAAGATTATGAGAATAAACGCGACAAAGATTGCATTAGGGGAGTATCCCTGCAATGTGTGTTATCATGTACATATTCTAGCAGCAATATAAAGAAAGTTAGTAAAAAAAAAGTTATGGAATTGGAGAGAGAACAACGAATCATACTCTCCATCAAATCCAAAGCAAGAAACCAAATAGATGCTGAACATAATATGTGGGTATCTCTTTCAAAAACTGCATGATGAATAAAACTGTTGGTTGACCAAAACACAGAATTAGGGATCTCACGAGTCTATGATACTAAAAAAGGTTGCTATGTACCGAATACAGTTTTTCTTAATAAAGCAATAAAGTTATTTGTTTATTTATTTTCTTTTGTACATGTGCATGGTATTTTGAAGAGTTTTATTTCCTTTCATATTGAATTAAGTGTTGGGGAGTGGTGGTACGAGAAGGTTTGGTAAAGCCAGTGGAGTATGGGGATGAAAAAGGTTGGGATTCCTTGTTCCAGATCAGGGGTAGGGGGCCGTTCACAAATTACGTAACGCAAGTAGAGGGGGGGGGGGGGGCCGAGATGTTACGTTTTGAGTGGGGGGAAGGGGGTCTGAAATGTAGTGGGTTTTTGTTATGCACACGTTACAAGGGGTGGGGGGGGGGGCTGAAAATGTCAAAAATTGCGTTACGTAATTTGTGAACGGCCCCTACGCAAGTCAGGAGCTGTGAGGATCTACTTTCGAAACACTGATATCTCCAAAGATCTACGTTGATAAAAATCATGTCTGCAGAGGGGGAAAATCTGTTTCATTTGTAAAATAAAAAGTTTTAGTATGACTCTCAGCATTATCTTTCTTGACAAAAGTGATGGCTGCCTTGTACTTTTATCTAGGGAATACCGCGTTTATTAAATGCCGGTTAGGGAGGGCTAGTCCGAGATTTTCCTACCTTATAAATCCTTTCCTTTTCCCCCCTCCGTCACCTCAAGAACTACCAAATCATCCCCTTGTGATCTATCGGTGGATTGAGATCGAATGTTTGCTGACCCCTGCTTTAGATCCTCTCTCTCTCTCTCTCTCTCTCTCTCTCTCTCTCTCTCTCTCTCTCTCTCTCTCTCTCTCTCTCTCTCTCTCTCTCTCTCTCTCTCTCTCTCTCCTTTGTCATGTTAATATGTAGTGTCTAGTACTAGCTGTCATTCATTTATTTGCTTGATATCAGGTTTTGATAAATGTCGGACGGCACTGAAAGAAACGTAATTACAATTAACCCTTGTTCAGCCTCAGAACATAAAATTAGCGAATGTGACACTTTGTTGTTTTTGTTTTTTGTTTTTTTTTGTCGGTGCGGGACATTTACAAGTTTCTGTTGTGTTCTGTGCTTGTCTGTTCAGCTGTTGACACTTCCCACAGTTCTCATTTAACGAAATTCAGATGCGTTTATTCTTGGACGGAATGTTTGGTTGTAATTCTATATGGGTTTTGACCTCGTGCTAGCTGTTTGCCACATCATAAACCTGGGGTTTAATTTAAGAGCTACATGCATGCAGAACTTCGAGTGGTAGAGTGGTTTGAGATCTTGCTTCTCCAGGCAAAGGTATTTAAAGTAGGTGTTATGTTATAACCACAAAGGCGTGGATGTTACTCTGAAAGGTAAAGGTAGTCACATAGCAGATATTACCCGAAGAGGAGTCAAGCGTGAAGAGACTTCGCCATGCTAGCAGTGGCGTATCCTGGTAATGCGAGCTAGGCGTGCTGCTACTTAAAATGAATATGTACGCCTACTATTTAACTTCTTCCCCTCTTAATTTAAAAACCAACTATATTCAATTACGCAACGATAGTTATTAGGGGTATATGTCAATTATCTCCGAAATACTAATTACAACTTGAAACTCACTGTCACTAATAATCTGCATTCCCGGCAACTAACAAAAATTAATCACAAAAAACACTGGACGGACACAGCCGATTTTTACAACCCGAGAGCTGCAAGACCACCGCACGCATGTTCGTATTGTATTGACGTATCTGGCCATGACCCCGGTCCACACAAACCAATCTTCAGACGTGAATTCGAAAGGTACCGCACGCATTGTGACGGAATTACCCGAGAAACTTCGGGCGATTGCAACCAACCAATAAAAACTGCACTATAAAACACGTCTGGGAAACTGAAACTAGATTATACTCGTAGATTCTATGCGGGAAAATCCGTTATCCTGATGCGTGCGGTCCGAAAGGAGAACTTTAGAAAAGAAATATTTTATAGAATAATAAATTAAATTTTTATTTTCCTTCGGGCATAGGCGTGCGCAGCACGCACAGCACACATAGAGAATACGCCACTGCATGCTAGGTCCAGCATCGAGAGGTGGGGGTGACCAGTTCTCTTCCTTCCCTAACTCAAAGAGCAGAGCCAGGTAGATTGGAGCGTGTAGGTACCGAGATTCGAACCCGGTACCTTTGCCGCGAGAGATCAGCGCTCTAACCACTCTGCCAGTCGGACGCTCCATGTTACTCTAAGAACCAGTTATGACGTATATTTTAAGTCTTATAAACCCAAACCGAATTCGAGAAGTTATTCTTGTTAATCAGCACCCATATTACTGTACTCCGGGCAAACCCATAGGTACTCAGTCTCCTTGAGTAAATGTCGAAAGGGTATAAATCCTAATTTTTTCCTGTTGCGCGCTGGGTTTATACACGCCGGATGCATCTTCACACATCCATTTCTGCTGGTCTTACGTTTGATGACAAATCTCAGGGCATTCATGGGGCTCTGGCAGCAGTAGTTCCTGTAGCATAGTGTTTTACATGATGAGGTTGTCAGTCCCCATGCATAACCACATTTTAGTCGCCTTTTTCCACATGCCCGAGTAGTATTCCTATCCTTTCTTTGTCTACCCAGAAATCCCTGGGAACTCCCACTGGACACCTTGGGCAAATTGTGTTAGTATAATTTATGAAGCACGTGTATATATCGGGTGTATTCCAGGACTATTTTCATTAGTGTCCCTATTATGTATACAAGATTGCGTTTCTCTCCTCGCTTAATAAATTCCCACAGTTTATCTGAGATTTCCGTTTTTATCTTAGGTATTACAGTAGAGAGTGATACGAGCGCTGGTCTCTCGCGGCAAAAGTGCCAGGTTCGATTCACGGTATCGACACGGTTTAGTCTACCCAGCTGTAAATGGGTACCTAACTTTGCACTTGCGTTAGGGAAGGAAAAGGCAGCGAGGAAATGAACTGGTCATCTCACCTCTTGATGCTGGACCTAGTATAATGAAGTTTCTAACACTTCACTCCCCTATGACAGTATCTGTTATTGGACTACCATTACCTTTTAATACAGTAGAACGTCGATTATCCGAACTAATTGGGACAAAGGTTGGTTCGGTTAATCAAATAGTTTGAGATAATCAAAAATACAAAACAATACCCAATTTATACGATTATACGAAACAAAGTGTAATTAGGCCTACAATTAACGTCACGGGCGACTGTCCTGAGTCCATACAGTAGCTAAAGCCAAAATTTGATTTCTCAACTCCTGTAATGACAAATTAAGACTACTTCTATACAGTACTGCACATTTGTTTAAATAAATAATTAGAAAGAATGCATTAAGTGGTAGGAGTAATTCTTCAGCATAAACATTAGTGCAGTAAAAATAGTTATGCCTAGGGGTTTTTTTTTTTTTTTTGGCGACGGCGGTAAGGGTTCGGATATTTGACAGTAAGAAAAAATGAAGTTAGGATAATCGACGTTCTACTGTATTCTGTTTTATTCTTGTCTCTTGTTCCACTGAGAAGAAGACGCTGACGATGAATGGGGCGCACATTGAGGAAACCTGTTGATAGCATTACAAGCCAGTCCTTGCTATAGAATCGCCAGTGTCAGAGAGATAGAGGCAGACCAAACAACCCATGGAGAAGAAAACTGGAGTCAGACATTAAGGGATGGCACTGGTCGAGCTATGCTCCTTGTGAAGCTGAACGGTGATGATGATTATTCTTTTGTTTATTATAATTCTTAATAATATTTTGTTCACGTGACTAATAAGACTAATGGTCCGATGACCTTCACATTAGCCAATAGCTTCGCCAATGGCTGCCATTAGAGTAATAACACGTCAGTATCGTCGTGTTTGATCGCAGCTCACATGTCCTGTGGGCATCCATTTGGAAAACCAATGATGCACTAGCGTAGTGGTTACAACACCGCTCTGGCGACCGGGTGATGCAGGATCAAACCCGGGCGACGGCATTTGAGGATTTTTCGTCGACCGGGATTTGGACTGGATTAACTCGAGACCTGGTGAGAACATTTGAGGAAGTGTCATCGACCAGGGATTGGCGGCTCCTGAGCCGACCCAGCTCTAATGGGTACCTCCGAAATCGGCGAGTATCTGCCTGAATGGCGAGGGACACCTGTCTGTGTACAAGAAAAAAAGGGATACTCACGTAAAATCAATGTCAGGTTAGAAATTAATAATAACCTGAGATTTCGCCTCGAGTATTAGCGGGCGTACGAAAAAAAAAAAAAAATTTTTTTTCAACCTCTGTTACTTGTCAAATATTCTATTTTTTATTGTTTTCGTTCCTTCATTCTTTTGTTTCTTTCTATCTTATTTTCTTTTCCTGTTATCACCAGTCTTCATCATTGATAGTCATCGTCAATCATCATCATCAATAATAATAATCATCAATAATCATAATCAACTCCGCCTATGCCGGTCCCAAGCCCGGATGAAAAAGGAGGAGGGCGGCCTGCATGGAGGCCGTAAGGAGGCAGCCCCTCCACCATGCAAAGGCACAACAGGCCAATCACCTGTTTGCTTTAAATCATGATTACGCGAACTACAAGAGAGAAAACCGGACTGATTCTAAAGGCGACGAACTGGAACGGACTACGGACTACGACTTATGGAACTTGGAACACAAGAAGTATAAATGGGAAGGAAGAGGAGCTGGTGGAAGAGATGAGGAAAGCAAAACTAGAAATCCTGGCTATAACGGAAACGAAGAAAAAAGGACAAGGAGTCATGGATCTCGATGGCAACACGTTGCTCTACAGTGGTGTACCCATATCTGAAAGAGCTAAAGGGGGCGTGGGTTGCATTGTGGCCCAAAATCAAAAAGATAATATCAAGGGATGGAACTTTGTCTCGGAGCGCATTATGGTTGTAAAACTAAAAGAAGGAGAAACCATAGTCAACCTGGTCATAGTGTATGGGCC
The DNA here is from genome assembly GCA_024509875.1 of Oreohelix idahoensis. Lineage (NCBI taxonomy): Eukaryota > Metazoa > Mollusca > Gastropoda > Stylommatophora > Oreohelicidae > Oreohelix > Oreohelix idahoensis. The sequence goes on from JAMPIV010019005.1 coordinate 59,347, forward strand.
AAATGAGGATGAGAGAGCAGAGGTCAAGGAGGAATTCTTCGAGCTGCTTCAAAGGACAGTGGATGACTGCCTAGATGAAGTTATTATGCTCGGAGATTTTAATGCCAGAGTTGGAAATGACCATGCTAGATGGGGTGGAGTTATCGGAAGATATGGAGAAGATACTCTCAATGACAATGGAAAGCGACTCCTTAGATTCTGCAGTGAGCAGAATCTGATCATTACAAACACAAAGTTCCCCCATAAGCGCATACATGCATACACTAGATGTGAACCAACCAAGAATGAGAAGTCAGTGATCGACTATGCCATTGTTCGGAGAAGCTCATTCAGATATGTCCGAGATGCAAGAGTCTGGAGGGGGCCAGAGATTGGAAGTGATCACTACCTGCTAACAATCAAACGAACAACTGAAAGAGTTGCTCAGCCTAGGAACTGCCCAACATCACGCAAGAAACCAAGTAAACGAGCAGGAGAAATGAGCATTAGGACCTACAAGCTGAGAGAGCCAGAAATTAAGACCAGATATCAGGGGCTTATTGCCACAGCAGTGAGCAACACAGAAGAACGACCTGATGACTTGGAAACCCTCTGGAATAAATTCAAGGATATCATAAAGACAGCTGCTGCAGAAGCATGCGGTGAAGTCCGACTTGAGAACCAGAGAAAGAGGACACCTTGGTGGACAGAGGAAGTCAAAGAGAAAATAAGAGAGAAGAAAATGGCATGGAAACAATACTTAGGAGCTAAAAACACAACAGGACAAATGGAAAAATATAGAGAATATGTGACACTCAGAACAGAAGCAAAGAACAAAGTGCTAGCAGCAAAACAGAAGTCCTGGGAAGAATTTGGAGAAAAGCTAGAAAAAGATGCACAAGAAAACCAGAAATTGTTCTATAAGACCCTAAAGAACATGAGGAAAGAAAAACAATGCCCTCTCAAATTTATAAAGGACAAGCAAGGCAAATTGCTTACTGCCCCGAAGGAAGTAATGGAAAGATGGAAAGAATATTTCTCAGAACTCCTGGATGGTGAGCATGGTGAAGCATCAGAAATGATAACCACTAGCACAGAAGAGAAAACTAATGATGGTGAAGATGACATAAAGATGGAAGAACTGAGGGCAGCACTAGAGAAAATCAAGATGGGCAAAGCAGCAGGGCATGATGGTATAACACCAGAAATTGTTAAGTACATGGGAGCATCAGGCGACCTATTACTCTTAAAGGTCCTACAGGCAGCATGGTGCAACAAGACCATACCAAAGGATTGGGAGATTGCCATCATAACACCAATTTTCAAAAAGGGTGACAATCGACAATGTGGAAACCATAGAGGCATATCCCTTCTCAGTGTCCCTGGTAAAATCTACTCTAGAATCCTAGAGCAGAGACTCCGACGCCTAGCTGAGCCACAATTGGATGAGGTCCAGTGCGGATTCCGAGCAAACCGAAGTACTCAAGACCTAATCTTCACACTCAGACAGCTGAGTGAAAAGGCCCTTGAGTATAAGAGGGAGATCCATCTTTGTTTCATAGATCTGGAAAAGGCGTTTGACAGGGTCCCCTGGAGCAAACTTTGGGACTGTTTGGCAAGGAAGAATATTCCAGCACCTCTGATTCATGCTATACAGAGCTTCTACAAGTCTTGCAGAAATTATGTGAGGACAGCAAACCATAAGTCAGAAGAGTTCAGGACCATCACTGGTGTAAGACAAGGTGATATCCTATCACCTTACCTCTTCATACTCCTTATGGACGATGTCATCAAGGCATGTAAGGAGAGAACAAGAAAGTATTCAGTGGGGTACTGGAAGATGAGACAGGTCTATATTTCGGAGCTGGCATTTGCTGATGATGTTGCCCTGATTGCTAAATCAGAGGCACATCTCCAATCCAACCTGCAAGTCTGGAAGGAAGAGCTGGAGAAGAGAGGTGTCGTAATTTTTTTATCTGAGAGGGTGCTGATGAATATTGGTCCCTTTAGAGTGTAAAGTGATATTGAAGGCTCTGTGAGAATAAGGATTTAGGAGAATGAGGTAGTAGATTCACAAGCGCTGGGAAGGAGCAAGGACAGTCTCTTATTACGACAATATCTGTTTTCTCACAGACTACTCCTATCTCTCTTCTGCACAAACAATTGTTTGTCAGTTCCAGTCGCTCAACGCGCTCACCGATTTGGTGATTCTGTCGCTCAACGTACATGAATACAACCTACACAGATGGAATTGTGTGGAGTTTTAGGCCAACCGACAACCAACACAATTAATGATTAATACCTTTATTATCATAAAGGACTCACACATAATTGTACATTTACGTCAAAAATCAAAGGTTACAGAATACAAAGATGATAAGGGAAGAGGGGGTTTTGAGGAGAAATATCCCATCCACCGTTTCCCGTTTATATTTACTAACAGACAAAACCCGGTCCCAAAGACAAGAAAAGGGGGGGGGGGGGGGGGGGGGGGGGGGGGTGATCAGAGATAGGCAATTTAACCCACTGGTAAATTTATTACTCTGAGGCAAGGGGTTACAGTAAAGGGGGGGGGGGGTGTAGAGGAAAAGCTAGGGTTCTCAATTGTCTCCCTTTAAATCAACAAATTTTACGGGAGGGGGGAATGAACACAGTTACCCAATCCCGCTAGGAGAGATCCCGTACAAGGAATATAATGCACCTTAGTACAAGGTCGAACTAATTAAAAGGGTAAAGAAAAGATAAATCTCCTTTCATTCAAAAAAACACACTAGGGCTGGCCATCCCCACAAACACACACGCAGACTTACCGAAAGGTGAATTCTGGCACTTCATAGGAAATACATAAAAAAAAACAGCACTAAACCTTGGCTTAGGTAAAAGTAATTTTCTTCCGTGTACAGCCCCAGATTTTGCGGGTTGTTGAAGTTAACAAAGTGTCCCGAAATCGCTGGACGTTGAAGTTTAACGGTACTGTTTGTTTATTAGATAAAGTTCCTAAAGAAAGGCACAGGCACTTGGCTAAGCGTGAGGTATGGTGTGGTTCCTAAAATTGGCACAGCTGGTGGAGATAACTTCCTTTTTCCGTAATGTCACAAGTTAAGAAAAACACTGAGGTAAGTTCTTCTTTGGGGGGGGGGGGGGGGGGGGGGGGGGGGGGGGGGGGGGGAGGGGGTTAAAATCCACTGAATATACGTGACAGATAGTGTTCAGGTAGATCGATGCTTTTTCTTCACAAATAGGGGCAGTGAATAAAATATGTTCTGCTTCCAGTTTTCTTTAAGGACTCTATATGAACTAGTATTTTTAAAGTGTTTCTTGAATGGCTTTATTCTCAGTTACGTTCAGAGGAGCGGGGCCCATTACAGGTCGCCACAAGTTTAGCTTTAAAAAGTTCATATGTTACTGGAGTTATCGAATTGAGTTTGGCAGAACTCTGTATATAATTAATAATTGCTGGGATGCAGGTTGAATGATCGTTCTGAATGAAAGATAATCAAAACAAGAAATGCATTACAAATCATATTATAATCTGACGCGATAAATTACAGTTAGCCTATTTACTTATTAGCGTCGTCAATTAACAAATCAGGAAAACTTCCCGTGAGTTAAAAATAATTAAAAGCACATCTATCTATACAGAACTAAACTGTATTAAAGTTATAATTCTCTTTAACGTCTGCAAAATAAATTTACGCGTCAATTGTATTAGGAAATACTTTTAGTTGTAACATTAGTTTGCACTAGAACTTTGAAAATGGGTTTATTTAATAAGGTTAAATTTACACCACAATCCATTGAAATCAATTGAAATAACTCGACCACTGATCATTCGAAGCTAATGTATAAATTACCGTCTGCACAGAAAGAATACACTCCAATAGTCACGAAGGTAGATGAAATCCAGCAGGAATCCGACTATGCTAGTGCAACTAGGATTCTGTCAGAGCGAACGATAAAATGCAGTTTCTCGGAGTTCTCTATTTATACTTCTCGAATGTAACTTGAATGGGGCGTGTTAAATTTTCGCACCTTTCTTGAACTTGAGCAAAATTCGAGATACCTCGCCGTGGTGTTAACCGTGGCGATTCCTTCGTTTCCCCCGGTCTACCGATTTCCTTCCGTCTCAGGCTGCTCGCATAAGAGTGCAAAAATTTCCCGAGAAGCTAACTCTGTGAGCTGAAAGTTCCTGATTCTTTAGATCGCGGCCGCTCCACGTTGAATTCTGAAGATCAGCCTGTTCTTTGATGGTACCGCTGTTCTGAGAGCTTTGGCAACTCCCACCAGGCGGGGTGACAGCCAGGTAAGAAAATTATCTGCTGTTTATTGCTCTAGAAACAGGAGTGAGTCTATGGCCCGTCCTCTTTCGGGCCGGCGTTAAGGAAAAGATTGCTATAAATCGTTCTCAGAAATGGTTGTGGGCGGGATTTAACCTCCCATCAAAGGCCATGCGATCTCAAACGTTCACATAAGATAGCAGGCTACATATTAATGATCCAGCGTGTAAGGTTCTCGTGGAAATGTTGCATGCCGGTAAAAGTTACAACAGATGATCAGGGGTTCTAAAGTTATGAGAGGCCAATATTCTGTTATCATCCATCGAGTCAGGGAAATTCATTTGTCATACTTAGACGTACGTCACAAGAGGGATGGTCATAAGCAGCTCTAAAATAAAATCCATGGTGATATCACGAGAAGAAAGAAAACATCAGATTAAGTTGGGAGAACAGGTCCTGGAGCAGGTCGACCACTTTAAATATCTCGGAGCTATTATAGACCGAAAGGGAGGCATCAAAGAAGAGTTGGCCACTCGAAAAGCAGCGGCTGGGAGACTTTTTCAGGCCATAAATCGTGGATTCCTCAGCAAGAAAGAGGTTGGTAAGAAAACAAAGATGGCTGTATACCGCTCCACCTATGTCCCAGTCTTGACATATGGATGCGAGTCGTCGCACTTATGACCCATAACCCACAAAAGCTTTCAGATCAGAGGTGCTGTCAGAAATGAGGTATCTGGAAAGTATTTTGATAGTAACAAGAAGAGGAACGTACATGGTCGCAACCGGACGATCCGTCAAGCTGCCAATTTTCTCCATCCGTTCTTCAGAGGCCAAATAGCAGTCCAACTAAATAGTTTGGCCCCTGCAGAATGGGAGAAGATCGGCTACCACGACAAGCATGGGAAACAAAGAGCCAGGGATCCAGACCTCCAGTGACGACCCGAGTCTCGCTGGGAGGATAGCAACCGTAGACAATGTTTTGAAGGACCGAGGACTAGAATGGAACCAGGCCAGGAAGAAGACAGCTGATAGAATGGTCTGGCGCTCTCTCTTCCAAACCTCTACACCTCACGGTAGAAGGGGAACGACTAAGTAAGTAAGTAATAATCATAATAATCAATAATAATAATCAATAATAATAATCATCAATAATAATAATAATCATCAATAATAATAATCATCAATCATCATCATCATCATCATCATGAGCATTGGTGAACAATCAGCAACAGTTTGGAGAGGTTCGGGCTGGAATCATCATCATTATCATCAGTCATTATCATTATCAATGCACAGCCTAACTTCCTTCATTGGGCTTCATAAACATCATCATACATCAGCATCATCAGATGTCATCATTCTCACTCGTAATCATCATCAATGACCATCATTATCTAGTCATCATCAATGCATCATTAGCGATTGTGGTGGATTAACACTCTGGGAGGTTATTGATGGTTAAAATGAAAATTTAAGTGTCAACAGCGTGAGGTCAATGAGCTATGTTCGACCCTGGTACTAATAGTTGAAAATGCACTGTTGATGTTTTAGGGAACCTGGTTTCTGTTTGTTGATTCACGCTGTGCAATTTTTTATATCTATATTGTGTGATGTTTTTAAAGGATTCGTGTTTAGAGTAATGCAAATGTAGTGATTAATGTCTGAAGAAAACCAACACAACTTTAACTCAATGAAAATTGCTATCGAAGCCAGGAGATGGGAGGTTAGCACCGGTATATTCCAATATTTATTTTTAGCAGATTTATGTGGAAGACCTTTGTCACGTAGGGTTTATATTCATTTAATTTCCTACATCTTCTTCCTATTCTTTCACATAAACTCTCTCTTTTAATATCTCTGTACTTTTTTTTTTCCTGTGTATTTTTCATCCATTCGTTTTGCGAATATTATTCTCATATAATTCGCAAACTTTACCTGTTCCTTTCTCTTAAACTGAGAATCGCGCTAGGACGATATTACGTAGATGTCAGGGCTGCAGGGCGTCAGAAGGCGTGATAAGTCGGTTCGCTGAACACAGGACGTAGCAAATCGTCTACATTCTCACCGAGCGCGCGAGCTTCTTCTCGGCATTAGTCCCGGTGAGGTGTGATACTTTACATCTGCACCGGTCAGTATCCAGACATTTGGCTGGAAAATCCCAAACTGACACGGCGCTCACTTGGGCCATGGTCAGCTGTAGTGTGAAAACTGCCCTGAAATGGAGTCAGACTGTCTGGGATTTGAAACTGACACGCGTACATCGTGGTCAGTAGGTGACAGTTACGACACGCGTTAAGCGGACGTAAATGTTGGGAGTAGGGGAGATAATTTCGCTTGGCGAAGTAAGTTTGGGCCCTTTGTCTGATTTTAAGATATTGGCCAAGTTTGAAACTTTAATTTCATTCTCGCTCATAGACTCCACAGTAGATAGGTCGCTCGAAAAACAGAATAGCTGTTAGCGAAGATCTCAGTTTGTTTCGGCAATTTGTCGAACTTCTAGACTTCCAGAAATATTTTCAGCATTTTTATTCTTAAGTTGTGCGACTACCTGTAATTCTGTGGTTGAGGTAATTAATATGATAGATATATAGATTTTGTGAGTGTTAAAGTGTTAAATCGCTAAATTCATTTTAATCTATTTCTTTAGCGCAGAAGAGAGATAAAGTGGTAGGCTATTATATTTTCTAGGGAAGCATTCAGTGGAAAGCAGACTAAAAATTAAATTTCTAGCTTATAACGGCAATTGTAGCTATTTATAAATTTAACTGCTAATACTCAGTCGAGTGTATTTTTCTAAACTAACGTATAAACTCTAGAATCCAGCCTCATGAATGGTGACGGAATACGCACGTGTTCTTAATTTATGAGGATTGCTGATTTTTAAATATAACTTACGTCACGGGAAGTTTTAAATGATAAGCAAAGCTCTCTGCTTGCAAGTTTAAATGTAAGTTTTAACCAGTACAGATTCTGTTTATTATATTATATGTGTTATTTTTCCTCCACACAGTGAAAGTTTTGGGGTGACCCTAACTTTACCAGCACCTAGTAGTAGTTTCCATACTTGTGAAGAAATAGACAGTCCTTATTTTGAACCACGTGGGTTTTCTCAAGTAACACTCATCTGACGGTGCAAGTTAGACAGAAATACTAATATCCCTATAACGGGTTTTCAAAGACTGTAATGATAAATACTGGACCTTGGAGCCAGCACTTAATTTCTTCTAGAAACTCTATATAATTTGCTGCCTGGTGGCGTGAATATTAACAATCATTTCCCGACTAGATTATATCTTGTGGACAAATCTGTGGTGTGACTAAAGTGAATCCTATACTGAGGGAAGGCACCGACCTGACATTCATCATTTTTTAGAAACCTAAGCTATTGACACTGTGCTCTGCTAACTCCCGCGCCTGGAATAATTGTTAGGTGACTTGATCAGACATTTGAACAAATTTGCATACCCAAGTAGTCGTTCCCGGAGACTCCAAGTTAAATACGTCTTTTGGAACTGGGGACTTCTTGGCAGAAGACTGCATTTTTTTGAGTCTGTGTGAAAATCTAAAATCAATGTGTTCCAAGAGGCAGCAAGCAAAGTCGTGAGTACAAGTGTGAAAAGCCATGGCGGAATGAATGAGTGTACGCTGGTTTGAGTGATATTTTTCACTATTTTATCTTTGACACCCTGTTGCTGTCCTAATTTTCTTTCCAATCTGCATAATTTGTTGCTAAGGCTAGGGTTCTTGTGTTTTTGTCTTAGGTTAAATCAGATTTTTTTCAAACTCTGTGCATATAATTACGAGATAAAACAAAGACAACTCTTAGACTCAAACCCTAAGTATCTGTGACTCGGGGCCATCATCTGTTCTCTTAACGGGGCCGGGCTAAACCTAGAGTTAACACTATAACGGGGCTATCATCCTTGCAACATTTCCTTGATTTTTTTATGACTATGTGTATATGTATTTTCCTTGATGTACTTTCTTTGATGTTGTGAGCCGATTTTTCCTGATAATAAAATCGCTCTTGAACTTAATAATCGTGTTTGGTCAGCTCGTTCTAGATAATATATATATATCATTGTTATAGTTTTCCCACGTCTGTGTGTTTACCTGTCGTCACGTGTATGTGCGTGCCTGTGAGTGATAGAAATATACGTAATATGTATATTGGTGTAGTCTGTCTGACGCTGTAACAACTGTTGTAGAAGATAGGTGAGAGAGAGAAGAATTCTTTTCGCTTTCAGAGACAGCCACTATATCAAAAATCTATCATCTCACGTGTGTGGAAATTCTATTACCTTTCACTAACTCTCACTGAGTCTATCACCTATTCAAACCTATTCAGAAGGGACCAAACCTAGTCTTAATTCTCCTATCGGAAATCTACGACAAATGGGGACTCGTTTCCGGTCTTTGAACTTAGAATAGGAAGACGAGTACGACAAACGTGGACTCGTCTATCTGGATTTTGAACTTAAGATTCTGTATTCTGATATAGAGTAAGAGTGTGATGTCTTGTGAGTTGTTATATCTTTAAATAATTACCCCCTAGACTAGCGATCTGTTTACGGGCGTGCTGACCACACAAACTAATAAGTTTTTTTTTTTTCCACAGCATCTTTGAATAATATACATTTTGGTTACAGGTTGATTTTGTCGGGATATATGTTAACTGCTGATTGTAATACTAAATGCTGGTAAAGTGGTGAGTGTATAACATTCACTGGGTACTGAGGCAGAACGGCGTTTGAACTAAGTTAAGGAGTGTGTTTCGGACTTTTTTGTCCAGATTAATTCCCTCCCTTACCCGATCTGACTTCAGGGGCGAACTTATAGTGGATTTTTAAAAATTAAGGGATTATTTTTCTCTTTAATTTTTGCTATATTCTTTTGCTTTTCCACTGTAGCAACTTATTTTTCAGTTGTAATCTTAACTACCATTTATTTGGCGTAGTCGTGTTTTGCATTGAGTGCTTTATTGCCGATAATAGCAGCGATAGTTAGATTTTATTTTGGAGGAGGTATCCCAGGGTTAAGGATATCATCTTTTGATTTTTGGTAATTTTTTTTTCTCGTAAGTGGTAGGAACCAGGTTCTTCTTTTTCCTATTTTCTATCTCCACGCGACTCAGTCACTGACATAATATGGCCGAGAGGGCAAAGCTTAGACAACTTCTCAGGGACGAAGCGAGAGAGGAGGGACTGGAAGGAGAGGAAGCGAAAGCTTTTGTCAGAGACGCACCTGAGAGCTATGACGCGGAGATGAAAGAAGAAGAAGCTAGGAGGAGAAGCAGCTGAAGCTTTACAGCAGAAGAAGATGGATGAGGAAATGGAAATTCGCAGGATGCGCATGACGAACGAGAGAAGGAGAGACAGCATGAGGAAAGAGAGAAGGAGAGACAGCATTTGGAAAGAGAAAATGAGCAACGACGACAGCATGAGTTGACTCTTAAGGCTCTAGAAGTCCAAAGTCTTGGCGCTGCCTCTACCTCCAGCAATGGAGAGTCTTCTCCTCATTCTTCCTTAACTGACCCTGCTAACACTCAATCTCTTCAACTAAATGCTATGTCTTTCACTCTTGAATCTTTTCCTTGTCCAAATGAGAAGATTGACACATGGTTAGAAAAATTTGAGAAAATTGCAACTCTGTACGGGTTAGAGAGGTCGCGTTGGAATATGAAACTTTCCCAGGCCCTAAAAGGTTCTGCTTATGATGTTTATTCTAAGCTGGAAAGTAGCCAACAAGACGACTACGATGTGTTGAAGAAAGCGTTACTGGAGCGCTTTGAAATGAACGCTCGCAAGTTTTTGCAACTGTTTCGCAACAGCCGGAAAGAGAATTCTGAAACTTTTCACCAGTTCTCATCTCGTCTTAAGGGATATCTAACAAAGTGCCTTGAGCTTTCGCAGCTCCCCTCTACCTATGAAGGTCTTGAGGAACTTGTTCTAACTGAACAAATAAAGAACACTTTGTCTGCTGATACCCGGAGATTTCTCGCTGAGCAGGGGGCAGAAAAACTTGAAGACATTTTGGAAAAGTCTGAGCGTTATCACAATGCGCTGGCTGAACTACGGCCACAAAGCGGAAACCGACAGAGGAGCATTTTCGAAAACATAACCTAGAGCAATCTTCTCAGGCTTCTAACCAAAACAACCACAGAGAAACTGGACCTCAAAACCCCCCTCCTGAAAAATCCAAGTTCTACAAGAACAAGTACCCCCAACCACCCCAAACAGTCTGATCAACCCGACCGCCCTACATGGCAGCGCAGCCAGAAAGGACAAGGTGGCAAAGGGAGAACCCCTGAGCACGGGACATATGATCAGACCGAGCACACCGAGCCGAAACGCATCGGATGCTTATTGACAGTCTCGCAAGGCGGAATTATTGACAGTGATTCCCAACCTGTTGGGGATAGACCCTCAACGCGAGGTATTGTTACTTTGAACGGTTCTCAAACTTCTTGCTTATTTGACACGGGGCTTTCTTATGATTGCATTGTTGCCAGAAACCTGGTCAAACCCGGTCAAGAGACAGCAGAGACCGTCCAACTTTGTGGAGTTCGTAAGAGTGATGCACCTACAGCGCTTCCCATCGCATTGGTGGAGATACACTCTGACTTCGTCAGAGGTGTGATCAAAGCAGCTGTTATGGATGACCCCATCTACCCAGTCATACTTGGCGGGAGATACGTGTGTATTGGGAAACCGGAAGAGCCGATTGTGGCAGCAGTAACTATAAGAGGGCAAACCAAGAAGGAACGGGAGCCTGCGCCAAATTTGTTACCTATGGAACTTAAAGAAGCGCAATACAAGGACCCTACTTTGGCACCCTGCTTTAGGAAACTGCCCATGGCGAAGGAACCAAAACAGCACGGGGACATTTTTTCTGAGGATGGCGTACTTTATCGGAGAACGGGCAAGCCTGACCAAGGTTACAACCAGCTCCTAGTACCGAAACAGTACAGAAGCCAAATCCTAGAAATGGGGCACTCTCTTCCCTTTAGCGGACATATGGGACAGAACGCCACAAACCAACGTATAACCACTCATTATTGGTGGCCAGGAGTAAATACTGATATTATCAGATATGTCAAATCCTGTGCCCAGTGCCAACGTGTGCCACCCAAGCAACGGGCACCCCCAGTCCACATGGGTGAAATGCCAATAATGGGAACACCATTCGAACGGGTTGTGATCGACATTTTAGGGCCTTTCGAAAGGACTAAAAGAAGGAACAGGTTCATCCTGACCTTAGTCGATACATGCACTTTATGGGCAGAAGCTATCCCGCTAACATGCGCAGATGCCAAGCATGTCGCAGAAGCCCTCGTGCAGATTTTCACTCGGTTGGGATTCCCTCAGCAAGTGTTGACGGATAATGGATCTCCATACCGAAACCTGTTGATGGATGAGATCGTTAAGATCTTGAGGACCCAGCACATCCACACTAAGCCATATACTCCGGCCGGAAATGGGCTCGTGGAACGTGCTAATGGAAACCTCACCATGATGCTAAGTAAGCTGGCACAAGTGAAACCTGAAGATTGGGATCTCTGTATTCCTGCAGCATTATTTGGCTACAGAGAATCTCCTCATACTTCCACAGGATTTCCGCCAGCTACACTCTTATTTGGCAGACCCATTAAGGGCCCGCTTGAAGCCTTACTTCAGTCTCTGACAGACGAGAAGGCGGATGAGACAGTCGTCTCAGCAAGTAAATATGTGTCGGTTTTAAAGGAAAGGTTGAAACTAGGGTGGGACCTAGCAACGACTAACTTTAAGCGAGCTCGCACAAAGCACGCTAACCGATACAGGAAAGTCGCGGAAGAGAGAGAACTGGAAGCAGGAGAGAAAGTTTTGGTGTTACTCCCTACTGAGAACAACCAACTGAAGATCGGATGGCAAGGGCCGTTTACCGTCCTGAAGAAGATTTCTAAGGCTAACTACCAGATCTCTATTGAAGGAAAGGAGAAGGTTTTCCATTTAAATCTCTTAAAGAGATACTTGGAAAAACCAGTGCCAACCTCCGACCATCTCCTGACGATCGCCAAAACTGACGAAGATGACGATAGTGGCAGGGATATTCCACCGCTATCACAGGAAATCTTTCAAAAATGTCAGAAGCGGCGACGCTCTTTCAAGCGCGCATATGAGACATTCCAGGGGAAGGAAACTTTGAGGAGTGGACTTGAGTAGGAATTGGACAGAGATGGAGGGGGAGATGGAGAGGGAAGAAGACAGACACCCCGAAGCTACGGTTATAGGAAATTAAACTCCATAACGTAGACATGGAGCGCTTCCATATCTTAAAGGGGGGAGGCTCTGTCACGTAGGTTATATTCATTTAATTTCCTACATCTTCTTCCTATTCTTTCACATAAACTCTCTCTTTTAATATCTCTGTACTTTTTTTTTTTCCTGTGTATTTTTCATCCATTCGTTTTGCGAATATTATTCTCATATAATTCGCAAACTTTACCTTTTTCCTTTCTCTAAAACTGAGAATCGCGCTAGGACGATATTACGTAGATGTCAGGGCTGCAGGGCGTCAGAAGGCGTGATAAGTCGGTTCGCTGAACACAGGACGTAGCAAATCGTCTACATTCTCACCGAGCGCGCGAGCTTCTTCTCGGCATAAGTCCCGGTGAGGTGTGATACTTTACATCTGCACCGGTCAGTATCCAGACATTTGTCTGGAAAATCCCAAACTGACACGGCGCTCACTTGGGCCATGGTCAGCTGTAGTGTGAAAACTGCCCTACAATGGAGTCAGGCTGTCTGGGATTTGAAACTGACACGCGTACATCGTGGTCAGTAGGTGACAGTTACGACACGCGTTAAGCGGACGTAAATGTTGGGAGTAGGGGAGATAATTTCGCTTGGCGAAGTAAGTTTGGGCCCTTTGTCTGATTTTAAGATATTGGCCAAGTTTGAAACTTTAATTTCATTCTCGCTCATAGACTCCACAGTAGATAGGTCGCTCGAAAACAGAATAGCTGTTAGCGAAGATCTCAGTTTGTTTCGGCAATTTGTCGAACTTCTAGACTTCCAGAAATATTTTCAGCATTTTTATTCTTAAGTTGTGCGACTACCTGTAATTCTGTGGTTGAGGTAATTAATATGATAGATATATAGATTTTGTGAGTGTTAAAGTGTTAAATCGCTTAATTCATTTTAATCTATTTCTTTAGCGCAGAAGAGAAATAAAGTGGTAGGCTATTATATTTTCTAGGGAAGCATTCAGTGGAAAGCAGAATAAAATTAAAATTTCTAGCTTATAACGGCAATTGTAGCTATTTATAAATTTAATTTAACTGCTAATACTCAGTCGAGTGTATTTTTCTAAACTAACGTATAAACTCTAGAATCCAGCCTCATGAATGGTGACGGAATACGCACGTGTTCTTAATTTATGAGGATTGCTGATTTTTAAATATAACTTACGTCACGGGAAGTTTAAATGATAAGCAAAGCTCTCTGCTTGCAAGTTTAAATGTAAGTTTTAACCAGTACAGATTCTGTTTATTATATTATATGTGTTATTTTTCCTCCACACAGTGAAAGTTTTGGGGTGACCCTAACTTTACCAGCACCTAGTAGTAGTTTCCATACTTGTGAAGAAATAGACAGTCCTTATTTTGAACCACGTGGGTTTTCTCAAGTAACACTGATCTGACGGTGCAAGTTAGACAGAAATACTAATATCCCTATAACGGGTTTTCAAAGACTGTAATGATAAATACTGGACCTTGGAGCCAGCACTTAATTTCTTCTAGAAACTCTATATAATTTGCTGCCTGGTGGCGTGAATATTAACAATCATTTCCCGACTAGATTATATCTTGTGGACAAATCTGTGGTGTGACTAAAGTGAATCCTATACTGAGGGAAGGCACCGACCTGACATTCATCATTTTTTAGAAACCTACGCTATTGACACTGTGCTCTGCTAACTCCCGCGCCTGGAATAATTGTTAGGTGACTTAATCAGACATTTGAACAAATTTGCATACCCAAGTAGTCGTTCCCGGAGACTCCAAGTTAAATACGTCTTTTGGAACTGGGGACTTCTTGGCAGAAGACTGCATTTTTTGAGTCTGTGTGAAAATCTAAAATCAATGTGTTCCAAGAGGCAGCAAGCAAAGTCGTGAGTACAAGTATGAGAAGCCATGGCGGAATGAATGAGTGTACGCTGGTTTGAGTGATATTTTTCACTATTTTATCTTTGACACCCTGTTGCTGTCCTAATTTTTTTTCAATCTGCATAATTTGTTGCTAAGGCTAGAGTTCTTGTGTTTTTGTCTTAGGTTAAATCAGATTTTTTTTTCAAAGTCTGTGCATATAATTACGAGATAAAACAAAGAAAAACTCTTAGACTCAAACCCTATGTATCTGTGACTCGGGCGCCATCATCTGTTCTCTTAACGGGGCCGGGCTAAACCTAGAGTTAACACTATAACGGGGCTATCATCCTTGCAACATTTCCTTGATTTTTTATGACTATGTGTATATGTATTTTCCTTGATGTACTTTCTTTGATGTTGTGAGCCGATTTTTCCTGATATTAAAATCGCTCTTGAACTAAATAATCGTGTTTGGTCAGCTCGTTCTAGATAATATATATATCATTGTTATAGTTTTCCCACGTCTGTGTGTTTACCTGTCGTCACGTGTATGTGCGTGCCTGTGAGTGATAGAAATATACGTAATATGTATATTGGTGTAGTCTGTCTGACGCTGTAACAACTGTTGTAGAAGATAAGTGAGAGAGAGAAGAATTCTTTTCGCTTTCAGAGACAGCCACTATATCAAAATCTATCATCTCACGTGTGTGGAAATTCTATTACCTTTCACTAACTCTCACTGAGTCTATCACCTATTCAAACCTATTCAGAAGGGACCAAACCTAGTCTTAATTCTCCTATCGGAAATCTACGACAGACAGGAATGTTTAAAACTTAAAATGAAGTGTATTTATGTACAGCATTAAATAAATACGAAGGACATCTTGTCCATAAACGTCACTACTACAATGTTTATAGAATTGTATTCACTGCTGAAACAATACTGTCTTATGAAGTGTCACTACTTGGAAGGACTGGGTGTCTCATCATTTCACAAAACAGTTTATAGTAGCGAGTGGAGAATACAACGTGATGAATTGACATAAGCCCGCAATCTTATGGCTTATCTTGTGGTTCCTTTGAAGATAGATGACTTGCTCGAAAATACACACTCGTTCACTACCGTGTTCTCTGGAGGCAGATAAGACTTCAATATTCAAGCAACCAGCATGGTGCCTCGAATCTCTGCAGCTCCAGGTTATGGCTCACTGGGTAATATATGACTCAACCGTGCAACAAGAGGAACAGGTCTCCCTAAGTACTCTATATACATATGTGTATCTCCACAACTATCAATTAAACATCATTAAACATGCGTTGTGATCAGTGTCGTATGAAAATATAATTAATAGTAGGTAAAGCTTGACAGCTGTATAGGCGTGATGGACAATAGTGCACACGGAAGTGTGATAGTGATGCGCAAGAGAGATAGGCAGAAGGCACAGGCTGAGTCAGTGAGTTCTTCACTAAGAAAACCACACACACAGCTCTTCTTGTTTTCTCTGGCGACAATATTACTCTTTTGCACACACTGTGTCACTCGCAAATAGTAGGGTAAAGAAGTAAAGTTAGATTGAGGATTTGGTAGTCTGAACTGAAAGAACAATCCTATCGAGGTTAACTCAATTTTATTCAATTTAGAAATGTAAATAAATCAATAAGGATTTTACAGCACATAATAATAAAGATTATCACGAGAAAACAAACTCACAACAATTTGATGATTTTTAAAGAAGAAAAAAATTATTCCACAAATAGTGAAAACAAGGATTATGAATGAATTGTGTTAGTAAAGTTCCCGGCAGGCCTGATAAGCTTTTGCTGGAAACTATGTGAAATACTGTTTGTGTGTAAATGAATGTTTGTTCCTTTGTTCCTTTGGTGTGAATGTTGGAAACAACTTATATCCTGGGGTTCTCTTGGAAAAATATATCGTAATCCAATGCTTGAAATTACTTCACTGTTCGAATAAGGTATCCACAAAGGGCACAGAATCTGAACACGATTTTATAAATCCAAGATTGGGGTAACTACTTCACTGTTCGAATAAGGTATCCACAAAGGGCACAGAATCTGAACACGATTTTTATAAATCCAAGAAAGGTGTAACGTATCCACAGTTGATGCGATATCCACAGATAACGAATTTGCTTCCAAAGGTGGGATGGAGGGTTAAGATGGGTGGAGTATGGTACGGGTGATGGTTGTTAAGGGTAATATCTGGTGTTGAGAATCGTTGCAATAATTGCAGTAATTGAAGTAATTGAAATGATTGAAGGGAATTATTGTGACTGGTGGACGAGGACTATATGGCCACTGGCCAAAGGTAACCTCTTTTCAGCAATAAGAGACAAGACTTTGCACTGCATAAATCTGTTAGACAAAACAAAAATACATGTGTAACTACTCTTCTGCTGCAACATGCAGATTACAACAGAAACAATTTAAGCAGTGTCCAGCGTCGGCATGTTGATATCCATGCATGCGTCTCGTTCCTAAAATAGGTCAGTCCATTCTTAAACATTCCTGTCTGCTGTGAATGAATTAGCTGGACAGTCCAGGTACATAAACAATAACAAGACTTGCTTCCTCCCCTGTCAGACAAAGTTACATGAGGGACCGCTAGAGAATCCTCCTGTGCTTTCCACCGTTCATTCTTTCCCGCGTTCATAATAATATGCTCATACATTAATGTTACAAACATTGAAAAGTAAAATGGTCATTGAAATTATGAATGATACAAACATTGTAACATAACATCGCTTTAAAATACAAGCAGTGAAAATAAATGAATTTTCGTAAGCATTTATGATACAGACATGATAAAGGAAACCCGTTTATATAATACACTTAGACTTTCACCATGATAGTAATATATTTCATTAGACTTTCACCATGATAATAATATATTTCATATCTATATATTTAAGCTAATTTCCTATATACTGGAAAAGCGAATACATACCCGCTCCGGAATTTATAGATAGTCTGTAAGTTAAACTAGAGGGCACTATGTGTGTTTAACTCAAGTCTCCCTTATGCACAGTTTTACTTTACAAGACTAAGAAATGCGTCTTACTCTTCCAGTATGCTTCTCACCAGTGAACGTGAGAAACAGTTTTTTTTCCCAGAAACTAGGATAGACAGAAAATAAAGCAATATACAGGATGGACAGAAAATTTCAAATAGGCAAATTATCTTCACTCTGCGACAATCAGATAAAAGAGCTAACCAAAATAGCTACAGTCCCTAATTTTAATTGTGACTGCTTCATACTCAGGGGGTATCTTCTTCTCCCCACATGGTTTCAACGCCCCTGTCACTTTAAACCTTCGTTATCTTCAGCTGGGATACACTCTTTTCTGTTTCTCTTTCTAGTGATTTGTTAATTCTTTTCATATGAAATTCTTTTTTTTTTAAAAGTTATTGGAACACTGAGGTCTGCCGAAGACTGCCAGTGGCTTCCCCGTTCTTACAGTCGTAATATTTTATATATCCATTTTCCAACACAATGTACTTTCATTTGCTTCATAAGTCTACTTAGGCATGCCTGTGCTCCTAGTATGTCGCAAGCTTCCACAGAGGCAAATGTCGCACAACCAAAATTTTTGGGCGCCCTATCTGGGTTGGCCTCTACATATTAATAATAATATACATCAATAAAATTGTTCATCTTACCGCAATCAATGAAATATTTCACAAGTATAAGGTTAACTAGCGATCAATGGCACAAGTTCAGATCGCCGACTTCCAAACTGCAAAGGCAATTGGTCACAAATTTGCTCTGCGTCTGCTCTTAACCCTTCTTGGAGGAAATATTTTTTCAAGTGGCACTTATGCTTAGCAAAGCGTTCGTTTATCCCCTCTCTTCTTAGACTAACCTCAACCAATCAAATCAAGTTAAGCCAATTTGACTTTCTTTCAAAAAACGCGTTTAGAAAATGTAACATCCGAAGATTTTCAAAGTTGAGCGGTTACCACTGTGTATGTCTGTCTGTCTTCAATTTTTATTTTCTACGATATCTCTGTTGTTACTGAAACGATTTTAAAAATTGAAAGTGATTATTAACCGGACAATTGTCCTTTATCTATCCAGTATGTTTTCATTTACTTCTTTATCCTAGTTTTCATCTTGGTACTTTTTCTTCTTTCTCTATTCAGAACAACATACTTTTGCTCTAAAGCAAGCTAACATATTATAAAGATTAATATGGTATTCCAATAAACAATATTATCGTTTCTGTCCTTTCCTTTTATTTATCCTTCTATTAGAATACAATACATTATCTACGTTATTCTTGCCCCCCTTTCTCTGCCCTGCACACATTTGGTTTGCTAGTTTCAGTTTCACAATACCCAAGTTAGGTTAGATTTTTTTCCATGTTAATCACCCCCCCCCCCCCTTTTTTCTCTCTCTCGCCCGTTCTTTGAAAACGAACCAACGCGTTGGCCGGCTGCCAAACTGTCTAATCGTCGTTTTAAATATTAGGACGGGTAACGAAAAAAGCTTGTGGTTTTTGGGGGTGGGTATCATACGCTTGGCATTAGTTAATTCAAATCTTGGACAAGCGATGGCCTTGGTCAAAAAAATTTCAAACATGTTGTAGTTATTTATAGTTACAACCTGTCTCTAAATAATGGGGTGGGTGTCTATGCGGTTTCTCGGGGATAGGTACCCTCTTCCAACTTACGTAAAAAAAAATCAAGGAGTGTCCAATTCTAAGCTGAAAGTTTGACCTTTGTCCTTAACGATTTTCACATATAGTAGGAGTGGTTATAGGCGGAAAATTTACGTTACTAGATGTTTGAATCTGCCATCAATGGTACCTATACCTTGTAGCGGTATGGCAGCTTGCGTACCCTGACAATCCCCAGAGCTATGCCAGTGGGAGTTTTACTCCTGGTAGGTTCAACCAAGCTGGACTGGTCTGTGTGGGTAGGGGTCAGACAAAAGCTGGTACCCTGGTCCTCCAGGTTGGGGGTTTTAGCATAGGGCTGACACCCCTGTCTATGTAAAAAAAACAATGAAGTTACGGAAACAACATCAAATGAACAAACTTTGCTGCGGGATGGACATTCGGAGTCTGTGGCTCGTATGACTGTCAGTGGTGAAAGCCGAAAGGAACCCACTGACATGAAAACGGATGTCCTGACCGCAAAACAGGATACAAGAATAGGATTTTGGAATGTCAGGACAATGTACGAGACAGGTAAACTAAGACAGGTCACGGCAGAAATGAGAAACTATAGGTTACACATCCTGGGGATAAGCGAGAGCAGATGGACAGGGGCAGGAAAAGTTAAAACAGCAACAGGAGAAACAGTACTTTACTCTGGAAGAGAGGATGGACAGCACAGTGAAGGCGTAGCCATTATTCTACAGAAAGGGATAGAAAGGACATTACTGGAATGGAAACCCATCAACAACAGACTGATACGATTGAGATTGAGAGGGAGATTCACCAACACTACAATAATACAATGCTACGCGCCAACGAATGATAGCGATAAGGAGGTCAAGGATGAATTCTATCAACAACTGCAGAAAGAAATGGAGGACACACCTAGATATGATCTTGTTATAGTAATGGGAGACCTCAATGCGAAAGTTGGTACACACAATACATATAATGAAAGAACAATGGGGAAATGCGGCAGCGGAATAGCAAACGAAAATGGGGATAAGCTAATAAGTTTCTGTAGCATTAACAACCTGGTCATTGGAGGAACACTTTTCCCACATAAGGAAATTCACAAGTTAACATGGGAATCCCCAAATGGTCGGGACAGAAACCAGATAGACCACATCATGGTTAACGGTAGATGGAGACATGCATTACAAGATGTGAAGGTAAGAAGAGGTGCAGATGTTGGAAGCGATCACCATTTAGTAGTTGCAAAACTGAAAGTGAAACTAAGAAGGGCTGGACCAACTGTAACTACACAGAAAAGGTTTGATATCAGCAAATAAAAGGACCCCCTTACCAGAAAAGCTTTTGCGGCCGACATTAAGAAACGATATCAATTTGCCAAAAGCCAGGAAAAGACATTGACTGATGATATAGACCAGAATTTTAACACCATTTCAACAATATATAAGAAAAGTAGCAAATCATGCTTATGATTCCAGGAAAGGAAGAAGCAAGACTGGATAACACCAGAAACACTAAACACCATAAAGATGAGAAAGGAAATGAAAAGAAAGAAAACAGAAGCGAAGTCCCCCAGGTTAAAGCAACTATATAGCGAACAGTACAGTCAACTGGACAGGGAAGTTAAACGCCAAACCCGAGCCAACAAAAGGAATTTCCTAGACGATCTTGCAAAACAGGCAGAAGAGGCAGCACTGAGAAATGAACAAAGCACAGTATACAAAATAACTAAATTCATCAGCGGAAAACAAGGTGCAAACAATATTACATTAGTAAGAGATAAGCAAGGAAATTTCATCAAGACAGCAGAGGGACAGGAAACAAGATGGGCAGAGCACTTCAGAGAAACTCTGAACAAGGAAATACCAGAGACACAATTGAATGTTCCTGAGGCTGAAAACGATCTAGATGTAAATACAGACATTCCACGAAAAGAAGAAATCATCACAGCAATCAAAGGGTTAAAGAACGGTAAAGCTCCGGGCCATGATAACTTAAATGCAGAGCTATTTAAGACAGACCCTGAGCTAGCAGCAGAACTATTAGAACCACTATTTGCACAAGTGTGGAAAACGGGGACAACACCATCAGAGTGGAACAAAGGAATAATTGTCAAATTGCCCAAGAAGGGAGATCTTTCAGACTGCAATAATTGGAGAGGAATCACTCTTCTCTCAGTTCCCAGCAAAATACTAGGCAGGATAATTATACAGAGAATTTCAAAGGCAGTAGACAACAAACTGAGGAAAGAACAAGCAGGATTTAGACAGAACAGAAGATGTGTAGACCATATATTCACTCTCAGGAACATTATAGAGCAGTGCTCAGAATGGCAAAGACAGCTTTACATAAATTTTGTTGATTTTGAAAAGGCTTTTGACAGCATACATAGGGACAGTTTATGGAAAATACTGAGGGCTTATGGAATTCCAAGCTGCATAGTGTCAATCATAAAAAGCCTCTATGGCAACTTTACGTGTAGTGTTGGGCAGAGCAACCTAACCTTCGAGGTGAAGACAGGAGTACGACAGGGATGCCCCTTATCAACCACTCTATTTTTAACAGTCATAGACTGGGTGATGCGGCAGACAACAGAGGGCAGTCCAAGAGGAATAAGATGGACTACATTTTCAACATTGGAAGATATGGAATATGCAGATGACATCGCACTGCTGGCACATTCACATCAACACATCCAGGAAAAACGGATAGACTTAATAAATTTAGCCAGCAGGTGGGCTTGAACATCAATTTAAAGAAGTCTGAGGTCATGACGCTCAATGTGAGCAACCCTGAGCCCATATCAGTAAGGAATCAGCAACTGGTACAGACAGATACCTTCACATACCTAGGAAGCATAGTAACACCAGACGGTGGGGCAGGCAAAGACATCAACATCAGAATGAATAAGGCAAGAACAGCCTTCTTTAGCCTAAATAACATCTGGAAGTCCTCCCAATACAGCACAAGCACAAAATTAAGATTATACCAGAGTTGCGTGCTTTCTGTTCTTCTCTATGGTGCGGAATGCTGGAGAGTCACAGAGAAGGAAATGTCAAAATTGTCCTCTTTTCACACAACATGCCTAAGAAAAATTCACCGAATCTTTTGGCCGAATACCATCACCAACCAAGATCTGCTTACTCGTAGCAAGCAAGAGGACATGCATACCATCATAGCTGGCAGACGCTGGAGCTGGGTTGGTCATGTCCTCAGAAGAGACCCCGATGCCATCACAAGAACAGCTATGCTTTGGACCCCTGAAGGAAAGCGAAAGAGAGGCCGACCAAAAACAACTTGGCGGAGGACTGTGGAGGCTGAGATGCAAAGAATGAACCAGAGTTGGGGCACTGTACGAAGGATGGCCACCGACCGTGCAAAGTGGAATCAATTTGTTGTTGCCCTACAAGACGCCACTAGGCGTGATGGCCACTGACTGCTTTGACGGTCGGTGGTTAAGGATCGAAGAAGAAGAAGATGTTTGAATAGGGAAATTATTTGAGCGTGGGGTACACAGATCCATTTCATCACAATGATCAATCATCTTTCTCTACTTTTTATAATAATACCTCACTTACATGGCAACACGTGTTTCTTGCCTTCCCTCTCCCAACCCAGACTGTCCTTGAATTTTTTTCTTCTGTGCATTGTTTCTCTGTCTTCCTCTCTCTAATAATTCCTCACTTGCATGGGATCACGTGTCTTTTGCTACCCCTTCTCGCATATTCTTTCCTTGTGTTCTTTTCTTGGTGTGCGTTATTTCTCTCTCTCTCTTTCTCTCTCTCTCTCTCTCTCTCCTCTCTCTCTCTCTCTCTCTCTCTCTCTCTCTCTCTCTCTCTCTCTCCTCTCTCTCTCTCTCTCTCTCTCTCTCTCTCTCTCTCTCTCTCTCTATCTAATAAAACCTAACTTGCATAAATCATTATAGGTCTATTGATATCAAATATGTTTTAAGACGTTACCTTCCCCAGCAAGAGGTGTTCTAATGTAAACACGTAGAAATATATAAATAAACCCGAGACATGTGAGTAGTCACTAATTACTGGAAATCGGTAAATGGTAGTAACTCAAAAGAAAGAATGAACGAAAAGAAATAAAGAAAAAAAAGAGAAGGAAATTACCTCTACTCAGAGGCTCTACTGTGAAGCTAATAAAGCTTCAGGGCCTTCAAGTACAGTTTTCTCCGTAATACATTTCTTTCCCATCCCCCAATATTTTTTTAAAATTAAAATTACCCTCCAAGAGTTCAAGCTTCAGGGCTCTCAAAATGTAGACCCGCCACTGCCCCCTGCTGGCGTTTGATAAGATACACATATCAGACGCCAGCAGGGGCAGTGGCGGATTTACATTAAGAAAACTAGATGATAGCACCACAAGGCAGTCCCTGATCAGGAATCTTCTAGATGAGAGAAATAGAGTGGGGTAAACAAAGAAAAAGCGCGCACACGGTGAAGAGAGCTGGAGGCAGACGTGAAAGGGATAAAGAGACATGGAAAGACCTTGAACGGATGGCACATATTTTTTTATGGCTAAGGCCCCACGGAGAGCTGAAGGGTGTGTCACGGGATGCCTCCCCATTGCTCTGCAGTGATGGTCCAACACTTGCCAAAAACTAAAGTATCTAATGTAGGTCTTCAAAGGTGTCTACCTTAGCACAAGATTACTCTTGGCAGAGATACAGATAGAAGGATGATGATGCTTCTACCTCGAGGTAGTATTCACAAGATATGTCAGAAGTCAAGAACAATGTTGAATGTGTCTTAGCAATGTTAACTTTTATCTGCCCACCGCCTTTTGTGAAGAGGTATTATATAACTTAATTTAGCCCGTACAAGCCCCCAACTTAATTAACAGTAAAATTCTCCTTATTATTTGGCTCTATAGATGTAAATATAGATATATTAAAGATGCTGATTGATCCGGGTGCACTTGTCTCTGTAATAACTAAATCAACTATGAATTTGTAAATAAAACAATATAAAACAAATTTAATGATCAATTGCTTTGGAACAAATGTAAATAAATATGAACTGGTGATTACTAATAAAAATAGGGTTCATCATTGAAACTGATATCGGTTTTAGGATGCTTAGTTGTGGAATATAGATCAATAAGTTATGTTGTATTGGCCTGCTAAAAATGCCACTTAGCTTCCAAAATACTGGAGTCTTGATGCTGCTGTTTCCGTCAATTCGTCTCTGTGGCGAGGGCACGTCTCCTGGTCAAGGCAGGTATCTTCACAATCCGTTGAGTGTAGGTTTCAAGTGTCGATCGCAAGCGTTGAACCACAGAATAGTAGTACAGCTGGTATCGTAGAATCGTACCTCAAAATGGTCTCATAAACTCGTACCACAAACTTTAGAGGGAATAAAAGAACAAATTCCGCTGCTAAGTCTTTGTTTTCCTGAAACTAATCAGGCACCTTTCCCGCTGTCCGTCAACCGATTTTTTTTCTCTGTGAATTTTTGCTCTCCCTGAGCGTATATCATATAACTCAGGAGATAGGATGAAACTCCCCATTCTTTTAGTTTATTTAATGGAAAATTTTCGACTAGACAGCGGCAAGTGGCTTGTGCCTGGTTGGACAGTTTAAATACACTTATTACAAATGATAGTAAATATATACATATGGTGGCATCATCTTCTACTCCCTGCTCCACTTGGAGTCTAGGGTTATCTCTGCTTTTGGTTCCATGTGAGAACCAGCATGAAGCAATCACCAGCGCTTTGTGGTGGTGGTTCATTAATATATCATTTTCACGTGCTGAGATTGCCAGCCTCTTAAGAACATGATTATGATTAACATTCATAACAATTGTGCCTATTATAGGTTTAGCTCAGCAGGGCTCTTTGTTTGTTTATTTTATACGGGTCACTGATAAAGACAGGTGAGAGACGTTAAGCCGATATGCTTGGCTGGCTCACGTGAAACTAGAGGAGCAGAAGAGCTGGGCAGATTCGAGCGTGTGTCATGGCGAGTGGACGTAATGTGTTTGAGCTCCTGATTGTTAAAATGTTTAAAAATGGAGTTCTGTTATCACTAATACATCAAGATCTTTGGTGAGATGTATCTAGTCATCTAGTTATCGGTATTGACCAGAAGTATAATTGCTCAGTGTCGAGTGTTCATTTAAATAAATCATATTGAGAACTAAAGGACAGCGTTCCTGACATGAACTGACTGTCGACCGTATTTCGTCTACTGCATATTATCTGCCATTACATGTTGGCATGAACTATTCTATGTGGAGCTGCGTGCAGTCATCAATAAAGTGTATATTGTCCACTTCGTCAGTTGTGAATCAAATAATTCTGAGTGGTGTGGGCTGGTTGCCGTGTCTTAAGAGATTTAATACCCTAGAAGTCAACTTGGCCACAGGAACCACCCTGTTATTGCATATTAACATTAACATTCAAAACGACACGTAGTACATAACCATCAGCAAGTTCAAACATGTCAAATTCAAAGTATAAAAATATGTTTCTACTTACCCCAATTGGAGCCGGGGTAGCGCAGTGGTTAGTGCACTGGCTTCCTAGCTCGGTCGTCGAAGGTTCTATCCCCGCTTGAGGTGGGATATTTTTAGACCGCAAATGGCTCTGGGGTCGACCCAGTCTCATGAATTGGGTACCAGAGCAACTCTGGGAAGGTTAAAGCGGCCTGCGTGATGCTGACCACATCACCCCTAGTGTGCCGATGGTCAAGAAAATATGGGCCTAACACCATATTCCCAATATGCCTCAATGGGCGTGTAACTGGATCCTTTACCTTTACCTTATTTACCCCAATACTGGGATCATAAACACCTTTGCCTAGTTGAATAGTCTCGGCAACGTGATGCAGATGTCTCGAACACACGTCTGGGGTATTATTTATATTACAGAATTCCTCTGTGACTTTGTGAGGCGGTCATATATGTGTCCGGTTTCCGTATTAAATTGTAGAGTTTCGTTGTTGTAATGTTCAAAAGGTGCATCAATACGTCCGTTCCTATAAGGTCAGAATCCTTACTTCTATTCTTTCCTGGCTTCAGTTCGAGCTGTCTACTCTGACCATTCTGGAATGCAGTGTTGTAAGTCTAAAATTATGTTCTAGGTTATATTGCAGTTTTCCTGCCCACGCTCATACCTGGCGTTTCCGACACAACTTCCAATCAACGTGAATGTATATTACCCTCTAAACTGCTAAGCCAATAGCATTCGAAAGTGCATGTTATGATAACTTCCCTCATGGACATTTCTGTATGACTCATGCGTTTGTAAAATTCAAACGATCATTCTCTGTATATGGAATTGGTATTTCCGTCAATTCTCGGTAATGATTACTACTACACTTTCTTACATTTATCTTGCTTATAAAAAGCCTGTCCGGAAATTTATTACCACATTTCGGACGTCTCAGCTGTGTCTGTAATATGGCACCGGATCGATAATTGACAGGCACTCCCTATGCAAACAAACACCGGGCATCATTACTCGAAAATGACTGGTCACCCATCTGGGTTTACCTGTAACTCATCTCCGCGAGGATGGGCAGGCAAACATGACACGTATGAATGGAACAAGTGTAAACATTAACACGAAAATACCAAATACTGTCGGAGGTAGGAAAATAGAACGTTCCAACAATCGAATGGCGCACATAATTAGTACGCACAATAACGGTAGATCATTACTGTCGGAGATGAAAAGAGAACGAACAAAATTATGTGACATGGTGTTGATGATAAATGTGGTAAAGTGGGATGTTATAAATTTTTATAGGGGACTTAGTGTACTGACTGAGATCAGCTGTGAAGGTATCTGTATCTAATAGGTGTAGTGTTTTTACAGATAACCTTACTTGCTACCACATTATGCCTCAGTCAGAATTATTCTGGAATATTGTGATGACTACGTTAAATGTCTAGGGTATGTATATGATGAAGTGTAAGTCACAACAACAACAGACAGATAAACAATTTAATTTATTCCACCACACTGGACAACACTGTGACACTCACACACATGTAACATTCTATAAGACTACCTTAAATGAGTCACTGGTAAATTTTCAAATATCAATATGTATTAAGTACTTTCATTAATATATATGTCCTGATTCAACTACAAAGTGAACCAGGAATCACAATCAATTTTAATTACAATTTATATGTACAGGATTTATCAATATGAATCTTGTAGTGACATATTTTATTAATATTATCTTATGTGTGTCAGTTGTGTAGTAGTAATATGAGGTAATACTGGTTTTGTTTTTTTTCAAGCTATGTTGTTATTTGTCATCATGACTTCAAGTGTTTGTTTATCTTGTAAGTAGTATGGGGAAAAGTTCACAGTCCCTATCAATTTCAACACTGTATTTTCCCTCTGGTTTATTATAAAGTCAGATTTTGAGGGGGGGGGGGGAATAATGTTGAGCTCCACTGGCCACATAGGCAAACAGCCAATAAAAGCTGGGGTTGATTGCCACGTCCTGTAAAGGATAAGCAACTAACTATTTTCCCTCTGGTTTATTATAAAGTCAGATTTTGAGGGGGGGGGGGGCATAATGTTGAGCTCCACTGGCCACATAGGCTTATCTTTCGTGATGGCGGCAGGAAAAGACTCCTCTGCTCGATAGCCTCCCTGTGTTCTGGAGAACCTCACTGGTCACTATCTGGACCCAGGAGTATGCTGTCAGCCTCTAGGTTCAGCAAAGCTCCGACCAGGTGCTGCTCAATAACTTTAGGACCACGGTCCCTGAAACAAGAAGGTTGTACCTCCTACTTCATAACTAGTTTATAATCCATTTACAGACTGAACACAATACATAACAAACACTGAGTTCAGAGCGGTAGGCCAACTGTCAGCTTCATCTGAAATAATTTACACCAGTATATTCCTCCCTAATGGTTACTACGCCTCTGCAATTCCAGCATTATTTCTTTCTAGTCAATAAGATAGGTGTCAGTGTACTGTTTGGTAATTCCATGCAGTTTTACTTTCCTCCGACACCTTCTGTTCAGGTTGGAGCACTATATAGGCTTTACCTCACGTTCGCTACTGAACTACACATATATACAGACATAAATTATCAATTTACATTCAATTTTCATTAAAAAGATATTGAATATATCAAGCTTACCACAATTCATGGAATAATACACAGTTACGTTGACTGGCAATGAATATAGCACAATTTCGATCTGCCGATGTCCCAGGCTTTTATTTAGAAAAATATGCACTGGTGCTCAACGCACTGGTTCTGTAGTAAGTTTATTTGAACATGTGATGGTGACCTGACGCCTCTGATTGACTATATTCGCGGGTCTAACCAATCGTGCCATGTTTACCCAATCGTTTGAAAAAAAGTACTCCTACTCCCGTTTCCACTGACAACAAAAGATAGTATTTATAGCCCGACTAATCGTGTTTAGCCTTACATTTATTGCGCTCCAATCAAATCGGATTTAACATGGAGACCCATTTCCCGTACAATGGTGGTGTGAAAATCTGCCACTGAGCGATTCTGAATTTGGTGTTGTCTGACATCCCTCACTATTTCTTTTGGCTATAATTTGGTAATTCCTAGACTATTTGCGTAACGTTTAACATATTCTTTGTCAGCAAGTCCTAAGGAACCCAAATATACAAATTTAAAGGAGCTAAGTGGCTGCGTTCAAAATATGCATTTTCTTCTACCTCCTGTTTACTTCGAATACGATGTGGTGTCTGGGTACTGTAATGTTTTCAAACGTAAACCAGTATAATGTCATGTTTCCTAATAAGCGTTTTGTGAGTTTTTAAAAACTAACTCTCGTGTGTGTAGTGTTTTTTATCACTGTCGATTTGAAAAAAAAGCTAGTGCTTGTGGCCTTACACGCGTGATGGTAGTAATTGTGTATCGCGAGACTGTGTTAGTATTGCCTGCGTTCCGGCTTTCAGCCTCTCCCTTTCTTTCTATCTTTAGTCCATCTGTCTTTCGTTTTTTGGTAACGTAGTGTATAAAATGACATGAATGGAATTTTAAATCTAGGTCAGATTGCGTATCTCAAGGTTTTTCTTTGAAATGGAGTACACATTTTATTGTGTTGGGGAAACGCGTGTATGCTGCAGAAGGCTTTTACTATCAACGTGAAACGTTACAATTTGCAGACGAAGGAGAAAACAAGGGGGATTTCGAGTACAGTCATTGTGACAGCACTGTTCTTTACCATTCTTCTTTCCTTTTATTGAAGTTATGTGTTAGGCTTTACATTTACCTGATAATTTATATATGTGGATTAGAATTTCTCACGACAATAAAGATGATGTATAGCTGGTCGTGTATCCTGTGGTGCCTGTTTGGAATCTCCGGAGTGCCTATCACTTCTGTTATTTTTTCTGTTGTCTAGTGTTTTCTATCTTTGTTTCTTTCTTATGAGTGCCCAATATTCACATATTGTTAAATGAATTATTTCGGTTTTATGTACACATTATTCACATGCTCGTACTTTGCTGGCAATGGTCAAACGGAAATACACCATGGCTTCAATGTTTGGTTTCTTCATCTTTAGATAATACAGATTGTCCCCTCATTCGATACATCTATCCCTTTTCCTGTTTTCATTTTACTCATGGTCTTCTTCGTCTTCGTCATAGTACACTTCCAGACGTCAGCTTGAATATCGGGGAGTCAGAGTGGCTAAGAGGTATAGCGTCCGTTTCTAATTCTAAAGGTACCGGGTTCGATTCCCAGCACAGGGAATATAATAGTTGGAAATTTTTTTTTCAGATCCAGTGATTCCTTATGATGTCATGTTTCGCCCCCTCCCTCCCCCCTTATTTATCCTGTGCAGTGAGATCGGATGCCTAGCCTTCTCGGATAAAGGAGCAAATATAGGAGGTCCCGTGTGCAAGTTGCACATGTTAAAAATCCCTCGGCAGTTGGAAATCGCAAAGAGCAGGTCATACGGCGCTGCCCTGGCAAAAGTTAACATTTAGGTGGTTTGTCTAGCACTGACTCAAGCGGCAGAAGTAGAGAGAGAGAGAGAGAGAGAGAGAGAGAGAGAGAGAGAGAGAGAGAGAGAGAGAGAGAGAGAGAGAGAGAAATTTAATTACACACGTAATAAGAATAGCTGACTTAAATAAAAAGCAAATGTATCTATTTTGTAATAGGAAAATAAAAATAAAACTGACCGTCCGGCTGTAAGTTTACATACTTTTTTTAAGGTGTTTACTACTTTTTTTTTGTAGCACGACCCTTTCAACCATCTACCATATACGTGTAGGTGTTGGTTATATCAGGATGCGTTTCATTTATTGTAAAAATTTCTTGTTTGTATTTATTTTATGCTTTATACTATATTATTTCTCTAGTGGGTATTTTTACTTTATAGTTGTAGTTCATATTGTTTTATTGTTCAGAAAAAATGATATTGTCTATACTGGTGTGCATTTAATGTTGATTGGAGAATTATGTATAGTCAATCCGTATTTATCTGAAAAGGGGGGGGGGGGGGGGGGGGGGGGGAATCTATCACCACTGTAGACTATTGGCTCGCATCCTTATTTATTTCTTTATTTTTGTTTTATGTTAACTTTTGTTTTTGTAATATAGTGTTTTATTAACTTTTGTTTTTGTAATCTTCTTCTTCTTTCATCCTTAGCCACCGACCCTCAAAGCAGTCAGTGGCCATTACGCCCAGTGGCGTCTTAGGGCAACAGCAGATAGGTTTTCTTTGCCATTGTTTCCCATCACACCTAGTGGCGTCTTTAGGGCAACGGCAAATCAATCCATTTGCTGTTGTTTCCGTAATCGAAGTGACTGGCAAACGGGTGATCAGCCCGTTGATTGTTTTTGTAATATAGTGTTTTATTAACTTTTGTTTTTGTAATATAGTGTTTTATTAACTTTTGTTTTTGTAATATAGCGTTTTATTAACTTTTGTTTTTGTAATATAGCGTTTTATTAACTTTTGTTTTTGTAATATAGTGTTTTATTAACTTTTGTTTTTGTAATATAGTGTTTTATTAACTTTTGTTTTTGTAATATAGTGTTTTATTAACTTTTGTTTTTGTAATATAGTGTTTTATTAACTTCTGTTTTTGTAATATAGTGTTTTATTAACTTTTGTTTTTGTAATATAGTGTTTTATTAACTTTTGTTTTTCTGGTGGGGTCTTAGTGCCAATAAGATTTTCTACACTCATTTCTATCTTTTGGTTATAGCAGTATGTCTTAATGTTTTGCCTCTGCTGGTCATATTTTTTGCAGTCCACCATAAAGTGTTTAATAGTGTTTGATTCTTAACACTCTTCACGTGAGTTTATATTAAGTGTACCATTCCATCAGCCTGTGCATTAGCTTCCCTTTTTATGTTTTCCATTGTGGAGCATTGTCCAAATCTAATCTGTGTTTTAGTTACCGCCACTCTTTGACCCCACATCTGCGCACGTTTTGTCTCGTGTAAACTGCCTGATGTGAGTTGTTTAACTTGGCTTGTATCAATGTTTTTGTTATTCCTTTCCGTCCACCTGTTGTCACGCCAGCTGACGGTGATAATATATTTTGAAATTGACATAATTACCTGATGAATAGTGATACTAAACTCTTCCTAAGGAACACAACACATTCGCGGCTAGGTCTAAAGGTTTGGTTTGTTTTAAATGGACTATCTTCATTGACACGGACTACTCCATCAGTGCTCCGATCTCCTCCCTTATATCACACAAGGAGGATCTCAGCACAATGCACGGACTCCGTAGCACCGGCGAGAATCCCATTGTGTGTATATAGAAATCACACATTCTATAAATGTTTTTGTGGTGGGGAGGTTTCTAATTTTTTTAAATTTTGCCAGTGCAGCGACCTGATAGGCCTACTCTTTACGATTTCCAACTGCCGTGGGATTTTTAACGTGCGTAACTTGCACATGGGACCTCCTAATTTTGTCGCTCTTGTCCGAGAAGGCTAGGTATCCGATCTCACCACCCAGGAAACCGGGGGGAATTGGGGGGGGAGAGTATGACATCATTAGGACCACTTGTTCTGGAAAACAATTTCCATAAATTATATTCCCTCAACTTGGAATCGAACGTAGTACCTCTAGAACTCGAGGTGGACGCCATACCTCTTAGCTACTCCGACTTCTAGGTCTAACGGTAAAAAGGGCAAAAGGCAGTAGGTGACCGTTTTGTTAGAAATAATAATACGAAGAATAATAAGAAATTCTAAGCAGAGCATTACAAGAGAAAGTTATCTTATCTTTAGAAGGTTTCCCGTCGTCGGACAAGTGTTTCAGCTTTTTCTTTATTCATTCTAGCCCATTCTGTCAACCTGAGGCAGTTAGGAAAGTACAGATTTTGTTGTACATAAACTTCAGTCAATCAACCTTTAGCCCCCCCCCCCCCCCCGCCCCCCCCCCCCCCCCCCCCCCCCCCCCCCCCCCACACACACACACACATAGGTATTCAACAGACACAAGTCCTCTCGTCACGTGTCATCAGTGTAACTGTTGGGGGTTTTAGTGATTATTCTGAGGAATCTCTCGCTTGATGACTGGTGATTACCAGAGATGTTATTACTCGAAGGAAAGTTTTAGTTAACTCAAGTTCTTTAGTACTCAGAGCAAGCTGTCACGTTATCTATTTCCCTTAATACTTTCAACTCCAACGTATATATCAAGGAACTCTCTTGGTTTTAGAAAACCGTTTTATTTATGAGTCCAACTGGACTAACTCCAAAGTTCATTCAATTTACACAACTCAAGAATCTGGTTATTGACGACCAGAACGTTCACATTCCAAATAGAGCAGTACGGTATTCCTTTATAAAATTCGTCAACATTAATGTAGCGCTGTCCAGGGATCGATTGCAAATACCGGTAAGCTTCTACCGAGAGCTCAACTATAAATTTAATAGTTAAAGGTTTAACATAATGTTCGCAAAACAATCGAGAGGTACAAACCCTAATAACAGTAGTCGTAAAACAAATCCCCTAATATAATATCTTGAGATCTTCGTATATTCAGTTTTATGCGCATAAAGGGTTAATCATCAACTTCTAGAAGGAGACTCACAAATATGCAAGACTGAGATGTATCTCGCTTGGGTGTCTGCCTCAACATTTTTGTTTCTGTCTCCAATTCTCATGTGTTCCTTGGTGTGCCTCTTCTTCACTTACCCTGAAGATTCCTGAACAGGGACTACCTAGTAATGCTATCAGCAGGTTTCCCCAGTGTGTGTCCATTCCATCACCAGCGTCTTCCTGTCATCTCTTGTTCCACTGACACTTGCCTGGTTCTTTTCGTCAGTTCCATCATTGGTGACCTTATCGTACTTTTATGTACATAAACTTATTGTCCTGACGGTATCGACAAGTTTCGCAATCTTAAGTGACCCTTAAGGCTCAATTGTTTTAGCTGATCATTCACTGGGACGGCCCGAAGCCCCCCAGCGCCTAGCACAACTTGACCTAGTTAGACAATATTCTGCGTGTGTTAGTTTTTATATCAGTTTGTCTTTTCGTGTTGAAAGCCTATGCTCCTAGAGGAGCTGAAGATGTATACTAATTATGATTCTTTTAAGAATTTTTTTTTTCCAGAGTAACCGTAGCTTTGCTAGTAACTGGTCTGTTAGCGGCAGTTCGGGAAAAACGTCAGCGCCGCCGTACACACCTGTCATAAAATTAACCGTGATACAATGTTAAAATATCTCCAATGATACAACGTAGGGATAAAAACTAATGCGTAAGCTACTAGAATACATGATCGCCCACGCCGCGGGTCACCACCCGCCATGGAATTTAAATTGTTAGACGTGGAGGCAAAACGTTTACCCTTGGAGCGGGATGAGAACGGAGATCAGAGGAAAAAATATGACTGAAACGTGCTTGAAACTAGCAAGGCTAAAAGGACGCAAATTGGTGGGGCAAAAAAAAAAAAAAATTCACGTCCCCAAGTTGACACAAGGTAAAGAAATCGACAAAAGTGACCTTAGCTATTATACGCAACAGTCATTTCTTGGACGCTTTTGCGATAACTTAGTCCGTTTATTTGAATGCAGTGATGAACGCATTATAGAAGATTCTAGAAAATATTTGAAAAGTAACTTTTTCTTAATAATAATGTTAGGAGTATAAAACCTAGCTGGCCGGATGGCCCATCTTGAGCAGTGAAATAATATGCTTTCATTTATACAGAAGGATAGATAATAAGAAAGATATTGACAAAAGACTGTGTTGTTCATATCAGCGAGCGTCTGCATTGAAACAAAAATGTCCCTAATTTTCAAAAACTGCAGACTTGAGACTCAAAGCGCTAAAATCTAGTTGGTATGAAAGAGAGGGGATGGGCTGGAGAATTGTGGCTAAAAATAACTTTAAAGGCAAAATTGTGTAGGGGAAGGCAGAGTTGGTTCAAAAAACAAGTGTGTTTTTTGTGAAACGCAAGTAGAGACGGACGGACCAACAGACAATAAGGCATACTTGACTGAGGTATGACTGAAATGACTTTTTGGTAGTAGGTTTGAATTTGAAAGGAAAAAAGGCGGTGATTGGCCATAGATGAATATATTATCGGCGCTCAGACGCGCATTTTTGCCATTCGTCATAAGTTGTCCTAGTAGACACAGTAAATAATATAGTGGTGTATTCCCAGAAGCAAATTGATATCTTTAGAGGGACGCCATACTAAAGCCAGCAGCTCAGCTGAGTTTTGCTAGCAATTAACTGTGTTCTATATTCATAATTCTGGTAAGACTGAAAGTATTTCTTTGTATATTTTAATATGTGTTTAATGTTTCGAGTGATTTGATACTGCCATATCAAAATCTATCCCTTACAACAAGTAAGAATTCGCTCTAGACCCCCCGCCCCAGTTCAGGGTCTAGAGATAAATAAAATACATAAACTCCAGTAAGGATTATGAAGGACAGATCAAGTGTTGAGATCAGTGAAACATATCACCTATCCTATTCTATGGCAGGAAGCTAATGAACATATTTCAGAATATGTAGTCTGGGAGAACCTATCCTATGTGAAACCAACTTGGTAAGATGTGTTGTTTGGTCAAAGAGATCTGACCCGTCTATGTGGTGTTGTTGTGTGTCGTGTTGTGTCCAGAAATGGGTTAGAGGATGGAATTCTGACACATGACCAATACTTTATTGCAGAGCTGTGAGTTTTTATTTGGCACCAATGTGGTGTCAAATGATGAGTTACTAATACAAGAGTGGATCCGTGCAGTTTATATTTTGGCAGAGCAGCCTGATATTGCCCCCAAGCACGGAGAGGTGGGGCCACCAGATCTCAGCACCAGAGCTACACCTTGAAGCTACGTGAAAAATTCACAGCTACACTTATCTCAGGAGCCTTCACAGCTGACCTCATGCATCACATTAAGTAATATCTCAATCAGACAATACCATCAAAACCACTACAACACCCAAACATACACGCACCCACGCACACTCAAACGCACTCGTCGTTCCATCTAACACACACACTCCCACACCATAAACACCCATGCTACTTGACTGAATAAATATTTCCCGGGTTTAGGAGCCATCTCCAAAACTTAATTAAGCGCTAGACCGGAAATAGTAAGGTTATCTCGTGTTTTCATTAACGGACCAGACTAAGATAATAGAGTACCGTGGATAGAGTATGCGTATATGAGTGTTTGGGTGTGTGTGCGCAGAAACGGTCTGTAGGGATTTTTCAATGTAGTTCAGGTCTAGTATAGCGCACCCCCCACCCACCCCGCGAGCAGTATTGTATGCACTCTTACGAGAGTCATTTTTACGCTACTGAGTTGGATTGCACTGTAATTTCCACAACTGATGTTTATTGTAGCATTTTACAAAAATCAGCAATTTTAGCGCTGTTCTTTCTTGAAAGCTAGAGCGCTAACCGAAAAAAACGCTAAACTGAAATTGATTTCCAATAAGAATTAATAGAAAATAAATTAATTCGGTCCCCAGTTCCAGAAAGCTGTATAAATTAGGTTGTTGTAGTAGTTTAACTAGGGCTGCTGAGCTTCTCGTCTTTTGCAGCCAATACCAAGTTGAAGACTTCTTGGTATTATCTACACTGTAGATCTAGGCTCTTCCTGTGGCTTTTCTGCCATTCCAAAATGTGTTGAGCTGAAGTCATGAGCTCCAGTTTCTCCAGCTTGGCTTGCATTTAAAGGATCGTCACATCTGGTCCCAAGATAGGAGTAATAAGTGCGTGGCATACTGTGCAATCCCAGCCATGCAAGGGGGCTCTTAACTATGCAGAGCTAAAACACTGTACTTTGGTTCTGGGCTCTCCCAAGGCATTGTCATCTTCCCCTGCCCATCACTGGGTCCATTGTGAGATTCTTCTGCATGCAGTCAACCAAGTCGAAGCCAAAGAATTACGCCTGGGGCTTTAGTGACTTCTCCAAGCTTAGTGTGCAATGCTGGGTTCTTAACAAGTTTCACCACAGGGAGAATCCCGGGAAGTGTGTGGATGATTTCAAGAGTCAATGAGGATGTAATTAACCTCACAGACATAGGTTCATTTCCACATAAGTATATTGTAGCATTGTGCACAGCAGGTGGTGATATAATGATGACTCCAGATATGCCTCCAAGCATGTATAAGTTAGGTAAAAAGTGATACAAACCAAAATGTAAATAGTTAGTAATATTGATTAACTACATATACGAGTAATTATCAAACATATTGAATACAAACAAAATACTATGTATGTACTGTACTTACAAAAAATATTGAAGGACTTTATTCGCTGCTAATTCCGTCGCTTGTGGCTACAGATGTTACGGCGAAGCTGTCTTTATCTTCAGACGACTGGTTAGCAGAAGGTTTTGTAGGTATTGAAAAAGTTTTTCCGGCTCCAGATGTAGATGGTACGGTTACTTACTCAATGGGGGCAGAAGATATTGGAGGAGACGTAAAGAAAGAAACACAACAAATCGAGCTTGCTTTGCTTTACACCTTTTCTTCTTCAAGAAGCACGTTGAAGCAATTAAAATCTTGTTCTATGTTACGGGTTAGCATAGAACTGTATTCTGTTTTGGGACCATGCTTCATTATGTTATCAGTGAAAATGCTTCTTGGCCATCCCACCACCCTGAATGAACTTGAAAGTTATATTCCTGCCTGCCTTGGAATTTTTGTGCGCTTTGTAAAATCGAATTTTATAAGCGTATAAAGGGCATATGGCATAAAATAAAAACAGCATTATATCGAAACAGCGCTAATCGAACAGTAAGTCCGGGGGATTGCTGTACTTATGATTTAAAAATCTTATGGTCTGTAATTGTTTTTCTTTATTCATTTTGAATTATAGGGGACGCTGGGGGCACTGGGGGGTGGGGGTGGGGGGGGGGGTGTGGGGGGGGGTGTGGGTGGGTGTGTGTGTGTGGGGGTGTGTGTGTGTGTGTGTGTGTGTGTGTGTGTGTGTGTGTGTGTGTGTGTGTGTGTGTGTGTGTGTGTGGTGTGTGTGTGTGTGTGTGTGTGTGTGGTGTGTGTGGTGTGTGTGTGTGTGTGTGTGTGTGTGTGGGGTGTG
The DNA here is from genome assembly GCA_024509875.1 of Oreohelix idahoensis. Lineage (NCBI taxonomy): Eukaryota > Metazoa > Mollusca > Gastropoda > Stylommatophora > Oreohelicidae > Oreohelix > Oreohelix idahoensis. The sequence goes on from JAMPIV010019005.1 coordinate 96,899, forward strand.
GGGGTGGTGTGTGTGTGTGGGGTGTGTGGGGGGGGTGTGTGTGTGGGGTGTGGGGGGTGTGTGGGTGTGTGGGGGGGGGTGTGTGTGGGGTGTGGTGTGTGTGTGTGGTGTGTGTGGGTGTGTGTATGTGTGTGGGGTGTGGTGTGTGTGTGGTGAAAACAAACAACAACAAAAACCGTACATTTCGGCCCAAGTCTATGCCGGTGACACCGCACCGTAAACACCGTCAAAGAGCCGGCCCTGTGTTTGCAATTGTTTAAACATGCACGCATTTTTGTTTCTGTAAATCACATCCATGAGGGACATTTGATTTCAGTGGTTCAATAACCAGATGACATGCACACGTCATAAGATGTAAAGTGGTTTTATCATTTTTATTTAATAACGATTTATTGCCCAGGTTAATTCTGTTTGGGGAGGGGGGGGGGGTGTAACTGATTGTTCATGTAATGTTATTAACATAGGACGTACTCTGAGGAAACCTGTGGTTGACATAAGAAATTGCTACAGAAACCACAGAAGAGCACGTGATTGCTATGTGCAAGGGCTCCCTGCAAGGGCTCCTGCTGCAGTGGTGACCCCGTGCTCCATAAGAAGCGAAAAAGAAAATGATGATGAAAGAAAGATGTATTTGTTGACATGCTTTCTGTTTTTCGTAAAATGGCCAGGGGTTAATTATTGACCTTCAGATTTCCCAATTATGATTCATATGCAGGGCTGTAGAGTCGAAGTCGTGAAGTCGGTCGTTTTTTAAGTTGGGAAATTTTTTGGGGGCCTAACTCCATATCCCTCCCTGTTCCTGCGTGTACGTATTCTTCTATCTGCCTCTTGATCTCCGGCTCACTGTCTCTCCCCAATGGAAAATTTTAGGAACCCAATTTAATGTGAAAAATAACGATTCTTTATTATCCCTTTTCTTATCTACAACCCCCCCCCTTCCCCCCCCCCCTTTTCCAATAGATTTTGTTTTTATCTTCAAGACAGTGATGTTAGTTTATCGCTAATAACAAGAAAAGAAAGAAAAAAAAAAAAAATATATATATATATATATATATATATATATATATATATATATATATATATATAAACAAGTTGTGTACTGTGCCCACTTTATCGTCAAGAAAAGACTTAAAATAAATAATAAAACAAAAAATGCACTAGATCAGTGATTCTCAAACCTATGAGTCGCAGAAACATTGTAATGAGTCACGTCCCTTACGTTCCCCTTACTGGAAGTTTTAAGCGGAATTCCTTTGACTGAATTCCTATAATTAGTTTTTAGTTGTTTGAAGAATCGCTTCTCCCAAGAATGCAATGACTTTGGGCTCACAATAAGTCTTAAGAAAACAAATGCGCTGGGAAAGGGTGTGGATTTTGCACCTGTTATCGCTACCGATAACTCTGAATTGGCAGTAGTGCACTAGTTGACATACCTGGGGTCAACCATAAACAACAAACTCTCTCTGGACACTGAAATTGAAGACCGCATTGGCCAATTGCAGCCATGTTTGGCCCCCTCACAAACTTGGGGAAACTCCAAACTCACAATGAAGACCCAAGCTGCGGTATATAATACCTGCGTCCCCAGCACGCATCTGTATGGCAGCGAAACATGGACAACCTTTGCTAAGCAAAACAGAAGGCTCAGAAGGCAAAAGAACAGTTGGGCGACCGCAGCTGAGGTTCAGAGATGTGAACAAAAGGGACACGAAGGCACTGGACATAAATCTAGCAGCCTGGGAGGATGAAGCTGCTGATCGCACCAAGTGGCGATGCTCCCTACGGCGCTACCTCAGATTGGGCGAAAAGAAGCTCTCACAACAAGCAGAAGAGGAAAAAAAAACACACCGAAAGGAACATCATACAAAATAGCAGCTGAGGTCAATCACCTCATGGGCGTATTCCCTTAAGTCAGTTATGACTGAAGTGGTTACTACTTTTACTACTACTACTACTATTACTACTACTACTACTACTGTTACTATTACTACCACTACTACTATTTTTAACTTGTCAGTTTTGGTACATAGGTCGCCAGCTTCACCAACTGTGAAATTTGGGTCGTGGTCATAACAGGATTGAGAGCCACTGTCATGGATTGTCTTTATCTAGCTTTTAACAGTGTGTGAATTGACCGACTGCTGACAAAGTTAATTTTTGTTTTTCTTCCTTTTTTCCATTGCTGGCTAAAACTGCTGTTTTTTTTTAAAAGGTAAGAATGTGTGTTTTCTTATGTCCAGTTCACACTTTCTTGGTGCTTTAAAACTGTACTGCGTATTCACATCAGCTGCTGAAAGAGAAGGAAGTACAAAGATTTATGTCACTCACTCAGGAAGAGGAAGAAATAACAGAAGATTCACGTCACTGTCAGAGGAGTAGTAAGGAAGAACAGAAGATTCATCTTACTTGCTGTGGAGGAAGAACAGAAGATCCAACTCACTCGCTGAGGAAGAAGAACCAGAAGAGGCGAATCTTCTGTTTTTCCTCCTCGGCGAGTGAGGTGAACCTTCTGTTCTTCCTCCTCAGCGAGTGAGGTGAATCTTCTGTTTTTCCTTCCTTCTCCTCTGAGAGTGATGTGAATCTTCTATTCTTCCTCGTCAGCGAGTGAGGTGAAAAAATGTCTTACACGATTGACTCCCCTTTTGTATCAGTTACTAGTTGCTAAGCAAATAACAGCTCTTGAACCAAACTTTCATCTTTTACCAAGCGAACATACGCAAACATTCGTTGCCCGACAAAGTTGTCTCATCCAACTGTTGACACAGATGTTCTTACCAGTTTACTCTTCTATTTTATAAAGTTTCTTAACCACAGCCATAAATAAATTAGAAAAATACAACATTCAGAAAAAAAAAAACACAATCAGCAACAGTGTCGTGAATTATTCTAATCCCCATATATAAATTAAAACGTAAATGCAAAGCCTAACAAATGAATTTAATAAAAGGAAAGAAGAATGGTAAAGAACAGTGCTGTCATAATGCCTGTACTCGAAATCCCCCTTGTTTTCTACTTCGTCTGCAAATTGTAACGCTTTCACGTTGATAGTAAAAGCCTACTGTATTATTACCCGCTTTCTTCAATGAAACGTGTACTGTATTTCTTGGGAAAACCTTGAGATACGCAAGCTGATCAATGACCTAAATTTAATATTTCATTCATTCCATTTTATACACGGCGTAACTAAAAGACAGATGGACTAAAAGATAGAGAGAAGGAAGAGGCAGAAAGCAGGGACACGTGCAACACTAAACACGCGTCGCGCGATACACAATTGCTGCCATCACGCGTGTAAGGCCACATGCACTAAATTTATTTCACATCGACAGTGATAAAATTCATTACCCATACCAGAGTTAGGTTTTAAAATCCTGAAAAACGCTTATTGGGAATTATGACATTATACCGGTTTACGTTTGAAAACATGACAGCACGACTATCCTAGAAGAAAATGCATATTGGCTCCCTTAAATTCGTATATTTGGGTTCCTTAGGGTTTGCTGACAAAGAATATGTAAAACGTTACGCAAATAGTCTAGGAATTACCAAGTTATGGCCAAAATAAAATAGTGGGGGTGCCTGACAGCATGAAATCATTTCTGCTCATACAATTTTTTTATAACGTGTTTGAAGAAACATTACGTTACGGAAATAGCCTACCATGTTAACTCCTATGTGATTGGAGCGCAACAAATGAAAGACTAAACACGATTGGTCGGACTATAAATACTATCTTGTGTTGTCAGGGGAAACGTGAGAAAGGGGTACTTTTTTGAAAAGATGTGTAGACGTGGTGTGATTGGGTAGAGCTGCGAATATACACAATTCAGAGCGTCTGTTCATTGTCACATCTTGTAATAAACCTACTAAGAAGCAGTGCGTTAAGCACCAGTGTATATTTTTTATAAAATAAAGCCTGGGACATCGGCAGATCGGAGTTGTGCTATATTCATTGCCAGTCAACGAAACTGTTTATTATTATTTCCATGAATTGTGGTAAGCTTGAAATATTCAATATTTTTAAATGAAAATTGAATGTAAATTGATAAATTATGTTAAATAATCGAGCAGAGGAGTCTTTTACTGCAGTCATCACGCAAGATAAGAGAGTGTGGCCATGGAGCTCAACATTATGTACCCCCATCTTAAAATGACATTGTAAACTAAGATTAAGAAGGGAATTTAATTGTTTTAATACCAGGAACTGAGAACATCTCCAATACTAGTTCCAATAAAAACAAACTATTGAAGTCATGATGACAAATACCAACAGAGCTTGAACAAAACAAAACCAGTATTACCTCATATTACCACTACACAACTGACACACATAGGATACCAGTAATAATATATGTCACTACAAGAATCATATTAATAAATTCTGTACATATAACTTGTAATTAAAATTGATTGTGATTCCTGGTTCCCTTTGTATTTGAATCAGGACACATATACATTCATGACGGCACTGAATACATATTGTTATTTGAAAAGTTATCAGTGACTCCTTTAAGATATCTTCTTAGAGTGTTATATGTATGTGAGTGTCACAGTGTTGTCAAGTGTGGTGGAATAAATTAAATTGTTTATCTGTCTGTTGTTGTTATGACTTACACTTCATCATACACATACCCTAGACATATAACGTAGTCATCACACTATTCCAGAATAATTCTGACTGAGGTATACATATGTGGCAGTAAGTAAGGTTATCTATAATACACTACTCTTATTAGATATAGATACCTTCACAGCTGATCTCAGTCAGTACACTAAGTCCCCTATAAATATTTATAACATCCCACTTTACCACAAACAGCCACAACAACACTGAAGTAACCCAATAATGATTTCATAAAGTATAAAAATAGTTATTTAATATGAAAAAACATTTCAAATAACTCACTATATTGATAGTTCTTAAGATTTAAAAATTGGGAGCCAGCGGCCTAACTACAAAGTGTGAAGATCCCGGTAACAAATTAAAAGGATGTAATATAATGGACTGAACAGCAATATTCAAAATACGGCAAATCTGTATCAAAATGAATCTGCTTAATTAATAATTATTGTTAGTAAAACTGATGCTAGCGCTGTACAAATAAACAAAAAATGTAAGTATGAAAACCTAACCTTATCGCCAGGATGAAATAGTTTGATACCCAGTACACGCTTATTTGAAACCACTGTTCACAAGAAAAGCCGAGAAAGTTTGTTGGTTTTGCCCATAGGCAGCGCCAAGTTGCAATAGATGGGAAACGTACGTCTCAATTATGAAAGTCTCAATGTAAGGTAGGAAAGAAAGTTCAGAGGTTCAAAGACTGATTTCTATTGCCAAGTGCCGTTAAAAACTTGCTCCCTTGAACCTTTTCTCTTATTTATTACCAATCTGCGAATATCTAGTTACCACTAGCCCCCGTAAATACTGAGACAGTAAAATCCGCAACAAAGCAAAGTTGGTACTTTCTGAAACACCAGCAGGTATCTAATTCCGTCCATGCCATCGGAAAGTACACTCGTACACACCTTGCCAACGCCAAAGCTCATATAAACCACTATTTAGGAATGGTTTTCACCTTCTGTTGAAATCTTAGTGAACCAACCACAGATCGTTTCTCTTTCTTCAGGAGTGGACGAATGGACAATAGGTGTTTAGTAAACCCTCTTTCCTAGAAGTTCCCGATTACAATTTATGTTCGGCGATGGTAACTTGAGCTCAGAATAGCACGTATAGACGAAACTATGCCTTGTTTAATGATCCTAGTAATACAACCATCCACATCGTTCCCGCCTCACTGATGTCTCTCAAATCCACAATTCCTTCCTCCCCCGCACGTACTGAATTTAACCTGTCAAATCTTGAACTACCCTTACTACTGAACTCTGTCCCCTTTTTTCCGTATCGCTCCTTGGATCCTTCCAACGCCCCCAGGGGGCGGTACCACCCACTTTGGGAACCACTGGCGTAGATGAACAAGGTATTTGGCGCCCTAGAAAACTGGGTCTTTAACGCCATAGGCTAACAGGATGTTTGGTACCGTAGATGAACAAGGTTTTTGGGCTAACTATAGATAAAAAATGTTTGGTACTTCTGTGTGTAATAGGCGGTTCACAGGAAACAGTCCCTCTCCTCTGCTCGCTTGCTTCACCGTATTCTTGAGAAACAACACTGGTCGCTATCTTGACCAAGGAGTATGCTATCAGCCTCTGGATTCAGCAAAACTCAGACCAGGTGCTGCTTTAATAGTTTAGTACCACGGTCCCACAATTCATGGAAATATTAAACAAATACGTTGACTGGCGATGAGTTATGGCACAATTCCGATCTGCCTCTGTCCCAGGCTTTTATTTAGAAAAATATGAGCTGGTTCTCAACGCACTTGCTTCTACAAAGTTTATTTGAAAAAAGTGGCACTGAACCGACGCTCCTAATTGACTATATCAAATGGTCTAGCCAATGAGACCATGTTTACAAAAGCTTTTGAAAAAATGTACCCTTCCTATCGTTTCTAGTAACAACCAAAAATAGTATTTGCAATCGACTAATCATGTTTCGCCTTACATATTATTCTAGCCAATCAAATCGGATTTAACGTGGTGGCCTCATTTTTTTTAAAGCAGTGTCCAAACACGCCATTATGAGCAAAAATGATCCTGTGTTGTCTGACAACACTACTCTAGTATTATGGCTATAATTTGTTAATTATTAGACTAATTGCTTAACACCTAACATATTCTTTGTCAGCAAGTCCTAAGGCACGCAAATATATAAGTTTAATGAGGCCAAGTGGCTGCGTTCAAAATATGTATTTTCTTCTAGGATAGTCGTGCTGTTACCACCGCTCACTTCCATACTATGGGGTGTCTTCTGTACTGTCAGACTAATGTCAGGAGTTCAGACCTAAAACAGTAGAATGTCATGTTTCCTAATAAGCATTAAACAGGTTTTTTTATCACTGATCATTTGAAAGAAAAAAAAAAATCAGGTCTTCATGCCTTAGCGTAGGATGGCATTAGTTGTTAATCGCGAGACGACTTACGATGCGACACACAGCAAGTGGCTCAACTGCATGTGTTCCTTCGTGCATCTCTCTCTCTCTCTCTCTCTCTCTCTCTCTCTCTCTCCTAAGTCCATCTGTCTTTTCGTTTACGTAGTGCATAAAATGACATGAATGGAATATTAAATCTAGGTCATTACGCAGTGTGTGTATCTATCAAGGTCGTACAGAAATATAGTACTAGTTTTATTTTTCGAACGCGTCTTACGGTGATTCTCATCACACGGATGGCGGCTTAGAAAATCCGGACCCAAGTTAGTTTTTCCAGAAATATACTCTATGCTGAACTGGAATGGTTGTAAAAGTAAGGACCATCTGAGTAACCTCGAATTTTCATGCCTAGCCTGTGCTAGAAACGACAAGGGTTTGTGATCCGTTTGCAACTTGAATGCCTTCCCATACAGATAAATATTGAATTTCTTGATCGCCCATATTACTGCAAGACATTCTTTTTCGCTAGTTTAATAATTGGTTTCAGCTTTATTCAACTTTCTGCTAGCATATGCCACTGGGGTTAATTCCCCATCCAGTGCATCTGATTTCTGTAACAGGGTCGCACCTAACCCGATATTACTGGCATCCGTTCTTACAATGAATTCTTGACTTAAGTCAGGTAATTTCAAAATAGGTTTGCTTGTGAGCTTTTCCTTCAATTCCTGGTATGCCAATTCACATTGTGCTGTCTATGTAATTCGATCTGGATTTCCTTTGCGTGTCAAATCAGTTAACGGTGCACATATGGAATTAAAGTTCTTGATATACTTTTGGTAGAAACCACATAATGAGACAAAGGATCTAACGTCTTTCTTGGTTTGTGGTCTCGGGGCTTTCTTTAGTTTCTCTAAATTCTTGGGGTCAGGGGTCATGTTTCCCTGATGGACTGTGTGTCCCAAGAATTCTAATTCTTTACATCCAACGCAACATTTAGTTGGTCGGGCTGTTAAATTCGCTTCTCTAAGTCGATTAAACAGCATATTCAGAGAGTCAATATGTTCCTCAAATGTTTCTGTTGCTATAAGGATATCATCCATGAAATTTGTGATGCATGGATTATTCAGAGGATCCAACAATTTTCTAATCATTCTAGAGAAGACACTAGGCGCATTCTTCAATCCAAATGGCAATCTGTTAAACTCATAGTGTCCCTCTGAGGTACTAAAAGCTAGGTATGGTCTAACCTCAGGCTTTACTGGAATCTGATAGTATCCTTTACTCAGATCCACTTTTGAGAAATATTTAGCTTTATTTAGCCTGGCAAACAACTGATTTGTATCCGGCAATGGATCCACCTGACCTTCTGTGATAGCATTCAGTCTCCTGTAATCTATACAGAGTCTATGTTCTCCAGAGGGTTTCCTTAAGAGCACCACACTGGAACTATACGAAGATTCACTGTGTGAAATTATTCCCTCCTTCAACAAATAGTCTATCTCTTCCTTCAAGGCTTTCTCCTTAGCAAAAGGAATCGAATAGGGTTTCATACAGACAGGTGTGGGGTATATCAGTTTCATATCATATTCCAATAAGTTTGTATGCCCCGGTCGGTCCGTTAACACCTCTGTATGATCATCTAGAACCTGTTGCACTCTCTCCTTCTGATTTTTCGTTAAATGTGTACTGATTTTCACCTGTGCCGCTGTCTCACAGGGATGTAATGGATATTCAAATGATGAAAGTGGTTCCTTTTTCATCTCCATTGCAATGGACAAGGTCAACAAGTGTGTCTCTTCCTGATTTTCTCTTTCCAAATATTTCTTCAGGAGATTCACATGATAGATTTTTTCTTTCCCCTTCTTATCTATCTTATAATTTGTTCTAGACACCTTCTCTAGAACTGTATATGGACCTTGCCATCCAATTTGTAACTTATTCTGACTACCGGGTAGAAGAAGCAGTACCTTCTCTCCCACAGCCAAATCTCTGTCTTTAGCTTTCCTGTTGTAATAGGCAGCGTGTTTTTTCCTGGCTTGTCTCAAATTTTCATTGGCAAGTTTCCAGCCAGTTTTTAAACGAGTGGTCAGCTCATTCACATATTGGTATGAGGATGTTATATGTTCCTCTGCCTTTTCATCAGTCCACGTTCTTAACAGAGCTACATATGGACCTTTAATTTTGTGGACCTATTTGTCCATGCACCGGTATGGTCTCTTTCACTCGAAGCTCTATAGTGATGATTTTTCTTCCCAGAATTATCATGCACAAAACGACCGCTACCAATTCTTTTCTTGGGGCTTTCTCCCCATTTAGAATTCTTGATGAGAGATTTCCTCTCTACATCCTCTTCCTCCAGTTTACATAAGTCCGATTGAGGGATTTTCGGCTTATTCTGGGGTAAGACATCTTTTTGCACTCGCTGCATCGTGGCCATTGTAAAACATCCAAGTGAAGACTGTCCGTGAAAAGGGGCTTCCCAATCCACTTGGTCCACTTTAGCAAATTTATTTTTCTTTGTATTGTCAGGCCTAAGTTTGCCCCGTGGCGTGTCCAGGTCCTGATCAATGTTCCCACTTGTGGGTGTTCCCTCATGTGCTATGCTACACCTTTCTACAAAATTCACAATGTCCCACCTTGCCTTGGGCCAATAATAATTGTGAGCCACCTTTTGGATGATGGTACCTATTTTCTCATGGTCCCCATCTCGTTTCACATGTAAGCTCCTTATTAATTCTGCCCTATATGTCTTTAGAAGAACCAACTGTCCGTGACCATTGGATCCAGTTCCGGCCTTCCTATACATCAACTTGTTTTTCATATAAAAATCTCCCTTGCCTGGAGTTGTATGACAAGTTGACAATTTCCTAAAATAAGGCTTGAGGGTCTTATCCCCAGCCTGTGCCTTCCTCATCTCATCTGGAGTGGTATCTATCAGAATATCCTCCTCCTTTCTTGAGGTCGACCTGACCTGAAGGGTGGCCATATACACAGGTTTCCTTCTGCAATGGTCAGTATCATGATTGTCCATCCGACAATTTTTACACCACTGTGATAAAATTAACCGTGATACAACGTTAAAATATCTCCAAAGATAAAATGTAGGGATAAAAATAATGCGTAGGCTACTAGACGACATGATCGCCCACGCCGCGGGTCACCACCCGCCATGGAAACTAACTTGTTAGACGTGAAGGCAAAACATTTACCCTTGGAACGGGATGAGAACGGAGATCAAAAGGAAAAAATATGACTGAACACGTGCTTGAAACTAGCAAGGCTAAAAAGACGCAATTGGTGGGAAAAGGAAAAAAAATTTCACGTCCCCAAGTTGACACAAGGTAAAGAAATCGACAAAAGGGACCTTAGCTATTATACGCAACAGTCATTTCTTGGACGCTTTTGCGATAACTTAGTCCGTTTATTTGAATTCAGCGGCAAACGCATTACAGAAGATGCTCGAAAATATTTCAAAAAACCAACTAACCTTGAAAAGTAACTTTTTCTTAATAATAATGGTAGGAATATAAAACCTAGCTGGCCTGATGGCCCATCTTGAGCAGTGAAATAATATGCTTTCATTTATACAGACGGATAGATAATAAGAAAGATATTGACAAAAGACTGTGTTGTTCATATCAGCGAGCGACTGCATTGAAACAAAAAATGTCACTAATTTTCAAAAACTGCGGCCTTGAGACTCAAGTGCTAAAATCCAGTTAGAATGAAAGAGAGGGAATGTGGTGGAGAATTGTGGCTAAAAATAACTTTAAAGGCAAAATTGTGTAGGGGACGGCAGAGTTGGTTCAAAAAACAAGTGTGTTTTTTTTTGTGGAACGCAAGTAGAGACGGACGGACCAACAGACAATAATACATACTTGACTGAGGTATGACTGAATTGACTTTTGGTAGGAGGTTTGAATTTGAAAAGGAAAAAAGGCGGTGATTGGCCACAGATAAACATATTATCGGCGCTCAGACGCGCATTTTTGCCATTCAACATAAACTGTCCAGTAGTAGACACAGAAATAATTCAGTGGTGTATTTCCCAGAAGCTAATTGAAATATTTAGAGGGACGCCATACTAGAGCCAGCAGCTCAGCTGAGTTTTGCTAGCATATAACTGTGTTCTCTATTCATACTTCTGGTAAGACTGAAAGTATTTCTTTGTATATTTTAATATTTGTTTAATGTTTCGAGTGAATTGGTACTGCAATATCAAAATCTATCCCTTACAACAAGTAAGTTTTCGCTCTAGACCCCCCGCCCCAGTTCAGGGTCTAGAGACAAACAAAATACATAAACTCCAGCAAGGATTATGAAGGGTGGATCAAGTGGTGAGATCAGTGGAACATATCACCTATCCTATTCTATGGCAAGAAGCTAATGAACATATTTCAGAATATGTAGTCTGGGGGAACTTATCCTATGTGAAACCAACTTGGTAAGATGTGCTGTATGGTCAGAGAGATCTGACCCCGTCTATGTGGTGTTGTTGTGTAGTGTTGAGTGTAGAAGTGGCTCAGGAGGTAGAGTTCCGACACATGACCAAATACTTTTATTTCAGAACTGTGAGTTTTTATTTGGCACCAATGTGGTGTCAAATGCTGTGTTGAATAATACAAGAGTAGACCCGTGCAGTTTAATATTTTGGCAGAGCAGCCTTATATTGCCCCCAAGCACGGAGAGGTGGGGCCACCAGATTCCAGCACCAGAACTACTCATTCAAGATACGTGAGCGTCTGGCCTGCTGGATATTCACCAACTTATTTTCTAACACACCAACTATATTCCCATCAATAAATTGACAATGTGTAGTAGCCATAGACAGGGAGTGATGAGGCCACCCCAACAGCACATCCATTAATCGTTCTCCCAGATAAATTACAACTATAAACAGTAGTAATATTAACTAGTCTTGTAAAATACATATGTACACACCTTTCATTGATTATGCCATATATTCATGCAGTTTATTCATAATTTCAAAACCTTTCATATGTTCTGACCAAAATAAAACCTTGGCTCAGAACAAATAAACTTAAAGAAAATTTACTATCAAAATTTTTACACAGCTTGAGTTAGTTCAGTGTGTTATAACATTTTATTAATATTATTAGACTTATTAAATATCTGTGTGTGTGTATGTAAACTACCACAACACATTACATATCAGTACCCTAGAATTTTAACGTAGCCACATTCATTAGTAAAAAAAAGATAGGTGTGAGGTCGTAGTGGTAGCAAGAAGGGCCTTCTGTAAATTCACAGCTACATTTATCTCAGGAGCCTTCACAGCTGACCTCATGCATCACACTAGATAATATCACAATCATACAATACCATCAAATCCACTACATATATTGGGGTCTCTTGTCCCGGGATCATTAGCTCAACAGTAATATTAGGATCTCCTGGTGGGAGAATTAAATTAGGGGAACACATTATAAAAATTAAAAGTGTCCCTTAAAATTAAAAGTGAAAATAAAAGTTGGTGAATCTTCACCGCCAGTGGTAATTAATTAGTTAACTGGCTAATTAGAATTATTTTAGACTATAGTAATTAGAATTACTTTAGTGGTTAGAGATTTATCTTGCTCATTGCTAAATTGTCTAAAAAGTATGGCGGAGCTAGCCAAATTCAGATCAGCTGCTGTGCTAACGGCAAAGGATATGGGAATGGATGGTCAGGTTTTAATTCAATATGTAACGGCTGAATGTGATAAGTATATTGAAAGGGAAGATAGGAAGGTAGCTGAAGAGAAGAGGTTGCAAATTGAGGCTGACAAAGAGGCTAAAGCATTAGAGGCAGAAGAAAAACGACAGCAAAGGGAGGCAGAAGATAAAAAGGCCGAAAGGGAGGAAGAAGATAAAAAGGCCGAAAGGGAGGCAGAAGATAGAAGGTTGCAAAGGGAGCACGAATTACGACTAAGGGAGCTGGAGCTACAAGGCCAGGCTCCTGAAAAAGGTGCCAGCCCTTTTGCCTCGGATGCTACGCCCAGTCTGGGAGCCTCAACATCAGCTATGGGGTTTCATTTAGACCATTTTGTTGAAAAAGACGATGACATAGAGGGGTACCTAGGACGTTTTGAGTTATTAGCTACTACATATGGGTTAGAGAGAGAGAGAGAGGTGGAGTTTAAAGTTATCACAGGGACTGAGAGGTACTTCTTATGAAGTCTTCGCAAAAATGAACAGAGAAGACCAAGACAATTATGACATGTTAAAGCAGGCTTTGTTATTGAGGTACGAAAAAAATGGTGAATTTTATCGTAAGAAATTTAGAAATGCCAAACTGTTGTCTGGGGAGACATACCACCAATTCTCTGCCAGACTGGAAACCTATTTGGAGAAATGGACGGCTCTGGGGAAGACCCAAGATCTTAAGGAGATGATCATGATAGAGCAATTGAGAGAGTCCATGGCTCCAGACATGAGAAAATTTCTCATGGAACAAGGTGCAGAGAAGTTGGGGGAGGTTTTAAATGTCGCTGAGAGGTATCAGGCAGCCCAGGCAGAGGTAAGTGGTGCTAAAAAGAAGCACATAGACAATTTTAAAGCTCCACAGCAATTTAATAAATTTGATAATAGAGAACAGGGAAATATAGGTAGGACAAACTTTGAACGGCCAAGAAATGACTATCGAGACAGAAACTCACAGTTCAATGACCAAAAATCTAATGAAAGAAAACCGTTTAACCAAGGAAAAAGATGGTGTAAATGGTGCAAGAAAGATAACCATAACACCGAATTTTGTAGAAGGAAACCTTCAAACATTGCTGCAATGAAGTCGGGGACTCAAAGATTAAAGGTTAATCCTAATGGACAGCAGGAACCTTATCACCCCCCAGTTTGTGAGGATGTTATTTGTAATGGGGTCACCATAAGGTGCCTTTATGATACAGGTTTGGATTATGATTCAGTTGTGAAGTCTAGCCTAGTGGACCCAAGTCAGTATACCACAGAAACAGTGGAAATACAAGGGGCAACTAAGGACATACCACTCATGACACTTCCCATCGCAAGGATAACGGTGAAAACTCGCTATGTGGAAGGAGAAATCAGAGCAGCAGTGATAGATGAACCAATCTACCCTCTGATATTGGGGTGTAGATACGTCTTCTTGGGGAATCCCGAGAGACCTGTGATCATGGCTGTAGTGGGTTTGATGGTATTGTATGATGGTGATATTACTAAATGTAATGTATGAGGCCAGCTGTGAAGGCTCCTGAGATAAAATGTAGTTGTGAATTGACAGAAGGCCTTTCTTGCTACCACTACGACCTCACACTTATTTTTTTTTTCTTTCTAATGAATGTATCTATGTAAAATGTCTAGGGTAATGATATGTAAGGTGGTGTGATAATTATAGATACACCCACAGATATTTAAGCAGACTAATAATATTTAACAAATATTATAATACACTGAACTAACTCAAGAGTGTAAAATTTTTGATAGAATTATATTACATTTATTTTGTTCTGGATCAAGTTTTATGTTGACCAGAACTTTGTTTTAAAAAAAGATTTAAAAAAATTATGAAAGAAATGCATGGAATGTTACATAATAAATGCAAGAGTGTACATATATAAGTACTAGACTAGTTAGTTTTATTAAAATGTTCTAGTAGTCATCTACTTGGGAGGATAGTTAATGCTTGTGCTGTTGGGGTGGCCTCATCACACCTGTCTATATTGACTACACAGTGTCCAGTAAATTGCAGGAATTTTATGGGGTATTAGCAACTAAAAGGCGTTGGTGAACTTCCAGCAGACCAGAGGCTCACTCATCTTGCATATGTAGCTCTGGTGCTGAAATCTGGTGGTCCCACCTCTCCGTGCTGGCGGGCAATAATAGTGGTCTCTGTCACAACGTACTGCACAGATACACTCGAGTAAGATCACCAACTGAATGGACACCGCCTTGTTGACAGCTGAAACTCACAGCTCTGCAATCAAAGTATTGGCTATGTGTCAAAATTCTATTCTCTACCCACGTCTGGACACAACACGGACACAACAACCACATCATACAGACAGGTCAGATCTCTCTGACCAAACAGCACATTTACCATGGTGGTTTTACATCAGATAGGTCCTCCCAGACTATAGATTCTGAAAAATATTTATTAGTTTCCTTCCCTAAAAGTGGATAGGTAATATGTTTCATTATTCTCAACACTTGATCTGTCTTTCCTAACCCTTGCTGGAGTTTATGTATATTGTTGGTCCCTAGACCCTGACTTGGGCGGGGGGTCTAGAGCAAATCCCTACTTGTTTGTAAGGCTAGATTTCGATATGGCAGTATCAAATCACTCGAACATTAAACAATATTCAAAATATACAAAGAAATAATTTCAATCTTACCAGATTATGAATAAAGAACACAGAAATGCTAGCAAAACTCAGCTGAGCTGCTGGCTATAGTATGGCGTCCCTGAACTTATTTCACTTTCTTTCATTTGGAAATCACCACACTTTAAAATACTGTGTCTATCATCGAACAACTATTGAGGAATGGCCCCACTTGCGCGTCTGAGCGCCGATAAAATGATTGTCTGTGGCCAATCACTGCCTAGGTTTATTTGAAATTCAAATTTCCTACCCTAAAGTCATTTCAGTCATGCTTCAGTCAAGTATGGATGTTTATCTGTTAGTCTGTCCGTCTCTACTTGTTTTTTTTTTTCAAAACGTACTTGATTTTTGAACCAACCTTTCTCTCCCCTCCAAAATTTTGTCGTTAAAAGTTATATTTAGACACAGCTCCCACCAATGTCCCTTCGCTTCCCTACTAAGTAGATTTGAACACCTGCGTCTCGAGGTCGTGTTTTTTTGTGCAAATAGCGACACTTTTTATTCCATACAGTCTGTCGTTGATGTGAACAACACTGTCTTTTGTCATTATCTTCAATATTATCTATCCGTCTGTAAAATTAAGAACATATTAGTTCACTGCTCAGAATGGGCCATCCGGCCAGCTAATTTTTATATTCCTAACATTAATATTACGAAAAAGTTACTTTTTAATTTTTGTAATATTCCAAACATCCGCGTTCTGCCGCTGAATTCAAATCAAAGGCTTGGTATCGCAAAAGCGACCAATAAATGACTGTGGCGTAACATATCCAAGGTCCCTTCTGTCGAGTTCCTTACTTTATGTCAACTTGGGAAACGTGACTTTTCTCCGTTTCCCCCCCAATTGCGTCTCCTTAGCCTTTCTAGTCTCACGCAATCTTTCCAGTCATATTTTTTTCCTTTTTATCCGCCGTTCCCCTCCTGTCTAGCAAGTCAATTTTTATGGAGGGTGATGACCCGCGGTCTGGGCGATCATGTACTATCAGCAGCCTACGCATTATGTTTTTATCCTTACATGTTATCTTTGGAGGTATTTTACCGTTGTATCTCTGTCAATTTCACTACACATCTTCCCACTTGAAAACATGCCTATGGCAAGTTCCAAAACCAGCGATACACATAGGTAAAATTACTCCTCACGTCTGCCACTACTCTAATTTTGATCACAGGGGTGCCGACTGAGGAAATCTGCACCGACATTCAATTTGCCTGGGATATATTGGATACTGAACTGATAAGGTTGAAGCAATAAAGACCACCTCAGCAATCTTGCGTTTTCATGCTTAGCCTGAGATAAGAATACGAGAGGCTGATGGTCCGTCTCCACCACAAAAGTCCTACCATACAGATAAATTTGAAACTTCTTTATTGCCCAGATTAACGCTAAACATTCTTTTTCGCTTGTGGAGTATCCTTGTTCCGCCTTATTCAATTTACGGCTTGCATAAGCGACTGGTTTCAGTTCCCCATCAGGTGAAGATGATCTTTGCAACAAAGCCCCTCCTAGTCCTACATTACTTGCATCGGTTCTTAAGACAAAGTCCTGTGTCAAATCAGGCAGTTTGAGAATAGGCTTGCTAGTGAGTTTTTCCTTTAACTCTTGGAACGCTAGTTCACATTGTGCAGTCCAAATAATTTTATCTGGAAGTCCCTTGCGAGTCAGATCAGTCAGAGGAGCACAAATAGCGTTAAAATTCTTGATGTATTTCTGATAAAATCCGCATAACGACACAAATGATCGCACGTCCTTTTTTGTTTGCGGCCTAGGTGCTCTCTGCAGTTTTTCCAAGTTCTTAGGATCAGGGGTCATATTACCCTGATATACAGTGTGTCCCAAGAATTCCAACTCTTTGCATCCAATACAACATTTTGTTGGCCTAGCAGTTAAGTTCGCCTCCCGAAGTCTATCAAACAACATCTCCAGAGCTTCAATGTGTTCTTCAAATGTCTCTGTGGCGACGAGAATATCATCCATGAAATTCGTGATACATGGGTTATTCAGGGGATCCAACAATTTGCGCATCATCCTTGAAAACACACTCGGAGCATTTTTCAGTCCGAATGGTAGCATATTGAATTCATAATGTCCATCCGAAGTGCTAAAAGCCAAATAAGGTCTCACTTCAGGCTTCACTGGGATCTGGTAATAGCCTTTACTAAGATCCACCTTTGAAAAGTATTTTGCCTTGTTCAGTCTGGCAAATAACTGTTTTGTGTCTGGTAATGGATCCACTTGTCCTTCTGTGACAGCATTCAGTTTCCTGTAATCTATGCACAGTCTGTGTTCCCCAGACGGTTTTCTCAACAAAACGACACTAGAACTAAAAGATGATTCACTGTGCGAAATAATCCCCTCCTTCAACAAATACTCTATTTCTTCCTTCAATGCCTTCTCCTTCGCGAACGGAATAGAATAGGCTCTCATACAGATTGGGTTTGAGTCTACCAGTTTCATGTCATACTGTAGCAAATTTGTATGGCCTGGTTTATCTGTTAATACATCTGTATGTTCCTCCAGAACTTGTTGAACTCTCTCCCTCTGGTTTTTAGTCAGGTGCTTACTGACTTTTACCTGTGCTGCGGTTTCACAAGGATGTAATGGGTATTCATGTGAGGTGAGTGGTTCTTTTTGCATCTGGGTTGCAATAGCCAAGGTCAATAAGGGGGTGCTTTCCTGGAGTGGTCTGTCCAGATACTTCTTTAACAGGTTTACATGATAAACTTTCTCCTTCCCCTTTTTGTCAATTTTATAGTTTGTTCTAGACACTTTCTCTAGAACCGTATATGGACCTTGCCAACCAATTTGTAATTTATTCTGGCTTCCGGGTAGTAGAAGCAGCACCTTCTCTCCGACTGCCAGTTCCCTGTCCTTTGCCTTCCTATTAAAGTATGCTGCATGTTTCTTCCTGGCTTGCTTCAAATTATCATTTGCCAGTTTCCATCCAGCTTTCAAACGAGTGGTCAGTTCGTTCACGTATTGATACGATGAGGTAACAGTCTCTTCCGCCTTCTCATCTGTCCAGGTCCTTAATAGAGTTACATCTGGATCTTTAATTTATCATACTTATTTTTCATGGAACCCATCGGGTCCCGTCCATTAGAAGCTCTATAATGAGGACTTTTCTTCCTAGAATCATCACTCACAAATCGACCACTACCAATTTTTCTCTGGGGTTTGTCTCCCCACTTAAGATTGTTTATGAGAGATCTTCGCTCTCTTGTCTGTTCTTCCAGTTTATATAAGTCTGACCGAGGGATTGTCATCTTATCCTGGGTAAAATTTCTTCTTTGTACTCTTCGCATAGTGGCCATGTTAATCCATTCAAGTGAAGACTGGGTGTGAAAAGGGGGCTCCCATTCCACTTTGTCTACCCGAGTATAATTAGTTTTTCTTTCAGGCCTAAAGTTGCCCCGTGGCGTTTCTAGGTCCTGCACATATTTTCCCTTTGTGGGTGTTCCCTCATGAAATACGCCACATGCTTCTACAAAGTTTTCAACATCGACATTTACGTCGGGCCAATAGTATTTTCGAGCAATCTTTTGGCAGATGGTACCGACTTTTTCATGGTCCCCATCTTTTCCAACATGTAAGCTCCTTATTAAGTTTGCCCTATATATCTTGGGAAGAACTAACTGTCCGTGACCAGGGGATCTAGTTCCTGTCTTCCTATATAAGAGTTTGTTCTTCATGAAATATTCCCCCTTGCTCGGAGGTGTGTGGCATTTGGGCAATTTTTTAAAACAGGGCTTGAGTGTCCTATCCTCAGCCTGCGCCTTCCTCATCTCCTCTGGATGAGCATTTATAGGTTCACCTTCTTCCTCCTTCTTCTGTGACCTGGTCTGCACTGTCGCCATGATCACAGGTTTCTCGGGATTCCCCAAGAAGACGTATCTACACCCCAATATCAGAGGGTAGATTGGTTCATCTATCACTGCTGCTCTGATTTCTCCCTCCACATAGCGAGTTTTCACCGTTATCCTTGCGATGGGAAGTGTCATGAGTGGTATGTCCTTAGTCGCCCCTTGTATTTCCACTGTTTCTGTGGTATACTGACTTGGGTCCACTAGGCTAGACTTCACAACTGAATCATAATCCAAACCTGTATCATAAAGGCACCTTATGGTGACCCCATTACAAATAACATCCTCACAAACTGGGGGGTGATAAGGTTCCTGTTGTCCATTAGGATTAACCTTTAATCTTCGCGTCCCCGACTTCATTGCAGCAATGTTTGAAGGTTTCCTTCTACAAAATTCGGTGTTATGGTTATCCTTCTTGCACCATTTACACCATCTTTTTCCTTGGTTCAACGGTTTTCTTTCATTGAACTTTTGGTCATTGAACTGTGAGTTTCTGTCGCGATAGTCATTTCTTGGCCGCTCAAAGTTTGTCCTACCTTTATTTCCCTGCTCTCTATTATCAAATTTATTAAATTGCTGTGGAGCTTTAAAATTGTCTATGTGCTTCTTTTTAGCACCACTTACCTCTGCCTGAGCTGCCTGATACCTCTCAGCAACATTTAAAATTTCCCCCAACTTCTCTGCACCTTGTTCCATGAGAAATTTTCTCATGTCTGGAGCCATGGACTCTCTCAATTGCTCAATCATGATCATTTCTTTAAGATCTTGGGTCTTCCCCAGAGCCGTCCATTTCTCCAAATAGGTTTCTAGTCTAGCAGAGAATTGGTGGTATGTCTCCCCAGACAACAGTTTGGCATTTCTAAATTTCTTACGATAAAATTCACCATTCTTCTCGTACCTTAATAACAAAGCCTGCTTTAACATGTCATAATTGTCTTGGTCTTCCCTGTTCATTTTGGCAAATACTTCATAAGAAGTACCTCTCAATCCCTGTGATAGCTTTAAACTCCACCTCTCTCTCTCTAACCCATATGTAGTAGCTAATAACTCAAAACGTCCTAGGTACCCCTCTATGTCATCGTCTTTTTCAACAAAATGGTCTAAATGAAACCCCATAGCTGAGTTTGAGGCTCCCAGACTGGGCGTAGCATCTGAGGCAAAAGGGCTGGCACCATTTTCAGGAGCCGGGCCTTGTAATTCCAGCTCCCTTAGTCGTAATTCGTGCTCCCTTTGCAACCTTCTATCTTCTGCCTCCCTTTCGGCAGTCAACCTTTTTTCTTCTGCCTCCCTTTGCTGTCCTTCTTCTTCTGCCTCCCTTTGCTGTCGTTTTTCTTCTGCCTCAATCTGCAGCCTCTTAATTTCTCTATCAGCCTCAATTTGTAACCTCTTCTCTTCAGCTACCTTTCTATCTTCCCTTTCAATATATTTATCACATTCAGCCGTTACATATTGAATTAAAATTTGACCATCCATTCCCATCTCCTTTGCGGTCAGCACAGCAGCTGATCGGAATTTTGCTAGCTCCGCCATACTTTTCAGACAATATAATAATATACAAGCTAAATCTCTAACCAGTAAATACACTAAGTACTTCTTATGACTATAGTCTAACTAATTCTAACTAACCAGTTAACTAATTAATTATCACTGGCTGTGAAGATTCACCAACTTTTATCTGCAGGGACACTTTTAATTTTAAAGGGAATTTCACAATTTTTTCCCCTAATTTTATTTCTCCAACCAGGAGATCCTAATATTACTGTTGGGCTAATTATCCCTGGACAAGACCCCAATGTATGTAGTGGGTTTGATGGTATTGTATGATGGTGATATTACTAAATGTAATGTATGAGGCCAGCTGTGAAGGCTCCTGAGATAAAATGTAGTTGTGAATTGACAGAAGGCCTTTCTTGCTATCACTACGACCTCACACTTATTTTTTTTTTCTTTCTAATGAATGTATCTATGTAAAATGTCTAGGGTAATGATATGTAAGGTGGTGTGATAATTATAGATACACCCACAGATATTTAAGCAGACTAATAATATTTAACAAATATTATAATACACTGAACTAACTCAAGAGTGTAAAATTTTTGATAGAATTATATTACATTTATTTTGTTCTGGATCAAGTTTTATGTTGACCAGAACTTTGTTTTAAAAAAAGATTTTAAAAAATTATGAAAGAAATGCATGGAATGTTACATAATAAATGCAAGAGTGTACATATATAAGTACTAGACTAGTTAGTTTTATTAAAATGTTCTAGTAGTCATCTACTTGGGAGGATAGTTAATGCTTGTGCTGTTGGGGTGGCCTCATCACACCTGTCTATATTGACTACACAGTGTCCAGTAAATTGCAGGAATTTTATGGGGTATTAGCAACTAAAAGGCGTTGGTGAACTTCCAGCAGACCAGAGGCTCACTCATCTTGCATATGTAGCTCTGGTGCTGAAATCTGGTGGTCCCACCTCTCCGTGCTGGCGGGCAATAATAGTGGTCTCTGTCACAACGTACTGCACAGATACACTCGAGTAAGATCACCAACTGAATGGACACCGCCTTGTTGACAGCTGAAACTCACAGCTCTGCAATCAAAGTATTGGCTATGTGTCAAAATTCTATTCTCTACCCACGTCTGGACACAACACGGACACAACAACCACATCATACAGACAGGTCAGATCTCTCTGACCAAACAGCACATTTACCATGGTGGTTTTACATCAGATAGGTCCTCCCAGACTATAGATTCTGAAAAATATTTATTAGTTTCCTTCCCTAAAAGTGGATAGGTAATATGTTTCATTATTCTCAACACTTGATCTGTCTTTCCTAACCCTTGCTGGAGTTTATGTATATTGTTGGTCCCTAGACCCTGACTTGGGCGGGGGGTCTAGAGCAAATCCCTACTTGTTTGTAAGGCTAGATTTCGATATGGCAGTATCAAATCACTCGAACATTAAACAATATTCAAAATATACAAAGAAATAATTTCAATCTTACCAGATTATGAATAAAGAACACAGAAATGCTAGCAAAACTCAGCTGAGCTGCTGGCTATAGTATGGCGTCCCTGAACTTATTTCACTTTCTTTCATTTGGAAATCACCACACTTTAAAATACTGTGTCTATCATCGAACAACTATTGAGGAATGGCCCCACTTGCGCGTCTGAGCGCCGATAAAATGATTGTCTGTGGCCAATCACTGCCTAGGTTTATTTGAAATTCAAATTTCCTACCCTAAAGTCATTTCAGTCATGCTTCAGTCAAGTATGGATGTTTATCTGTTAGTCTGTCCGTCTCTACTTGTTTTTTTCAAAACGTACTTGATTTTTGAACCAACCTTTCTCTCCCCTCCAAAATTTTGTCGTTAAAAGTTATATTTAGACACAGCTCCCACCAATGTCCCTTCGCTTCCCTACTAAGTAGATTTGAACACCTGCGTCTCGAGGTCGTATTTCATACAGTCTGTCGTTGATGTGAACAACACTGTCTTTTGTCATTATCTTCAATATTATCTATCCGTCTGTAAAATTAAGAACATATTAGTTCACTGCTCAGAATGGGCCATCCGGCCAGCTAATTTTTTATATTCCTAACATTAATATTACGAAAAAGTTACTTTTTAATTTTTGTAATATTCCAAACATCCGCGTTCTGCCGCTGAATTCAAATCAAAGGCTTGGTATCGCAAAAGCGACCAATAAATGACTGTGGCGTAACATATCCAAGGTCCCTTCTGTCGAGTTCCTTACTTTATGTCAACTTGGGAAACGTGACTTTTCTCCGTTTCCCCCCCCCCAATTGCGTCTCCTTAGCCTTTCTAGTCTCACGCAATCTTTCCAGTCATATTTTTTTTCCTTTTTATCCGCCGTTCCCCTCCTGTCTAGCAAGTCAATTTTTATGGAGGGTGATGACCCGCGGTCTGGGCGATCATGTACTATCAGCAGCCTACGCATTATGTTTTTATCCTTACATGTTATCTTTGGAGGTATTTTACCGTTGTATCTCTGTCAATTTCACTACAATGGCGACAGTGCAGACCAGGTCACAGAAGAAGGATGAAGAAGGTGAACCTATAAATGCTCATCCAGAGGAGATGAGGAAGGCGCAGGCTGAGGATAGGACACTCAAGCCATGTTTTAAAAAATTGCCCAAATGCCACACACCTCCGAGCAAGGGGGAATATTTTATGAAGAACAAACTATTATACAGGAAGGCCGGAACTGGAACAAATGGTCACAACCAGCTGGTCCTTCCCACTTCATATAGGGATAAAGTGATGGAACTCGGGCATACGATTCCCTTCAGTGGTCACATGGGGATCAGCGCCACAGGACAGCGTATAGCTTGTCATTACTTCTGGCCAGGGATAACGGAGGATATAAAAAGATATGTCAAATCCTGCCCAGAATGTCAAAGGGTAGAGCTCCAAAGCACTGGACTGCTCCTGCAACTCTAGGGGAAATGCCCATAGTGGGAACACCTTTTGAGAGGGTTGCAGTGGATATTGTGGGACCTCTCACTCGGACCAAGAGGAGGAACAGTTACATCCTTACTCTGGTGGACACTTGTTCTATGTGGGGAGAGGCGGTAGCCCTGCCATCAATTGATTCAAAACATGTAGCAGAGGCACTACTTACAATATTCACCCGATTAGGATTCCCGCATCAAATCTTGACGGATAATGGCTCTCAGTTCAAGGGGAAACTAACGGAAGAAGTTTTTAAGCTATTTCAAGCCAGACACTTTCATTGTAGTCCGTACCATCCGCAAGGGAACGGCCAGGTAGAGAGGTTCAACGGGACTCTCATTTCTATCCTGAGAAAGATGGCACACGAAAAACCGGATCTGTGGGATCACTTCCTGCCCGCCGCATTGTTTGCATATCGGGAGGTACCACATAGTTCAACCGGGATGGCTCCCGCAACTCTGCTATTTGGGAGGCCAATAAAAGGTCCATTAGAAGCGCTATTAAGGACCTGGACAGATGAGAAGGCGGAAGAGACTGTTACCTCATCTTATCAATACGTGAACGAACTGACCACTCGTTTGAAAGCTGGATGGAAACTGGCAAATGATAATTTGAAACAAGCCAGGAAGAAACATGCAGCATATTTTAATAGGAAGGCAAAGGACAGAGAACTAGCTGTGGGAGAGAGAAGGTGCTGCTTCTACTACCCGGTAGCCAGAATAAATTACAAATTGGATGGCAAGGTCCATATACGGTTCTAGAGAAGGTGTCTAGAACAAACTATAAAATTGACAAAAAGGGGAAGGAGAAGGTTTATCATGTAAACCTGTTAAAGAAGTATCTGGACAGACCACTCCAGGAAAGCACCCCCTTACTGACCTTGGCTATCGCAACTCAAATGCAAAAGGAACCACTCACCTCACATGAATACCCATTACATCCTTGTGAAACAGCAGCACAGGTAAAAGTCAGTAAGCACCTGACTAAAAATCAGAGGGAGAGAGTTCAACAGGTTCTGGAGGAACATACAGATGTATTAACAGATAAACCAGGCCATACAAATTTGCTACAGTATGACATGAAACTGGTAGACTCAAACCCAATCTGTATGAGAGCCTATTCTATTCCGTTCGCGAAGGAGAAGGCATTGAAGGAAGAAATAGATTATTTGTTGAAGGAGGGGATTATTTCACACAGTGAATCATCTTTTAGCTCCAGTGTCGTTTTGTTGAGGAAACCGTCTGGGGAACACAGGCTGTGCATAGATTACAGGAAACTGAATGCTGTCACAGAAGGACAAGTGGATCCATTACCAGACACAAAACAGTTATTTGCCAGACTGAACAAGGCAAGATACTTTTCAAAGGTGGATCTTAGTAAAGGCTATTACCAGATCCCAGTGAAGCCTGAAGTGAGACCTTATTTGGCTTTTAGCACTTCGGATGGACATTATGAATTCAACATGCTACCATTCGGACTGAAAAATGCTCCGAGTGTATTTTCAAGGATGATGCGCAAATTGTTGGATCCCCTGAATAACCCATGTATCACGAATTTCATGGATGATATTCTCGTCGCCACAGAGACATTTGAAGAACACATTGACGCTCTAAAAATGTTATTTAATAGGCTTAGGGAGGCGAACTTAACTGCTAGGCCAACAAAATGTTGTATTGGATGCAAAGAGTTGGAATTCTTGGGACACACTGTATATGAGGGTAACATGACCCCTGATCCCAAGAACTTGGAAAAACTGCAGAGAGCACCTAGACCACAAACAAAAAAGGACGTGCGATCATTCGTGTCGTTATGCGGATTTTATCAAAAGTGCATCAAGGATTTTAACTCTATTTGTGCTCCTCTGACTGATCTGACTCGCAAGGGACTTCCAGATAAAATTATTTGGACTGCGCAAAGTGAATTAGCGTTCCAAGACTTAAAGGGAAAACTCACTAGCAAGCCTATTCTACAACTGCCTGATTTGACACAGGATTTTGTCGTAAGAACAGATGCAAGTAATGTAGGACTCGGGGCAGCTTTGTTGCAAAGATCATCTTCACCTGATGGGGAATTGAACCCAGTCGCTTATGCAAGCCGCAAATTGAATAGGGCGGAACAAGGATATTCCACAAGCGAAAAAGAATGTTTAGCGTTAATCTGGGCAATAAAGAAGTTTCAAATCTATCTGTATGGTAGGACCTTTGTGGTCCAGACGGATCATCAGCCCCTCGTATTCTTATCTCAGGCTAAGCATGAAAACGCAAGATTGCTGAGGTGGTCTTTATTGCTTCAACCTTATCAGTTTAGTATCCAATATATCCCAGGCAAATTGAATGTCGGTGCAGATTTCCTCAGTCGGCACCCCTGTGATCAAAATTAGAGTAATGGCAGGCGTAAGGAGTAATTTTATCTATGTGTATCTCTGGTTTTGGAACTTGCCGTAGGCATGTTTTCAAGTGGGGAGATGTGTGATAAAATTAACCGTGATACAACGTTAAAATATCTCCAAAGATAAAATGTAGGGATAAAAATAATGCGTAGGCTACTAGACGACATGATCGCCCACGCCGCGGGTCACCACCCGCCATGGAAACTAACTTGTTAGACGTGAAGGCAAAACATTTACCCTTGGAACGGGATGAGAACGGAGATCAAAAGGAAAAAATATGACTGAACACGTGCTTGAAACTAGCAAGGCTAAAAAGACGCAATTGGTGGGGAAAGGAAAAAAATTTCACGTCCCCAAGTTGACACAAGGTAAAGAAATCGACAAAAGGGACCTTAGCTATTATACGCAACAGTCATTTCTTGGACGCTTTTGCGATAACTTAGTCCGTTTATTTGAATTCAGCGGCAAACGCATTACAGAAGATGCTCGAAAATATTTCAAAAAACCAACTAACCTTGAAAAGTAACTTTTTCTTAATAATAATGGTAGGAATATAAAACCTAGCTGGCCTGATGGCCCATCTTGAGCAGTGAAATAATATGCTTTCATTTATACAGACGGATAGATAATAAGAAAGATATTGACAAAAGACTGTGTTGTTCATATCAGCGAGCGGAGCCGCGGTAGCGTAGTGGTTACAACACCGCTCTGGCGACCGGGTGATACAAGATCAAACCCGGGCGACGGCATTTGAGGATTTTTCGTCGACCGGGATTTGGACTGGATTAACTCGAGACCTGGCGAGGACATTTGAAGGAGTGTCGTCGACCAGGGACTGGCGGCTCCTGAGCCGACCCAGCTGCAATGGGTACCTCCGAAATCGGCGAGTATTTGCCTGTATGGCGAGGGTCACCTGTCTCTGTACAAGAAATAAAGGGATACTCACGTAAAATCAATGTCAGGTTAGACATAAAATAATAACCTGAGATTTCGCCTCGAGTATTAGCGGGCGAAAGAAAAAAAAAAAAAAATCAGCGAGCGACTGCATTGAAAAAAAAAATGTCACTAATTTTAAAAAAACTGCGGCCTTGAGACTCAAGTGCTAAAATCCAGTTAGAATGAAAGAGAGGGAATGTGGTGGAGAATTGTGGCTAAAAATAACTTTAAAGGCAAAATTGTGTAGGGGACGGCAGAGTTGGTTCAAAAAACAAGTGTGTTTTTTGTGTGAAACGCAAGTAGAGACGGACGGACCAACAGACAATAATACATACTTGACTGAGGTATGACTGAATTGACTTTTGGTAGGAGGTTTGAATTTGAAAAGGAAAAAAGGTGGTGATTGGCCACAGATAAACATATTATCGGCGCTCAGACGCGCATTTTTGCCATTCAACATAAACTGTCCAGTAGTAGACACAGAAATAATTCAGTGGTGTATTTCCCAGAAGCTAATTGAAATATTTAGAGGGACGCCATACTAGAGCCAGCAGCTCAGCTGAGTTTTGCTAGCATATAACTGTGTTCTCTATTCATAATTCTGGTAAGACTGAAAGTATTTCTTTGTATATTTTAATATTTGTTTAATGTTTCGAGTGAATTGATACTGCCATATCAAAATCTATCCCTTACAACAAGTAAGGATTCGCTCTAGACCCCCCGCCCCAGTTCAGGGTCTAGAGACAAACAAAATACATAAACTCCAGCAAGGATTATGAAGGGTGGATCAAGTGGGGAGATCAGTGGAACATATCACCTATCCTATTCTATGGCAAGAAGCTAATGAACATATTTCAGAATATGTAGTCTGGGGAAACTTATCCTATGTGAAACCAACTTGGTAAGATGTGCTGTATGGTCAGAGAGATCTGACCCCGTCTATGTGGTGTTGTTGTGTAGTGTTGAGTGTAGAAGTGGCTCAGGAGGTAGAGTTCCGACACATGACCAAATACTTTTATTTCAGAACTGTGAGTTTTTATTTGGCACCAATGTGGTGTCAAATGCTGTGTTGAATAATACAAGAGTGGACCCGTGCAGTTTAATATTTTGGCAGAGCAGCCTTATATTGCCCCCAAGCACGGAGAGGTGGGGCCACCAGATTCCAGCACCAGAACTACTCATTCAAGATACGTGAGCGTCTGGCCTGCTGGATATTCACCAACTTATTTTCTAACACACCAACTATATTCCCATCAATAAATTGACAATGTGTAGTAGCCATAGACAGGGAGTGATGAGGCCACCCCAACAGCACATCCATTAATCGTTCTCCCAGATAAATTACAACTATAAACAGTAGTAATATTAACTAGTCTTGTAAAATACATATGTACACACCTTTCATTGATTATGCCATATATTCATGCAGTTTATTCATAATTTCAAAACCTTTCATATGTTCTGACCAAAATAAAACCTTGGCTCAGAACAAATAAACTTAAAGAAAATTTACTATCAAAATTTTTACACAGCTTGAGTTAGTTCAGTGTGTTATAACATTTTATTAATATTATTAGACTTATTAAATATCTGTGTGTGTGTATGTAAACTACCACAACACATTACATATCAGTACCCTAGAATTTTAACGTAGCCATTCATTAGTAAAAAAGATAGGTGTGAGGTCGTAGTGGTAGCAAGAAGGGCCTTCTGTAAATTCACAGCTACATTTATCTCAGGAGCCTTCACAGCTGACCTCATGCATCACGCTAGGCAATATCACAATCATACAATACCATCAAATCCACTACAACCACCTCCTTCCTTGTTTGAAAGATTTTCTTTCATCATATTTTCTTTCATCGAATTGTGGGGTTTTATTTTTATTGTCATACCGTGGCCTATCAAACTGGTGCTTACCTTTGTTCTGATCTCTAGGATCAAATTTATTAAAGTTCTGTGGTGCCTTAAAATTATCTACCTGTTTCTTTTTGTTACTTGTTACCTCTGCCTGAGCTGCATGATACCTTTCAGCGACATTTAGTAGCTCACCCAGCCTCTCTGCACCTTGTTCCATGAGAAACTTTCTCAGGTCTGGAGCCATGGACTCTCTTAGTTGTTCTATAAGGATCATTTCCTTAAGATCTTGGGTTTTCCCCAGAGAAGTCCATTTCTCCAAGTATGTCTCTAACCGTGCAGAGAACTGGTGATAGGTTTCACCTGACAGTAGTTTCGCATTCCTAAATTTTTTTCTATAAAATTCTCCATTCTTTTCATATCTTAACAAAAGAGCCTGCTTCAGCATGTCATAATTTTCTTGATCATCTTTGTTCATTTTGGCAAAAACTTCATAAGCCGTACCACGAAGCCCTTGAGATAACTTTAAGCTCCACCTTTCTCTCTCTAACCCATACGTGGTAGCTAATAGTTCATATCTATTTAGATAGCTCTCGATATCATCTTCTTTCTCAACAAAATGATCTAAATGAAAGTTCATAGCTGAGGTTGAGGCTCCCTGACTAGCAGTGGCATCGGAGGTAAAGGGACTGGCACCATTGTCAGGAGCATGGCCTTGAAATTCCAACTCCCTTAGTCGTAACTCATGTTCCCTTTGTAATCTCTTCTCCTCCTTTTCTGCTTCCCTCTCTGCAGCCAATCGCTTGTCTTCCCTTTCAGCAGCCTGTCTCTTTTCTTCTGCTTCCCTTTCAGCCTTTTTCTCTTCCAACTGGAGCCTCTTTATTTCCGCCTCACGATCCGCCTCCAATGCTCTAGCCTCTTTATCAGCCTCAATCTGCAACCTCTTAATTTCTTTTTCAGCCTCTAACTTTCTTTCAGCTTCAAATTTTCTTTCTTCAGGTTCAATATATTTGTCACATTCAGTAGTGACATAAGCAATCATAACTTGCCCTTCCATTCCTAACTCTTTAGCAGTCTGCACAACAGCAGATGGAAATTTTGCCAAGTCGGCCATTTTCTTAACAGGCAAATTTATACAATGTCTAAGTAAACAAGTCTATCTATAACTAATTATCTAAGGACAACCACAAGCACTGAGAGCTCAACCTTATTTATTTCCACCCAAGGATACCTTTTACTTCTTTATTATTCCCTGAAGTGAATTACCCCCCAATATATATAATAGGAGAAGATTCAAAATCCCGGACAGGACCCCAATATATGTGGTAAAGTGGGATGATATAAATATTTATAGGGGACTTAGTGTACTGGCTGAGATCAGCTGTGAAGGTATCTGTATCTAATAAGTGTGGTGTATTACAGAGGACCTTACTTTGCTACCACATTTAGACCTCAGTCAGAATTATTCTGGAATATTGTGATGACTACGTTGAATGTCTAGGGTTATGATAGTGATGAAGTGTATGTTCACAACAACAACCAACAGACAGATAAACAATTTAATTTAATCCACAATACTTTACAACACTGTGACACTCACATACATAGAACACTCTATAAGACTATCTTAATGAGTCAAGTGTAACTTTTAAAATATGTATTAATTCCTTTCAATAATAGATATCCTGATTCAACTACAAAGTGAACCAGGAATCACAATCAAATGTAATTACAAGTTGTATGTACACAATTACAGTCAATTTTTGAGGGGGTACACAAGATTGAGCTGCTCTGGCCAACGAATCTTAACTTCTGTGTGGGCGGCAGGAAACAGTCTCCTCTGCTCGCTTGCTTCACCGTATTCTTGAGAAACAACACTGGTCGCTATCTTGACCAAGGAGTATGCTATCAGCCTCTGGATTCAGCAAAACTCAGACCAGGTGCTGCTTTAATAGTTTAGTACCACGGTCCCTGAAACAAGAAGGTTGTACCTCCCTTCAGAACTAATTTATAATCTATTTCCACACTGAAGCACAATACATAACAAACACCGAGTTCAGCGCGGTAGGCCAACTGCTAGCTTCTCATGAAACAATATACACCAGTATTCCTCTCCCTAATGGTTACAACGCTTCTGCAATTCCAGCATTATTTCCTTCTATTCAATAAGATAGGTGTCATAGTACTATTTGGCCATCCCATGCAGATATATTCCTCTCCGACAAGTTTTATTCATGGTGGAGCCATATCGAGGTTTTGCCTCTGTTTATTGTTACTGAACCACACACATATAGACATAAATTATCAATTCACATTCAATTTTCATCAACAAGATATCAAATAGGTCTAGCTTACCACAATTCATGGAAATATTAAACAAATACGTTGACTGGCGATGAGTTATGGCACAATTCCGATCTGCCTCTGTCCCAGGCTTTTATTTAGAAAAATATGAGCTGGTTCTCAACGCACTTGCTTCTACAAAGTTTATTTGAAAAAAGTGGCACTGAACCGACGCTCCTAATTGACTATATCAAATGGTCTAGCCAATGAGACCATGTTTACAAAAGCTTTTGAAAAAATGTACCCTTCCTATCGTTTCTAGTAACAACCAAAATAGTATTTGCAATCGACTAATCATGTTTCGCCTTACATATTATTCTAGCCAATCAAATCGGATTTAACGTGGTGGCCTCATTTTTTTTAAAGCAGTGTCCAAACACGCCATTATGAGCAAAAATGATCCTGTGTTGTCTGACAACACCACTCTAGTATTATGGCTATAATTTGTTAATTATTAGACTAATTGCTTAACACCTAACATATTCTTTGTCAGCAAGTCGTAAGGCACGCAAATATATAAGTTTAATGAGGCCAAGTGGCTGCGTTCAAAATATGTATTTTCTTCTAGGATAGTCGTGCTGTTACCACCGCTCACTTCCATACTATGGGGTGTCTTCTGTACTGTCAGACTAATGTCAGGAGTTCAGACCTAAAACAGTAGAATGTCATGTTTCCTAATAAGCATTAAACAGGTTTTTTATCACTGATCATTTGAAAGAAAAAAAAATCAGGTCTTCGTGCCTTAGCGTAGGATGGCATTAGTTGTTAATCGCGAGACGACTTACGATGCGACACACAGCAAGTGGCTCAACTGCATGTGTTCCTTCGTGCATCTCTCTCTGTGTGTGTGTATCTATCAAGGTACTCTATTGTGACCGCACTGTTCTTGTACCATTCTTCTTCCCTTTTATTGAATTAATTCGTTAGGCTTTACATTACTTTTTAATTTAGATATGTGGATTTAGAATTTCTCACGATACGCATAGAAAAGCTGGGTCTTTAGCGCCATAGACTTGTCACATAATGTTTGGGTCGATCTCTGGTCCTCTGCGGCGTATTAAGTTACATATGTTGTGCGAACTGACTACGTGAAATATCCGTGGTCGGCACATTTCTATCTCTGCTATCAAGCAGATATTAGCTATTTTCTAATCACATTACACTCCTTTCAGTAATAATTCGTCTTGTCTGTTTACCTAACCATCCCTGCTGAGAGAGTAGACAGGTGATGCAATATTTACCGACAGTCAGGTTAGTAAAATTCTCGTGCCCAAACCTTGGCCTCGCCGGATTAGCACGACGTACGCCCAGCCAGTTTATTTAGCACTGATATGGCGATTGGGATTCCCTAATTACTGTCGTGAAGAGTCATAGCCCAAATGGTTACACAAGGGTCGGTGTTTGCACAAGAACGGGGAGATAAATTACCCGTCTGCGGACATATTACAGACATGCACCAGGAAGACGGAATGAGGTAATAGCATCCGGATAGAAGTATTACGAAGATATTACTTGAGATAAAAGTAAGAAGTTATTTGTAATCGCTAACGAGAATATTCGGAGGTTTTACGTCCATATTTGGGAGACGTGACATTTTCTATGACACTCCTATGAGGAAATTTTTTGAATAATCTCATCCTGCCACACGCATGTTTGAAACTATTGGCCGGCATTCGAGATGTAGGAATAACAACATTTCTGACTCTGGCCTTGTCTAATATTAATAAACACGTGCCAGGAACGAAAGGGGGAATACAACCTGACACTTTAGTCGGTTGAAAGCGCTGTGAAAATTCACCTCGCTCCAAGAAGACAATCAGATCTTGCCAGAGTTAAGAATAGCAGAGATTTCATTTACCAGACCGGACCTTGTTTGAGCATCTTGAGGACTTATAGCCCAGGAAAACTCTACCATTTTAACACGGAAAACCGGAATCTAAGGAAACTGTAACACAAAGTCAAAGTGAGAACCTATTACTGAAATAACAACACCCCAGACCACGTGTAAGAGGTATCGTCAAGCTGCTTTAAACTATTTCTCTGAGCCAGCAGTCTGTGAGCCTAAAGATTGGCGTAAGTTGTACATTTTAAATTCTCTATTTTGCATTATTAACATGTGAACTAATATGTATATATTGGCATGTGAATATTAATATGTGAAAATTGCTAGTGGATGTACAAGACATTTGAGGCTGGCAACCTCAGCATATAGAATGATGATTTCATGAACCACCACTACTAAGGCTGGTGACTGCTTTATCCGAGTTTCTTATAGAGAACTAAAAGCAGAAGTGATCCCAAGTTCCATATGGAGCAGGGAGGGAACGACGAGAGAATGATATACATATTTATTATATTATTAACATTTTCAACCAATGTAAAGGTAAATATAAATCTATGGAACCTGTATGTAATGAATATTTTTCTGCTCAATGGGATTAATAAAAATTCTTAGCGAGTGTAACAGTTCAGAGATAGATGGGATGGTGGAATAGGTAGAGGGGACACATAAGTATGTGTCAGGAAATTCAATACTCAGATGGTATTTATTTCTCTTCTTTTGTAATACTAGTTGGTGGTACCAGTTGAGGGTACTATCTTTAGAACAAGTTAAGGTATAAGTGGCCTGAAGTCGATGGCTAGACACCATCATCAGACGGATCTTAGAGACGCGGGACCAGTTGGTACTCCTAACACTTCTTGGAACGTGCTACAACTTTCAAACTTGACCAGTGAGGAATGTGATCCAGTCATCTATCTACAAAGAACAAAAAATCAGCTGGAACAGAACAGACAAACTCATTGGTAGCTAAGTAGGAACTTAAAAGCACCCAAGTGAACTATCCAATGTTTTAACGCCATAACATTACCTCCAGTGATGACAACTTTTTCTGTAAGGAATTATTCATTTATATAAATGTTAAAACATAACTGATTTTTCAATTTGTAACTTCTATAAAGACAAAATGTAAAGTTGATTTAATCATTTTGAATGTACTTCAACCGTATGCCTCAGACCATTTCTTAAATGCACTTAAACATAACTATATAATAATAAGAGGAATTTCGCTGAATTAACCCTGCTGGGGGCTTGAACGAGCCAACGAATTATAAGAAAACCCTATCCTTCACAAAAGTTGACGGCGGATACTAGAGTTAACATTTGCTCAGCCTCATGCAGCATCGTTCTTGACCTCTGAAATATTTTGTGGACAGTCCCTTGAGGTAGAAGCATCATTATCCTTCTATATACAACTCTGCCAAGAGTAATCTTGTGCGAAAGTAGACACCTTTGAAGACCCTCATTAGTTACCTTTGAGTTTTGACCACTGACGGACCACTTCTGCAGAGCTAAGGGGAGGCAAGCCGTGACAAGACAAAAAAGGTGTTCTGTACGTTAAATGAACAAGATGTTTGGCGCCCTGGAACACTGGGTCTTTTGCGCCATAGACGAACAGGGTATTTGGTACCGTAGATGAACAAGGTGTTTGGCGCCCTAGAAACCTGGATCTTTAGTGCCATAGACAGACAGGGTGTGAGGTACCGTAGATGAACAAGGTGTTTGGCGCCCTAGAAAACTGGGTCTTTAGCGCCATAGACAAACAGGGTATTTGGTACAGTAAATGAACAAGGTGTTTGGCGCCCTAGAAAACTGGGTCTTTAGTGCCATAGACAGGTTACTTGGTACCGTAGATGAACAAGGTGTTTGGCGCCCTAGAAAACTGGGTCTTTAGCGGCCTAGACAAACAGGGTATTTGGTACGGTAGATGAACAAGGTGTTTGGCGCCCTAGAAAACTGAATTTTTAGTGCCATAGACAGGTTACTTGGTACCGTAGATGAACAAGGTGTTTGGCGCCCTAGAAAACTGGGTCTTTAGCGGCATAGACAAACAGGGTATTTGGTGCCCTCGGCTACAGAATATTTGTCGCATTAGGCAGACAAATCGTTTGGCTCTCATCCATCCCCCCCCCCCAATCATTTTGTAACCAGGAAGTTTATTTTTAGTGTACGACACCCCCTACCTCATCCCACTTTTTACCTCCCCCCCCGAAACCAACAAAGAAACAACCAAAATAACTATACAAAAGACAAAAAAATGTCCCGCCCTCGGCTATCGCCTAGTTCGCCTAATGATTAAAATCGGCCCTGGCTAAATGCCTGAAAAAACCAACTGAGATCAGCTTGCTCCAGGAGTACTGTACACACACGCACACATACACCCAGTCACACACAGGGTGTTACTATCGTTGACAGCCTGGGTTCGTTGTACTATGATGGCATAAAACCAGATTTGATAACCCCAGAGATGGAACGTGACAACCCAATTTACTTGAAAATTGAAAATGTTATGTTTTTCCCTGTCATTTACTATTTCAAACTGTGTATTTTCCAGGCACACTATCCATTCCCCTTCCCCCGCCCCATCACTTAAA
Source organism: Oreohelix idahoensis (assembly GCA_024509875.1). Taxonomy (NCBI): domain Eukaryota; kingdom Metazoa; phylum Mollusca; class Gastropoda; order Stylommatophora; family Oreohelicidae; genus Oreohelix; species Oreohelix idahoensis. Next base: position 132,549 of record JAMPIV010019005.1, read on the forward strand.
AAAAAAAAAATTGAGCGTATCAGTTTCTCTAAATCACATCCGGTTTATTTTTCGTATCACTGCACACCAGGAGTCGGTACATTAGCTTCTCACGTAATGATATAGTCGTTGTTTGTGTTAGAGGAGAATAAAGTAGAGGTGTGGCCGCCTGTAGGGTTTTATATATTCAGTGAAGACTGGTCCTAAGGCACAACACGGCACGATATAGTTTTAAATTAATACGAAACAAATATAAAGGTATGTTATCCGGCACTCGCAGGAAATAAAGAAGTAGAACACCAGACAACAGAAAAACAACAGACATGAGTGGCTTACCCAGGATTTGAACACTGGACCTTCCGTGCGACAACCCCGCCTAGCCATGCAAGCGAATCACACTATCCGCCCTGCCATCTACGCATCATCAAAAAAATGATGTTTCAATGGCAGGTCAACAGTGCGAACCACAATACATGACACCAGAAGTCCACCATGGGCAGTTCAGCCTATTAATGACGCAATCACTTCTGTTGTATTTCTATCAAGCAGTATAGGCCGAATCCAACAAGACAAGGACCTTAATACTGTGTCCAGTAAATTATAGTAGACTAGAACAGTGAGAACAGGATAGTGGGTAGGTTTGGTATTGTATAAACATTTATTACACATAAGGGAGGGAAACCCGAGGCCTGTAAACAGTAAATTAATATGAAACAAATATAAAGGTATGTTATAAGGCACTCGCAGGAAATAAAGAAGTAGAACACCAGACAACAGAAAAACAACAGACATGAGTGGCTTACTTAACCGTGTATCTAAATTTCCTTTGTGGTACTAATTAAAGTACTAATGTTAAATCACTGCTCTTAAAGAGTGATAAATATTAAATTTCGACAATGTAATTAATTATTTCATAGTGACCTAACTTAATTATTATACTAATTAACTAAGTATCAAAGGTTACTAATCCACCGAATTATTTATTTAAAAAAAAATATAACAATGTCATTAAATTTCTTAGATTAAGAAAGTTCCATTGTCCTGTTAGGAAACAGTTAAAATATACCAAGTTCCGTTCCATGAAAAACAACCAAGTGTTCACAATGTTATTTCGTTAAGAAAATATAATCCCTTTCCAATGTTATTCTCTCTTCATTATCATAAGTAAGTGAATGTTATTTTCACAAATATAGTAATATACTTCAACATTCCATGTTCTTTTAATACCTAATCATTGTAGATTTCAACTTGACTGAATGTCAATGATCCTTATCCACAAGTAAAAAGTTTCAATAGATGAACTGTCTGTGTAGAAGTACAGTTGTATGCAGTGCGTAGTCGCTAACTTGATTCATTCGGACATCTCGACAAAATGTCAGCGAGAACATTCTGGGTACCAGGAATGGATCGTATTGTAAAACTATATGGCTGAAGTGCGATCGCATACCTAGTAGATTTGGCTGATTTCACATCTTTCGTGTTGAGAGCAGTAAGTGCTTTCTGGTCTGATTCCACAATAAAGTGCGAGCCAAGCAGATATCTCTGGAGTTTTGTTATTGACCAAACAAGTCCAAGAAGTTCCTTATCTAGGACTGAGTAATTTTGTTCAGTCGGAGTTAACTTCCGTGATACATAGAGAACTGGATGCAAGGTGCCATCATATTCTTGTAGTAATACGCTTCCAATGCCGTAATTAGATGCATCACTGCGTAAAACAAACGGTAAATTTGCATTAGGCAACCTTAAAACAGGAGCATCCGAAAAAAAAATTCTTTATGATATCCAACGCGATTTGATGTTCGTTAGACCACCGAATCACGTTAGCTGCACCTTTCTTAAGTAATGAAGAGAAAGGAGCAGTTATAGTCGACAAATGAGGAATGAACTTAGAATAGAACTGTATTAGTCCTAAAAGAGATCTGACTTGTTTTTTTGTTTTAGGTGTAGAAATATTAAGGATTTTTGAGACATTACTGTCCTCTGTATACAACATACCGCGACCAATACGGTGACCCAAAAAAGAAATGTCGTGGAAACCCACAAATGCCTTTGATGGCTTAGCTGTTAAGTTATGATATTGTAACGTGGACAGTAATGAGTTTAATCCTTCCATATGTTCATCCCATGAGTCACTGAAAAGACAAATGTCATCGATGTATGCAATGACATTGGGATGATGAGATAGAATTCGACGCATCATGCGTACGAAAGTGGCAGGAGCGTTCACTAACCCGAAAGGCATAAAATTCCATTGGAATAGGCCCCGAGGTGTCGAGAAAGAATCGATGACTATACAAGAAAAGAAACAATGACTAGTAAAGAAAAGAAGTGATGACTGCATAGGCTGAGTCATCAAAGAATGTGATATCAAAATCCAATATCAGTAGGTTAATATCTGCGTGACGCAGAATCAGGAACCAATTGTAACCTTAGAGAATGGTGGTGAAAATACACACCATTGTCCCGCTCGATAACCATGCGAGCATCTCTATTGGATCTGAATGTAACCACGGCGTCACCATACCTGTTATTGGTATGTGGCAATAGACGTACAAACTTAACGTCCGCCGTGTGGTTGAGAAAATCTCCTAGTGCTTGCCAACTAGTTCGCTGTGGCAGATTTTGCACAAGGATGGTGCGAGAAGATGCACCTCTACCAATATATGTGGTATCGGTGATATAAGAATGGAAATAAGGTCGATGGGTACCCTTAGTTCTTTGAGGTAGATTATAATATTTATTAGTACTACCTGTAGACTTATTGTTCTTAAATGTACCATATTTTTGTACTGGAGTATGACAACTTACACTAGGCAAAGTAGATGTACGGCATGTCGTAGACACCTGCCTGCTGGACAAAGTGGCAACTTTGTCGACAACCTTATTGGTTTTACTTGTCTTATCTAAGTTACGACCCTTATTTTTATTAGGGACATTGTTTCCTTTTTTCTGAAACTTAACCTTTTTCATACTATCAGTTGCCTGCTGATCATGTCGCAAAGGTTGTAGCGAACTAGCAACAGTGGCGTAATGAACAATGGAGTCATTATCAATGCCAGATTCCAATACCTTAGCATTACATAGCAAGTTAGCAGTATGTGTATGTGAAACAAATCTGGGTATTGTCGTAAATGCACGGGTATCATGTATATGCTGTTTTTCCCAAGCAGTAATCTGCCGTGGGGTACACTCTTTTATACCGTGTATTCGACCCAAAATCACATCGCTAATTGGGTTTGGAAGGAGACAGGCGTGGATCTTTCCTGAAAAGAAAGGAGTTTTTAAATCAATAATAGCAGTCGGAAATGTTTCCACTGTCCCTCCAAAAGTCCTATATTGGGCGGTCTTTCCAGTAGCACATGAAGGGTCGACCAGCGAAGTCCGTACACCGATTGTGCTACAACCTGAGTCAAATAAAAGAGAGCATGGAATGGAATTTAAAAAACCCCTATTTAATTTAAGGTTTCCTGTTCCCTCGTGAGTAGCTAACGTGGCCGTACACGCCGCTGGTAGACTGGGCAACACATGTCCGCAACGGAGCGTCGTGATCGCCTTGGGCTGGAAAAGAGTCGAGCATTCTGGACAAGCTTTTACCTGATTACAATCAAGAGAACAAGACAAGGCATTATGAGTATCAGCACCTTTACCCTGTTCGTTGTTAGCCTGTGTATCACTTAAAGCGACATTAGAATGTCTACGTGTATTGCTCGAAGATCTATCTCTTCGTCGCGATCGATTATGATTATTATCCCCAAAATTGCGAGTATTTGCATTTTTGTTTACGTTAAAATCACGGTTAGTATGACAATTACCATTGTGCCATTGACCATTCTGTCTATTTTGATAACCGTGTCTGTTATTGAAAGATTGTGATCTAAATTTCCCATTATGATGATAATTATTGCTTTGATTATTTCCAAAATTATTTCGATCAAAATCTCGTGATCTGTGAGATTGGCCCCAGGAAACATTATAAGGAGAAGTTTGACAAAATTGTTTCCCCTTATAAGAATTGTATTTCTTATTATTTCCCTTTCTAATTTTCCTATCTCTTTGATCCATTCTCAATTTTTTCTTCTGAGATGTAGTTTCTAATTTAAGGTTCCTAATTTCTTCTTGGAGAGTTTTGATAGTATCTAAAGCCCTAGCTCTCTCCTGCACAAGTTCAAGTTTGAGTGCTTCGATAGCACTATGATGACTAGTCATAAGTCCATCAATCTTCTCGTTCAAGACCATATTCTTTTCTTTAAATTGATTATTGAGATCTGCATTATTATTTTGTTGGGCCTCCTGCGTAAGATCTTTCACATCAACATTTGTATCTTTCATCTGAACTTCCGACTCTTTGATTTTGCCTAATGCTAAGTTCAATTCCACATGCGTACTTCTTCTTCTTCTTCTACCGTCCTTAGCCACCGACCGTCAAAGCAGTCAGTGGCCATTACGCCTAGTGGCGTCTTAGGGCAACAGCAGATAGGTTTTCTTTGCCATTGTTTCCCATCACGCCTAATGGCGTCTTTAGGGCAATGGCAAATCAATCCATCTGCTGTTGTTTCCGTAATCGAAGTGACTGGCAAACGGGTGATCAGCCCGTTGTGACATGCGTACTAGCAAGTTCCAAATTCGATTTACGTAAATCATTCTCCAGAGACATTATGTATGATGTAGACATTTTAGTTTGTTCTAGCTCACTAACAAGAGCCTGTTCCTTACATAGATATTTGTTTTTAATTGAGCTCATCTCATTTTCCAGCTCCTTTTTCTCCATGAGTAATTTTTCAACATTTACCAGTTTTTCCTGAGTCACTTTCTCCTGATTACATAGCAGATTTCTGAGTTCTTGATTTGCCAAGGTAAGATCTGCTACCTTCTTATCCAAAACTTTCATGTTTTGTTCCATCGTTTTTTTTCATATTACACTTTTCTCTCAAAAGAGTTACCTCAGATGTCAGGCTCTGAATTTGAGCCACCTGTGTATTGCAATCTATCTGCAAAGTAGTATTAATAGCAATAGGTTTATTGTCATCGTCACTATCTTCTTCGAAAAATATGTTCATTAGTTTTCTTCAACTCATCCACCTCAATAACACTACTGTCTTGAGTAGTTATTTTTCCCTCATCATAAAAAATGGTTGATAATAATTTAGCAAGTCTCACTGCTTTCTCTTGTGAAAAGCCATATCCACACCTAAGAAAAGCAAAATTCTTGAGATCCTGGGTAATTTGAAGTAAGAAATGTTCAATGGCATATTCCTCACAACTTGAACCCCATTTACCTATTCTATCTCCCTCCCGGAGAAAATGATCCAAAATATCCATTATGTCTAATAATTTTTTTTTCACTCTAATAAGTGTTACTCAGTTAATATCCAATTAATTTACACTCTAATCAAAGGTACACGTTCCTGTCCAAGAACGGTATGTAATCAATTAAATATAAAATATATCATTAATCAATAAAGCAATTGATGCAATGTAATAATATGATCAGACAAAAGCAATAGACAATAGTAACAATCGTGACGAGACAAAATAATCAAAGACGAAGAACACGATCGCAGAAATCAACAAAATTAAAATGTGAAACTAAAATAGGATGTCGTAAAGAATTACGATGACATCTGCGAATGATAAAGTGACAAGACAATTGACAAGACAGTGTATAAACATAGGTTTTGTAAAAAACTCAACGATAGTCAGGTGAGAATGGACGCATAATACAAACAAGATACATCATAAAACTAAGGTACGAATAAAAAATAACTACGAAAACAACAATTAAAAACTTGACGGAACAGCTAAACAGTCAGGTGTCACAGACCACCAGACACAGTGGACCTAGAATCCTTCTACGCTCACGCGTAGGAACATTCCACTGAGGGAAGTCTGCAAATGAATTCCTAAAGAACAAACATGAAGGCCCTGAGATAAACCTGGGATGTACCCTTCATATTTCACCTGCCCAACCTCCCACTTAAAAACATAGAACATGGAACATGCAACATGAATAACTTGTAAATAGTGGACATATATACGAGATAAGATGCAGAAAAGCACAGTGTCGTAGATTTTTTCAATAGGAGAATTAAGACTTGGGTTGGTCCCTTCTGAATAGCCTGGAATGAGTGAGAGTCCCAGTGTGAGTTAGTAAAGGAAATAGATTCCAGGAGTGAGATGATAGAATAGTGATAGAGGCTGTCTCTGAGATGCGAGAAAATCTTCTCTCTCTCTCTCTCTCTCTCTCACCTATCTTCTACGACAGATTTTAAGCAGTCAGACAGTCTACCACATATACATTATAATAATAGCCCCTTCAGTCATAACTGACTATGGGAATGCGCCCCTGAGGTGGCAGCCCTCAGCTTCTTATTTTCCTGGTGCTCCTTTCGACGTTTTCTCCTCACCTCTGCTTCTTGTGTGAGCAAGCATATACATTAAATATATGTATACCAACCGATCTCTACCCACTCACGTGCACGCACATACAATGACGACAGGTAGACACACAGACGTGGGGAAACTATAACAATGAATATATATATATTTTAGAACGAGCTGACCAACGCACTGATTTAGTTCAAGAGAGATTTTTATTATTATCATCTAAAAAACATCTTCTCACAACACCAAAAAAATACATCAAGGAAAAACATATACAAATAGTCATACAATTCAAGAAAATGCTACAAGGATGATAGCCCGTTAGGATCTTACTCTAGGTTTAGCCCACAGCCCCGTTAAGAGAACAGATGATGGCCCAAAGAGTTATAGATACATAGGGTTGAGTCTAAGAGGTTTCTTTCTTTCTCGTAAATGTATGAACAGAGTTGGATAATCTGATTTAGCCTAAGAAAAAGAAACCCTAGCATTTGTAACAAATTCTGCAGATTAATAAAAAGTTAAGACAGCAAATGGGTGACAATAATATAACGGTAAAATAACACTCAGACCTGCGTACTCTCATTCATTCAGCCATGGCCATGTGTTCACATTTATACTCACAACTTTGCTCGCTGCCTCTGGGAACATAATAATTCTAGGACCTTCACACATACCCGTAAATGCAGTTCTCGACCAAGAAATCCCCAGTTCCAACAAGACGTACTGAATTTCTCTGTCTCAGGGAACGATTCCTTGGGTGTTCTTATTTTTCGGATGTCTGTTAAGTCACATAAAATTTGTCCAGGCACGAAAGTTAGCAGAGCACAATGTCATTAGCTTTGGTTTCTAGAATTTAAGGAATGTCAGATCGGTGTCTACTTTCAGGAAGGTACTATATTTGGTCACCACAATACTAGTCAAAAACTCTGTCGGAATGTTAATGTTATTCTTGTAACTATTCTCGCCGCCAGGCAGCATGTACATTTAAATTTGTGGAACAATATGAACTGGCTCAAAAGCCCAATATATATTTCTAGTCTTTAGAAACCGTTAGTGGGAGTCGTATTACTGTCTCTCTCTGATGGCATATGCACTGTCAGACCAGTGTTACTTGAAAATAAAACCCACGTGGTTAAAGATAGGCAATGTCTATGCTTCTCACAAATATGTCTCTCATGCTACTAAACGCTGGCCAGTTGGGATCACCCCAATAATCACTGAATTAAGAAAAACAACATATAATATAATATACAGAATATGTACTCGTTATAACTTTACATTTTAAACGGCAAGCCTACAACTTGACTTATGATTTAAAACTTCCCGTGAAGTAAGTTATATAAAAATCGATCATCAGGAATTAGGAATATCTGCGTATTCCGTCAATATTCACTGATGTCGCATCTAGCATTTAACAGTTAGTTTTTAAAAAAATACTCGACTGAGTAGTTAGCAGTTAAACTAAATTCATTACAGCTACTCGTTTAGTAAGCTAAAAATATAATTTATTCTGTATTTCACTGAAACACGTCACTAGAAAATAATACAGACTTTATAAATTTTGCACTCTGCGCAAAATCTAGTAAAATGAAATCGGCGATTTAACACTTTATCACTTCACAAAATACTAGAGATCTATTATATATATTATTTTACCTCAAACACAGAAATACTAAGAACTTAAACCACTTCGACCAAACTAAAGGCCATCTCTATTAACAGAGATTATTTAGAAATCGAACGAAGGCTAGTACTGTCTTTACTGCGAAGTTACTGAGTGAAATGAAATAAAGTTTCAAACTTTGGTTTAATATTTTAAACCAGACAAAGGATGAACTATTATTTCGTAGAACGAAATGCTCTCCCCTTTCCGGCTTTAACGATACGTTTAACACCTAACATGTCGTAACTGCCACCTACTGACCAAGATGTACGCGTGTCAGTTTCAAATCCCCAGACTATATGTCTGCTCTACGCCGTATAGGTGACAGTTTTAACGCCTACCTAAGCGCTCAGCCTGAAAAACCCGCGCGTGACAGGTGCAAATGTAGACGTAAAGTCAGTATGAGAAAGAAAAACGATGATGGGAAAGAAATATATTTTTCGCAACGAATACGAAAAATACAATTTACTGTTTACAGGCCTCGGGTTTCCCTCCCTTATGTGTAATAAACGATATAGTTTTATGTGGCGGTGGGGTATTATTTTGCATGTACCACTTTTACTTGTTCCTTGACAGAGAGTAGGTTTGGTTTACTAGCCTATCTGCTAGAGATTTATATTCCTCTCCTTTTATTTAGGGTTACCAGGTTCGATTGCTTCTTCTCTTCAGATGTAAGAGTAGCAAATTAACAGGGATAGATCAGTTTCTCGACTTAACATTCAAACTCTTCAATTACCTCCTCAACAGCGTTCATTTTTGAATAGGAACAACTTTTAATAACCTTCATTTGAAAACTGATTTGAGTCAAATACAACAAGGTCTCGGATTATTGCACAATTACAGTAATGTACAAAGTCAAGTAAAATATCTGCATCATTTCATTGGTGCTAAATTTCCTTTTAGCGTGATGGGAACAACGGCAAAGAAAATCTATTCGCTGTTGCCCTTAAGACGCCACTAGGCGTAATGGCCACTGACTGCTTTGCCGGTCGTTGGCTAAGGACGGAAGAAGAAAGAAATTTCCTTTGCACCTTTTTTTTAATATTCGTTTTGATTAAGACTGAACTCCTTGTTTCTACTGTGTTTGTACGTTGGGTAAGTAGCTTCCATCCTTGACAACATATTCTCAGCTTTTCAGTTTAGTCTCTTATTCAAGGCTTTCATTTTCTTCTTTGTATTCCATAAGTTTAATGTTTTCCAATGCAAGGGGCATTCTTTCTCAGCAAGGTTTTAGTACATAGGATTCAGTATCGCTTTGATTGAATCCTCGAACATAGCTCTGCTGCAGCTATGGCTGTGAGCTCTATCAAATAATGCATTTATTTGTAGTCAATACTTACAAATGTTTGAAATCACAAAACCACACAACATCCTGGAATACACTTTTGATAAATAAGTGTGAAGTTGATCTCCTCAACTAAGAAATACACTGAGCTGGACCAGACACGTCCTTTCTGCATCGCTCTAATATTCTAACTACTCAAATGGCGTCGCGTTCTGATTCTTGCCGGGGAAAATCTGAGCTCTATGATTGGTTAGGGGAATCACATGACTAATTTATGGGATCTACGAAGCGACTCTAGCCTATTTAAAATGTATGTCATTGTTTTATTTTATGCTCTGTTTCTGGGAAGATATTTATTTATATGCTAATCTGTGCTTCCTCCGTCTTTGGTGAAATATAGCCTGTTTCCGAGGAAATCACGGTATACACGGCTACATACAGATCCCCGGGCCCTGCAAATGTATCCCGTAGGGAGACATTTGTATACTATCAATATCCAAGAATATCCCAACAATTTTCTAAGTTAAAAAATTTCAGAAAAATTTAAAGTCCTAAAAATTTTCTAAGTCCAAAAATGTTTCGGAAAAATTTAACCTAATTCCTAAACTGGGGTCCTATGTCTATATGAGATCGTCTGCTATGTAAAAAAAACTTAGTAATGGACATCAACTTCAAAAAGTTTAAACTATCTAGCATATCACAACATCTTTCCCCAAATTTTCTAATTGGCAACACTGACCAACAAAATATTCCTATCATCCATCTAATACATAAGGTCGTCACTAAAAATTGTGACGAGTGGCAACACTGGGAAATATGAGCAATAATATATCTCCTTGGCATAACTCAATGTCATTTCATTCAGAAATATAGTTGAAAACGTTCTATTAGATATGATGGGGGAAGAATGTTATTTAACCTCCGTTTCTTTTGTTTGCTCCATATCATAAGACTCCGAGTGGTTCAAAAGAATTTTTTAATTTTTTTTCAATCTTGGTTTTCCAATAAGTTTTGGGCCTAACTTATTTATTGATTATGCTTTCCAATTATATTCCAGTATAAAGTATTCCAATTTTTTTTCAACATATCCACATCATCTTTGCAAATGACGATCCAATTGTATGAGTCAGTTAATTCATCCGTGGTGAATCATCATGTTTTCTTTTCTCTTGAACTATCCGTTAGTCATTATCAAACATCAACTATACGGCAATCATTAAAACAATATGTTTACAACATTTTACCAATATGTGAAATACAAGGAAAAATTTTCAAAGTTTCATAGATTATGTACATTGGGTTCTGTTATTACTTCATTTTTTTTTTCTCTGTGGAGACAATCTTCCTGGTATTCCTGACAATATGTATCCATGTTATCTCTGGTTATCCTTGTATACAGGTTTACCATTTCTTTTTTTTCAATTTATCATTCACGGTGCTCCAATATTTTATCTCATTTAGTCCTTACTAGTCTTCCTGTTATCTTGAGAATTCATCCTTAGTAACTCCCTATGTATGATATCTAACAATATATTTATCAACAACACATCAAACAATTATTTTTGTAACCAACAAAAAATTTCATAAGTTTATGACAACCTGAGGTAAAATACTTGTGTACATATGTTCAATATTTCAACACCAACTCTGCCTTCGCAGGTCGAAGGTTTGTCAGAGTTATGTGGTGTTTGTAACATCTGCTGACTACAGCCAGATGGGTGACTTATGGTACTTTAATTCAAAATCTCTTAAGTCATTTATTTTATAAGTGAGGGGCAGGAGGGTATATATTTTATGGTATCCCTGACGCAGTCAGATGTATTTTCATCCAGGTACTCTTTTCTTATGTTACAATATCTCCATCGTGTGTATCCGTGACACGTCTGTCGCTGGGCAACATTATTTTCATCCAATATCATAGGGGTGATCAGATGTCGGTACGTCCAATTTCATCAATCATTTTTTTCCTCTCTGGTTTATCTGGGTATGTTATGAGTGTAGTAAATTATCAAAGTATTTCAACTAGCGTACAACATTCTGTAATTCGTAATAAGGAATAGTCATTTGTTATACAACAATGTTCATAATACAAAGGAGATGAGCAAAAATCAAAAAGATATCTTCTCCCAAAATATGGAGGTGTCTCTATGTCACTTTCCTCTGGGTGTAACAAATATTCAATTTTTTCTTTCCATTATTTTTTCATTACGTGTACATAACACTTGTGATTCCACAGGATTATCATAATCCATTTATTTTTCTTATGTCCATGGATGATCCATACTCCTATGGTTCCCGTATGTGGCAATCATTGTCTCTGATTTGTTCTATGTTTATAGAATCCATGAAATTATTACGTCTTATTACGTAATCACGAAAGACTACAATTGTATCTATCATTCCACATTAATGTGGGGCAGTTGTGCATCAACATCACAACAAAACATCAGTTGTCATCATTAAATTCTACCATGACATGTGGTATATCGTACACAATGGCACAGGCAACCTACATAAATAGTTGCTTCCTCTTATTATGTGCCATGGCAGTATCATCGGTAATGGGGTGTGCAATCTGGGGTCAGCATATACAAATGCTATAGAAGGGTATTTCATTTGCTAAATCAGCATGTGCAAATGCTATTTGGGACACTCTGGCATAGGCAGTATCAACAAAATACTGCTGGGGTATCATCTGCATAGTTGTCATGTGCAGAGATCATGCTGATAGGGGGTATGCCTGGCAGAGGCAGTATGAGCAAAAACTAGTTGCTCACTCTGATGTAGTGATTCGTTTTTCTCTTTTCTTTTATGTCAGCTGCTAATATCAGGGCAGTCAATGTTTTACAGCATGGCCTACTTTTATGTTATTTATCATATGTGAAACAATTGTGTAATAAACTGTCAATCATTGTCATCAAAATGTGTGAAGGTGGCATATAAACATATAATACATCCTATAAAAACATTTAAAATGTGTTCTCTTTTTCTTTTATGTCTTTTCTCTTTTCATTATTCAATTTCAGTTCTTTTTCTTTTCTGTTCTTTTCTGGGCATTCTCTTTTTTCATCTTTTCTGGTAAGCAAATTTGTTGTTTTTTTTTCTGCAATATCAAGATTTCAAGAGAATGATAATAATCAGTGCACTAAACATTTGAGATACTACCAATATTCCTAATAGTAAATCCTAAACAATAGGACTGCAAGCAATAGCTAAGTTCAGAAAAGGAATAGACAAAGTAGTAGTATCTGTTGTCAATAAGTAGCAAGGAGAGGGTGCTGTAGTTCTTGATAGATAGGGGAAATTTAAAAATCTCCTGATTACAAGATTATTGTAATTCAAAGGGATGGAAATGATTGGAATAAAAAAGCTCATAAGTCTAGAATGTCGTCTCAAAATAGTGGAAAGGAAAACAGTAAGTTAAGGATGCGAGAAGTGGAGTGAGGAACATCTTACCATAGTGAGTCAAAGGTTGGATATGCAATCTCTTGTGCAAGGTCCGGCCATCGATAATCCGGTTCCTTCAGATTTCCGGCATGGATTTCGAAGCGCATTTTTAAATTTACCGCGTTGGCGCGCCACTGTTTTCTGGAGCAGTTTATGTTTTGATGCAGCTGTTGGGTCTTGCTTGCACGTGTTAACAGGCATTCCTGCTCATTCCTTCTCATTTTATCATTTATTTGCTGCTGTATAGCCCCATTATGGATTCAGCAAATAAAAGAAGTGGTGTAAAACGTAAACATCGTGCATTGTCGATCGCAGATAAAATGTACAGGTAGTCATTTTCTGTTAAATATATACAGAATATATAACCATAAAAAATCCGGCATTTTAAAAAAATCCGGCACTCCTCAAGTCCGGAGGTTGCCGGATTTTTGAATGTCTACTGTAATTTTAAACAAGTTTCGTGTACATGCTAAAATAAATAAACCCGTGGAAAGAAAATAGGATAACATGCAATAATAATTTTGGGTATGCATTTGTGACTAAATACAGATGTCATAGTGGGATCAGGGTGATGGACTAAGGTGATAGGTAATAGAGGAGTTTAACATAGTTGAGATCACAGAGATATTAGTATTAGGTAAGAATAAAATTACTCGTGCAAGTGCCTGCGTGACGGTGCACTAAGATGCATGTAACGTGGAATCACTGGGCTCTGGAACTGTAAGAACAAGAAGTCTAGCGAATGAAGCATGGAATATGATCAGTTACCAAAGTATAGATCAATGTTACAACAGAATCAGTGTGACACATGTGATAAATGGTGTTATCTAAATAAACATTCAACGTCTGTAATAAGTGTGATTGCAAAAGATTCAAGACCCTATCGTGGTGTGTCCTTTTTATTAGTACATAATTAATAAAATTCGTAATTAATATCATCTGTGGGCTGTTTCTTGAGGTACTTTGGTCTCCAATAATAACATGGTCGGGGAAACAATTTTCTGGTTAGGCTTTGACATCTCACACTGGAAAAGGACGTCTAGAACTGTCAATTTGAACATAGTCTGCAAATAGAATACATGGGAAAGTTAGGTTAAAACATTGTCACTGAGATTAACAATCACATATGCGTAGACCGTGCTCGGATGGGCGAGCATATATATATATGAAATACTTGGGCGTGTTTTAGAAACCATTTCAGTACCAGGGAGTTATAATTGGCCTGTACACTGCTCTTACCAGCTCATTTAGTTTCTTCTCCAGTTCCAGCAGTGCCATAAGTTGGCCAGTCGAACTGGGATCATTGTTGACAGGGTGGACAGTGGGTACAGTACTGGAGATGGCGTTGTTGACAGGGGGCACAGTATGTAGGACGTTGTTGATGTTGACATGTTGGTGGTAAGCTGGAGAAGACGGCGATGATTGTACTGTAGGTGGAATGGGGCGTGACTGACGAGTGTGGCAGTTGTACAGACGTGTGTGGCAGTTCTACAAACGTGGCAACAGGAGGCGGTTCTTGAGGCTCAGGGAAATACGACTTGACAGTGGTGTGGACTTCTGAGGGCGGAACGCTGTCTACAAATGGAGCGCTGAATACTGATTCGATACCGCTATCTGTGTCTGAAGAACATGACACTGTGTCGTCATCATGATCGTTGGGGTCTGGCAATACTGCACTGGGGTTGAAACTGTGTTCTCTCATTTCCTGTTCAGCTTCATTTTGATGATAATGACTGGTAGATGGTTCAACGAACTGTTTGGGGAAAGTTTCTTGTAGATCTGTTTATTCGGGGTGAACAGTTGTTTCCTTGTAGTATAGCAATGGTTGGTTGTCACTTGTATTTCAGTCTGAACTGGGAGTGTGGTACGTATCAATTGACGAGTGATCACTGCGGGAGTAAGTTTGAGTGTGGATACAGGTTGACTTGGTATTGTCATCTCTTGAAGTTTGCGGCCTGATTTCTTCAGTTCGTATGCTAGCATTGAGGGGGGAGGGGAGTTTGTGTGGAACAATCAACTTGTTTCTGGTGACATGGAGTAGGCCTAACCTTTGGTGTTTCTTTCTGTTTGGGTTGCCTGTTATACACGTGGGTGTGATGTGTGTTACCCAAACGAACCAAATTTATCTCATGGCATATGCGGTCTTTCTTTGCTTGATTTGTGTGACTTACATGTGTCCAAATTCCATCTGCTGTCGTTATGCGACACCCTCGTCCGTTCTCCAACGCTACGCTTTGAAATTCCCATATCTTTCTTGATTTTATTTCTGCAATGAAGTTTCGTACCGCCATTCTGTGTGCTCTTGTTTTCAGTGTATCCCAGTGTTTCGTGACTATTCTTGTACGTCTGGGTTTGTGATCATACGACTGGATCGGCGATTGTGTACGTGGTATGCTCTCTATAGCCTTGTAGCAATATTGTGGTGGTTTCGTCACTGGGGCATGGGATTGAATTCTACTGGGATTCGAACTGTATGTGGTCTGGGCTGGATACCTTTTTTCACCAGATTAACAGCGTATATATTCTTCTTGTACTGATGAGAGTTGTATGGGCGGATGTGGGGTTGCTTTCTCCTTTCGATTTCGTTGTGGCTGTTTATTTCCCGTACAGTGTAGTACCTTCCTATCGAGTCGCACGAAAATTCTACTTCTGTTTCAGAATACATAATCAAGTCCTGTATTTCAGAATATTTCACTGGTACAAAGGTGTCAGTTTTCTTGTTAAGCCATGACGGGTGGTGCGGGGTGTACATTTTTCTGTCCCTGGCATAGCGAGAACCTTTAGTGAACTGTGCGGGTCGCATGTGTCTCTGGTGTGGGTATATTTTCCTTAGGTCCATGTTCGTGATTTGATGTTTGACGTTATAGTGGTTTATGATCCCTGGTTATTTGCTTTTTTTTTTCAAGTGAAGACTGGTCCTAAGGCACCACACGGCACCATATAGTTTTATGTGGCGGTGGGGTATTATTTTGCATGTACCACTTTTACTTGTTCCTTGACAGAAAGTAGGTTTGGTTTACTAGCCTATCTGCTAGAGATTTATATTCCTCTCCTTTTATTTAGGGTTACCGGGTTCGATTGTTTCTTCTCTTCAGATGTAAGAGTAGCAAATTAACAGGGATAGATCAGTTTCTCGACTTAAAATTCAAACTCTTCAATTACCTCCTCAACAGCGTTCATTTTTGAATAGGAACAACTTTTAATAACCTTCATTTGAAAACTGATTTGAGTCAAATACAACAAGGTCTCGGATTATTGCACAATTACAGTAATGTACAAAGTCAAGTAAAATATCTGCATCATTTTATTGGTGCTAAATTTCCTTTGCACCTTTTCTTAATATCTGTTTTGATTAAGACTGAACTCCTTGTTTCTACTGTGTTCGTACGTTGGGTAAGTAGCTTCCATCCTTGACAACATATTCTCAGCTTTTCAGTTTAGTCTCTTATTCAAAGCTTTCTTTTTCTTCTTTGTATTCCATAAGTTTAATGTTTTCCAATGCAAGGGGCATTCTTTCTCAGCAAGGTTTTAGTACATAGGATTCAGTATAGCTTTGATTGAATCCTCCAACATAGCTCTGCTGCAGCTATGGCTGTGAGCTCTATCAAATAATGCATTTATTTGTAGTCAATACTTACAAATGTTTGAAATCACAAAACCACACAACATCCTGGAATAAACTTTTGATAAATAAGTGTGAAGTTGATCTCCTCAACTAAGAAATACACTGAGCTGGACCAGACACGTCCTTTCTGCATCGCTCTAATATTCTAACTACTCAAATGGCGTCGCGTTCTGATTCTTGCCGGGGAAAATCTGAGCTCTATGATTGGTTAGGGGAATCACATGACTAATTTATGGGATGTACGAAGCGACTCTAGCCTATTTAAAATTTATGTCATTGTTTTATTTTATGCTCTGTTTCTGGGAAGATATTTATTTATATGCTAATCTGTGCTTCCTCCGTCTTTGGTGGAATATAGCCTGTTTCCGAGGAAATCATGGTATGCACGGCTACAGAGGAAAGATTCTCGATAGGAAATGTTCTGTTACAGAGATCATTTACTTTTTCATTAAAAATATTCATTTGACTTTTGTTTCCTATTTTCTTCTTCAGATTATCTCGCTCTTTTGCATAATTTTGTTTTCTACTTCGTTAATCTCTAAGAGCTGAGTACTAAGAAGAATGAAACGGTGAGTGAGTGAGAAAATATGCTTTCTTACAGAGATAAAGAACTTTTTAATAAATGTAAGTTGGAATTCTCCTGCGTTTCCTCTCCTGTGCCACAAATGTGCAGCAATCAGCAAACACCTATGAAAATGCATCATTCAGTAAACATCCCCTCATATAATCAGTTAGTAAACAGCCACCAACGTACAAAAGTTAGCAACCACCAACGTACAAAAGTCAGCAACCACCACATACAGCAGAAAGGATCTTCTTCATCCAAACCCCAGGGATTTCGAGTTTTCACTCTTTTACCCCTGAGCGTCCGATCGACAGAGTGGTTAGATCGTCAAAGGTGCCGAGGTCGATTCACGGAATCGACACGCTTCAGTCTGGCCAATTGTTAATGGGTACCTGGCTTTACACTTGAGTTAGGGAAGGAAAAGGAAGGGAACTGGTCACCCCACCTCTCGATGCTGGACCTGGTATAGTGAAGTCTCTAACATTTCACTCCCCTACAGCAGTATCTGTTGTGGGACTACCTTTTACGCTTGCGGAAAATGGGGATGTTGTTTGGGCTTTCTTGCAACCTCAGAGGACTTCCCCAACTCAGCAGGTGCAGCTGGTGGAAGGTCACACCAGACCCACTAATTGGCAGGTATGCAATGCTACGAGAAGGTTGGTCTTCTACCCTGCTAGGAGGTCTACAGCAATAAGTAAACAGCCACCAATATATATGTAAGTAAACGACCATCAGATCAAGTTTTATGGCATGTTATAAAATCCATGCATAATATTCGACTCCTACTGTCCTTTTCATATCATCTCATACTCTGGCCTATATACTGAAGGTGACGGCATCCGTAACACCCAAGTAGCGATAACCAAAGTACGTAGATTACAATTATATTTCGATTGCTCCTATAACCAAGGAATCCTCTTATAAAATTACTCTTGAATTAGTATATTTGCGTTTAACATCGACGAAATAGTGGTGGCGACCTTTACACAACTAAGCCACATAGGAGGACTATCATAAACTATAATTCGCATAGCAGCGAAGTAGATCCCGTCTTCACTCGACGGATATAAAATACAAAAGGCCAAGATCAACCGTTTTACTCAATTAGCGCGGCACCTCACTACGTCATATTCCTTAGAGACTCAACCCACTGTCGCGTTCATTAACAATGGTGCACAACATATCATGTTGACTGCAGATAGAAATGTTATCGCGTATATTAACTGATAACAAATCTAAGTGATGTCAACATGTAAAAATACATAATAAATCTTCCACAGCAAGGAAACCCTAAGTTATTCATACAGAAACCGGACTTATACAGGACTTACTCACAATAGAACTAAATTCTCCGACGTGTGTTCTAGGCATCTATATAAAGTTGCCAAGACTATTTACCTGAGCAAGAAGTCTAAGATTTCTCAGTTAATGAATTTGTGGTGCCAGTACGAGGTGACCCGAATATTTGTGGTACAACTCAGAGAGACCATTTGCTGTGCCACCATTTTGTGGTTCAAGAGCTGGATAGACAGTTGTAAACCTGCATTCCACTGGTGGTGAAAATTCTTGCCTTGACCAGGAGAGGTTACTTCCTGGACTGATCAGGAAGACATATATATATATATATATATTGTAGTGAAGTGAATCTGTATGACAACACGCTCAAAAATTTCCCGCTCAAAAACTAGTTAACGTATTTTTAAAATCTATAAATAACTACAGTATTTGAAATTTGTCTGAGGGCCCAGTCAAATTTACCGCCAACAATTTCTCTAGTGTATTTGAATTTGTCTAGGAAACAAGTCAAAAGTTACCGCCCACCCAAAATTTATCTAAGAGCATAGTACAAATTTAACAACCAATCAAATCGTTTCCTTTTCTTGTAGTGATAAGAAAATTTTGGTTGACGTGGAAATAATGCCTATTTTGTGTTTTTGACCGAACGTAGATAATTTATTTCTGAATAACTAAAGATAATTAAAATGAAAGGGATATCTCGAATTATAGCGCTGATATTGCTTAACACATAAACATAAAGATTCCCTCATAATAAAATTATATTACCTTAGAAAAATTTAATTTAGTGATATTTTCACATCAGGGTAATGCCCAATTTAATTACTTAAAAATTACCCAAATTGAAATGCAAAGGAATAGCTAAGGGAAAACTATATAGAACGATAGAGAGAAATTGGCTGTTTAATTACCACTTTTGATAATTAAAATGGGTCCACTAATAACTATAATATAAAATGTTCAAATTTGGTCAGATTATACAGACACGCTTAGAACCGCATAAGTTACTAGTAAAAAAAAATTAACTTTTTGATTTTCCTCTGATTGGCCGGGTGTAGTTCTATAAATAGTAACTACCTCTTGTGGTTTTCCGCCATTTAATCATAAAATCCACGCCGAGCTAACGTATCCTAACAAACAGTATGACCAAGCCTTTGCCGTTTGAACTGAGAGAGCAGTGCTAAGAACCCTTTTACGGCCAGTCAGCTTGTGTGTGTGTTAAAGTATTTACCTGAGGGTAAGAAAGAAATTTTATTTGCATACTTTGTTAAATAATTGACCTGTAAGTAAACAGGCTATGTGTTCCATATTAATTCGAAAGTGAAACTGCCGGCGGGATGTGTTGTGTCACGCTGACCTAAGTAGGAAGCAGGCTTGTTCGAATTGAAAAAAATGTGTATAGTGTTTGCAAATTGGCAACAAAATTACGACAGTAAGTGTAGTAGCGATTTAATTTAGTATTTTCATCTAGAGTGACACACTGTTCAAAGATCATGTGTTAAACATATAGGGAAGGTTAGAATAAAGTAATCAATAGGTCACATACTGTATTGTACTTGCCATGATTATTGTATGGAAGCCAAACATGGACGAGGGACCCAAACATTGAATCAACACAGAGAAAGAATGATTACATGAAACTGATTGTAGACTGTAGTGGATTTGATGGTACTGTATGGTTGTGATATTACCTAGTGTGATGCATGAGGTCAGCTGTGAAGGCTCCTGAGATAAATGTAGCTGTGAATTTACAGAAGGCCCTTCTTGCTACCACTTACGACCTCACACATATCTTTTTTACTAATGAATGTGGCTACGTTAAAAATCTAGGGTACTGATATTGTAATGTGTTGTGGTAGATTACATACACACACACACATATATTTAATAGTCTAATAATATTAATAAAATGTATAATACACTGAACTAACTCAAGCTGTTTAAAATTTTGATATTAAATTTTCTTTAAGTTTATTTGTTCTGAACCAAGGTTTTATTTTGGTCAGAACATATGAAAGGTTTTGAAATTATGAATGAAATGCATGAATATATGTCATAATAAATTAGAAAATGTGTACATATGTATTTCAGATGACTGGTTAATAGTAATTATCTTAAGATAGTCCCAGGAGAACTTATTTCTAGATAGGCTGTTGGGGTGATATCATCACTCCCTGTCTATGACTACCAAACATTGTCCATTCACTGATGGGAGTAATACAAGTTTTATTTCCCAAAAAATGGTAGGTTCTAGTTGATGGTAATATAGTTGGTGTGTTAGTTAGTAAATAAGTTGGTGAAGGTCCAGCAGGCCAGACGCTCACGTATCTTGACTGAGTAGTTCTGGTGCTGGAATCTGGTGGCCCCCACCTCTCCGTGCTTGGGGGCAATATAAGGCTGCTCTGACAAAATACTAGACTGCACTGGTCCACACTTGTAAATATCAACACAGCATTTGACACCACTTTGGTGCCAAACAGAAACTCACACTTCTGCAACAAAAGTATTGGGTCATGTGTCAGAACTCTACCTCCTGAGCCACTTCTGCACACAACACTACACAACAACACCACATAGACGGGGTCAGATCTCTCTGACCATACAGCACATCTTACCAAGTTGGTTTCACATAGTACTAGTTCCCCAAGACTACATATTCTGAAATATGTTCAGTAGCTTCCTGCTATTGAATAAGATAGGTGATATGTTCCACTGATCTCAACACTTGATCCGCCCTTCATAATCCTTGCTGGCGTTTATGTATTTTGTTTGTCTCTAGACCCTGAACTTGGGCTGGGGATCTAGAGCGAATCCTTACTTGTTGTAAGGGATAGATTTTGATATGGCAGTATCAAATCACTCGAAACATTAAGCAATATTAAAATATACAAAGAAATGCTTTCAGTCTTACCAGAATTATGAATAGAGAACACAGTTATATTCTAGCAAAACTCAGCTGAGCTGCTGGCTCTAGTATGGCGTCCCTCTAAATATTGCAATTAGCTTCTGGGAACTACACCACTGAAGAATTACTGTGTCTACTACTGGACAATTTATTTTGAATGGCAAAAATGCGCGTCTGTGCGCCGATAATATGATTATCTGTGGCCAATCACCGACTTTCCCCCTTTCAAATTTCAAACCTCCTACCAAAAGTCAATTCAGTCATACCTCAGTCAAGTATGTATTATTGTCTGTTGGTCCGTCTGTCTCTACTTGCTTTTTCATAAAAAACACGCTTGGTTCTACATGCCTTTCTACACGAATCGGTCTCTAGAGTTATTTATAGCCACAATTTTCCACTATTTCCCCCTCTCTTTCATTCCAACTAGATTTTAGCACTTGAGTCTCAAGGCCGCAATTTTTGAAAATTAGTGACATTTTTTTAACAGTGCAGTCGCTCGTCTGTTATGAACAACACAGTCTTTTGTCAATATCTTCATTATTATCTACCCGTCTGTATAAATGAAAGCATATTATTTCTCTGCTCAAGATGGGCTATCATACTAGCTAGATTTTATATTCCTAACATTATTATTAAGAAAAAGTTACTTTTTCAAGGTTAGTTGTTTTTTTTGAAATATGTTCGAGCATCTTCTGTAATGCGTTTGCCGCTAAATTCAAATAAAAGGACTCAGTATCGTAAAAGCGTCCAAGAAATGACTGTTGCGTATAATAGCTAAGGTCCCTTTTGTCCATTTCTTTACATTGTGTCAACTTGGGGACGTGAATTTTTTTCCTTTCCCCACCAATTGCGTCTTTTTAGCCTTGCTAGTTTCAAGCACGTGTTCAGTCGTATTTTTTCTTTTTGATCTCCGTTCCCTCCCGTCTCCAAGGGTAAACGTTTTGTCTGTACGTCTAACAAGTTAGTTTCCATGGCGGGTAGTGAACCGCGGCATGGGCGATCATGTCTTCTAGTAGCTTACGCATTATTTTTATCCCTACATTTTATCTTTGGAGATATTTTAACGTTGTATCACGGTTAAATTTATCACATAGACAACGGAATTCAAGGTCTTGTGCAACTTGGTAGCACATATATCTGACAAGGGTAAGTTTAATATTGTTTAAGGGTGAATTGATTGAGGCAGACGTCTACATGGAATGGGTTGTCCTTCTATTCCAGGTTATATCACGAATTTACCTCGTGGCTGCATGCAATTGATAAGAAGAGCGTGTGGGAGTTGAGAGCTCCTCATACACTTGGAGCTAGACCCCATCTTCTCAGCCAGGAGTCACAAAGTTGGTGATCCTGACTACTATTGACAGAACAGCAACAGCAACAATCTAAAGTTAAGTCCTTTAAGAAGGCAATGTCAGTTCATCCAAACTCATTCACCCAAGAAAACTTAAACACCGTTGTATGATGAAAGTGTCAGACCTTACAGTGTAGGACTGGTAGTAGTATCAATATTAGGAACAGGAACTGTGTGTGTAGACATTCCAGTGACCCCTTTACAGAAATGGAACAGATTTTCCAAAATATTTATTTTATTATGTAAATACGCATTTTCTTGATTTTGATAATTCCTGACCAAAAAGATTGACGTTCAGTAAAATTAAATAATATATATAAAATTCATACAGCCTTGCTTAAATAATTTTATTAAAGTTGAAGTTCTGTTTGAAATTAAGTATTAAATATATTAAATACATTCCCCTAGACCCGTACCTAAATCAATTTGGGATCAGGAGAGGTAGCCGTTAGGGACTCAGAGTACATCATCATCATCTTCTCTGAGAACTTACATAGCTTGACCCCATTTTGATGTCTATACACCCTTGCTCTTTTCAGAGAAGGGGGTATTACTTATAAGACCAGTCTCTTATCTGGCACTATCCTGGTATCATCTGATACACCTATTTGTCCAGGATAGCCCATATTTTAGTAACATCAAAACCTCTTATGACATATATATATATATATATATATATATATATATATATATATATATATATATATATATATATATATATATATATATATATATATATATATATATATATCGAGCTAATAAGAGGAATTTCGCTGAATTAAATTAGCTGGAGGCTTGTACGAACTAAATCATGCAATACACATCTTCACAAAATGCGGCGGGTCAGATAAAAAGTTAACGTGCTCAGACTCATTCAGCATTGTTCTTGACTTCTGAAATATCATGTGAACACTCCCTCGAGGTAGAAGCATCACTATCCTTCCATCTACAACTCTGCTAATAGTAATCTTGTGCGAAGGTAGACACCTTTGAAGACCCACATTAGATACTCCAGGTTTTGGCCACTGTTGGACCACTACTGCAGAGCAAGGGGAGGCAACCCGTGACATGCTCCTTGGGAAGTTTGAAGGGGACTGAATGATGAATAAACCATTCAAATTTTCAGAAACAAGAAAGAAAAAACCCGGGTTTAACCTACTAAAGATGGACTCAATTTTAGACACAAACAAAAAATAGTCATAAAAATACATAAGATAACAACGCGACATTACAAAACAAAAAACACAAAGAGAACACAAAAAAGAAGAAATAACAAAATAATAAACCAATCAGTTATGGTTATTAACTTTTGTTTAACAGACGACCGCGGGAGGGGAAAAAAATACCCAATAGATTTTCTTAGATGGAGATTTGCCTTGAGTATAGTTCCTGCGTTTTCTCTCATAATTAGGATGCGGCGTCCGGTCTCATCTCCTGTTCTATCGATTTTGCTTGTATGTGTCTTCGATGGAGTCGTTTATTATGTTTTATAATGGATATCTCGCTTTCCTGTACGTAGTACATGTCGCAGGAGTCCGTATTTATTATTACGCCTCTGTTCTTTCTCTTTCTGCTCTTTCTCTTTCACACACACCCACTTACGACATACACGCGCGCACACACATAGGTAATGTTGCTGCCGACAAACCAGCATCAATTCAATATTTAAGTCCGCTTTATTCATATTTCTCTCTCTCTCTCTCTCTCTCTCTCTCTCTCTCTCTCTCTCTCTCTCTCTCTCTCTCTCTCTCTCTCTCTCTCTCTCTTAATTTAATTTCAAATATGAAGTAGCTTTATTGCTTCCTCTCTCTCTCTCTCTCTCTCTCTCTCTCTCTCTATATATATATATATATATATATATATATATATATATATATATATATATATATATATATATATATATAAGACAGACCAGAGACCACATCATTAAACAGACCAGAGACCACGTCATTAAACAGATCAAACACCACATCATTACACAGACCAGAGACCACATCATTTACACGGACTAGGGACCACATCATTTAAACAAACCAGAGACCACATCATTAAACGGACCAGAGATCACATCACTAGACAAATCAGTGACCACATCATTAAACCGACCAGAGACCACATAATTTAAACAAACCAGAGACCACATCATTTAAACAAACCAGAGACCACATCATTTAAACAAACCAGAAACCACATCATTTAAACAAACCAGAAACCACATCATTAAACAAACCAGAGAACACATCATTTAAACAAACCACAGAACACATCATTAAACAAACCAGAGACCACATCATTTAAACAAACCAGAGACCACATCATTAGATAGACCAGAGACCACATCATTAAAACGACCAGAGACCACAACCTTAAACCGACTAGAGACCACAACCTTAAACAAACCAGAGACCACATCATTCAAACAAACCAGAGACCACATCATTTAAACTAAACCAGAGACCACATCATTTAAACAAACCAGAGACCACATCATTTAAACAAACCAGAGACCACATCATTTAAACAAACCACAGAACACATAATTAAACAGACCATTGACCACATCATTAAACAGACCAGAGACTACATCATTAAACAGACCAGAGACCACATCATTAAACGGACTAGGGACCGCATCATTTAAACAAACCAGAGACCACATCATTTAAACAAACCAGAGACCACATCATTAAACCGACTAGAGATCACATCACTAGACAAACCAGAGACCACATCATTAAACCGACCAGAGATCACATCATTAGACAGACCAGAGACCACATATTTAGACAGATCAGAGATTACATTATTATACGTACCAGAGATCACATCATTAGACAGACCACTGATCACAGACCAGAGATCACATCAATAGACAGAGCAAAGACCACTTCATTATTCAGACCACAGATCACGTCATTAAACATACCAGAGACCACATCATGAAACAGACGAGAGACCACATCATTAAACATACCAGAGACCACATCATTAAACAGATTAGAGACATCTTTACATCATTAAACCGACCAGAGACCACATCATTAAACCGACCAGAGATCACATAATTAAACTGAGCAGAGATCACATCATCAGACAGACCAGAGACCACATCATTAAACAGACCAGAGACCACGTCATTAAACAGATCAAAGACCACATCATTACACAGACCAGAGAGACCACATCATTTACACGGACTAGGGACCACATCATTTAAACAAACCAGAGACCACATCATTAAACTGACCAGAGATCACATCACTAGACAAATCAGTGACAACATTATTAAACCGACCATAGACCACATCATTAAACAGATCAGAGACCACATCATTAGACAGATCAGAGACATCATTAAACGGACTAGGGACCACATTATTTAAACAGACCAGAGACCACATCATTAAACAGACCAGAGATCATGTCATTTAAACAAACCAGAGACCACATCATTTAAACTAAACCAGAGACCACATTATTTAAACCAACCAGAGACCACATCATTTAAACAAACCAGAGACCACATGATTAAACCGACTAGAGACCACATCATTAAACAAACCAGAGATCACATCATTTAAACAAACCACAGAACACATCATTAAACAAACCAGAGACCACATTATTTAAACAAACCAGAGACCACATCATTAGATAGACCAGAGACCACAACATTAAACAGACCAGAGACCACATCATTAAACAGACCATAGACCACATCATTAAACAGACCAGAGACTACATCATTAAACAGACCAAAGACCACATCATTAAACGGACTAGGGACCTGTTACTTGATTTTTCTTGCTCCTTAGCTGGTTTGTTTCTGCGTGTTGCAGATGAGGATGAAGAGACATGGGTGTGCAGAGACGCGAATGTGTTTAGGCTCTTATGTAGTTGTACAAACACCCAGTCACACTCGTACTACAGTCAATGATGGTTGGAACTACTTGTGATGGTTCATACATTTATTGACAGGACTAACATGTAGAATCACACAGGAACAGTCAATGTAAACAAGTTCATGTACATCATGTCAATGGAAATCGCTTGGTACATATCAGTCATTCTGGCTGGTGAACATTCATATATGTATGCATGTCAATAGTGTTATGTTCTTTTCATGTACTGTTCATAATGCCGCTTTTGGTATCTCTGACTGAACGCGTCAGATACCTTAATAACTCCGTCATACAAAAGACGAGCCCTTCACTCAAGTAATCCTATTACTAGGGCCGTCGTACACCTTGGCATAACACGCCAATCATGTCGGTACATGCCGTAGAATAGTTGCCATTACACAGACCCGACGATGACGTCAGCTGTGCATTCTTCATTAAGCAGGTTGCATGAATCATGCTTTAATGTTTGTGTAGATATACCGCCAACCTGCGGTTTCCACCATATATAACTTCATCACTGGACTTCTGATCATATAAGACAAATAGTCTTGAATAGCTACCTTGAGCACAAATATAAGTTCTGCTTTACAGGAATCGTGAACTGTTCTCACAGCTAGGTAAGCCTTTACCAAATTCTGTCACCGAATACATAATAATGGCAAAGTCGGTGTTACCTTGAAACGAATCCTCAGAACACAATAATAACACTGTCGTCCTTCCTGACACACAGAAAATCACTGGGAGGAAAACTGCCAACGCAGTCACTTCGAAGATTTTCCTTCCCCAGAATACAATGGACATACATCGTCCTACAGAAGCCAGATAGCAACCCAACAAGACGGAAGTCTAATTTCGCGCCTAACCACTGCGCATCGCATATAGCCCAGAACGGTTTTACCTTTGACCCAAAAGGTCAAACACAATGAATGAACAAACAAGGGAGATAACCCCTAATCAACCTGACACAGCAAAGTCAAGACATAGTTACTAAACTTTGACCAGGGTGAAAAACCTACAACCAATAGATCGATGTTTGAAACTCCATCAAAAATGACCGCAACATATTACTGCACCGCCCCTGTAAAAAAAATGACACACATTTTTTTTTAAAAAATATATCCATGAGCAAGATAGCACAAGCATCAATTATGTGCTCATGAAAGAATGAACCTAATATCAGGTACAATAGACGCATAAATAAAGCGTCTGGAGAGAGTAAAATCATCCCTCATCATAAGAGAAAATATTTCCTCTAAGCCAAACAAACTCAGGAGGTACCATTAAAGAAACCTAAGTTGCTGGCAATACCAATCATAGATATCAAAAATTGTCAAATACTATAATTACAGCAATATACAAATATCATGCAATACAATACTATACCATCAACATATCTAATGGATATATATCATGGATGGACATAACCAAATTTGTTAAAGTCATTATACATCATCCAACTAGTGACACAATTGTGTTAATATATATTTTAATATTAAGAAAAGACATAAGTCTGGAAGTGTATCAGGAGATCTAGGACATAAGATTTAAATGGAATCATGTGGGCATCTAGACAATACGTCTGCCATCACATTATCCGAACCACGGATAGCTCGCACCGTAAAATGGAAAGGTTGAAGAGCAATAGCATAACGAGTAGATCTCGAGCTCTTCAAATCCTTACTTTGCATAGCTGTAAGAGCTTTTTGGTCGGTTTCCATAATGAAATGCGCGCCCAGAAGGAACCTTTGTAGCTTAAGAATGGACCAAACCATGGCCAACAATTCACGGTCTAAAACTGAGTAATTCCTTTCTGCCGCATTCAGCTTCCTAGAAATATACATTACAGGATGCAGAGTTCCTGAATACTCCTGCATTAGTGCCGCTCCATCCCAGTGGAAGAGGCATCACTACGAAGGACAAAAGTCTTATCAATCGTTGGTAGTCTTAAGATAGGATGAGATGAGAATAAATTCTTAACCTGATCCAATGACGATTGGCATTCTTGGGACCAACGCACTATATTAGGAGAACCTTTTTTCAATAATGTAGAAAGTGGTGCCATAATGGAGGATAGATTATCAATGAATCTTCCATAGAACTGTATTAATCCCAAGAGACTACGTACTTGCTTTTTTGTCTTCGGAACCGAGATATTTAATATCTTCGAAATGTTTTGGTCCTCTGTCTTCAACAGACCATGACCAACCCGATGACCTAGGAAAGAAATTTCACTAAACCCGGCAAAGGCTTTAGAGGGTTTTGCTGTTAACTTATGCTCGCGTAGAGTAGATAGTAACTCGTTTAAACCCGAATAGTGTTCTTCCCAAGTATCACTGAACAGACAGATGTCGTCCAAATATGCGATGACATCTGTACGATACGATAGAATTCGTCGCATCATGCGCACGAATGTTGCTGGGGCGTTCATAAGCCCGAAAGGCATAAAATTCCACTGAAATAAACCCCTAGGTGTTGAAAAAGCAGTGAGAGGTTTGGCGTGTTCCGTCAGTGGGACTTGCCAATAACCTTTCGACAAGTCTAGTTTAGTAAAGAATTTAGCTTTAGAAAGTCTAATAAGTAGATCATCTAATAAAGGCATAGGTTCAGCATCGAACTTCGTAACTTGATTTAATTTGCGATAATCAACGCAAAGACGTATGTTATTGTCTTTCTTTCGAACAATAACCATCGACGAAAAATAAGCTGAAGTGGATGGTTCAATTATTTTCAATTGAATCATTTCATCCAATTCTTTCTCGACTTGTGCTTGAAAATGAATAGGTATAGGGTATGGTCTTACTCTGATCGGATTACGATCAGTAAGTATGATGTCATGTTCTACGACATGTGTGTGTCCAGGAATGTCGGTAAGGACATCCTGAAATGATTCTAGCGTAGAAGATACTTGACGTTGCTCCTCAAAAGACAAGTTTGAGGAGACGGTAACGTTTTTCCATGATTCCGTAGAATTAAGTGGAATCACGGGAAGAGGTAAGTTAACGTCAGAAAAAGTAGTTTCCTCATCCTGTATAACAGACAGGGATGAGATATGACCATGTTGGACTCGAGAATCGTCCGTCGCCTGGAAAATAGGCTGTAAATAGTCTGGTCGTTCAATAAATTCAGTAAGCATATTTATATGGAAGGTTTTATGCCTTCCATCAACATCGACAATATAGTCGACATCCGAAATTTTAGAGACTATAGTGTATGGACCTTTCCAAGAAATGAGAAGTCTGTTTTCCCTCGTGGGAAGTAAGACAAACGCTTTGTCTCCAGGACAAAGTTGACGTACGCGTCTTTTCTTATTAGCGAATCGCCTAGCCTTTTCTTTAGCGAATTCTGATGATGAAGTAGCTAACCTGCATGATTCGATAATTTGCGCGCCAAAGACAAGTTCAAAAGGAGAAAATCCTGTATGCTCGTTGGAAACCTCTCTATAAGCAAAGAGAACTGCAGGTAGGACCCTGTACCATACATCAGGATGATCCTCCGTTATCTTGCCTAGTAAGTTCTTTAGTGTCCTATTAAGACGTTCAACCAATCCATTGGACATTGGATGATAAATACTACTGAGAGACCTTTTAATGTCCAAAGTAGCCATCACCTGAGACATAGTGTCCGATATCAATTGAGTGCCGTGGTCTGATAGTATTTCTCCGGGAAATCCCAGCCGAGAAAATATGAGCCAAAGAGCATCTGCGGTATCGACAGTTGATATGCTTTTAAGAGGAATAGCCTCTGGCCAACGAGTGCACATGTCAACGCAAGTAAGGATAAATTGATGTCCTCTGGCTGACTTAATCTTAAACGGGCCAATAATGTCTATTGCCATTTTCTGAAACGGCCGAATAGGAATATCTGCCGCCTGAATAGGTGCAGCATGTCTTGGACCTCTAGACTTGACCTCTTGGCAAATTTTGCAAGATCGGCAATAAATTCGTATGTCTTTGTTCACGAATGGCCAAAAGAAAGACGCAAGGACTCTAGACTTAGTTCTGGAAAAACCCATATGTCCAGCACACTGATAATCGTGTGCATGTTGAAGAATTAAAGCTCTCATACACTTAGGCACAAGAATTTGCGAATGCATAGACTTGTCCGAGTGTTGTACCATTCGTACCAATATACCATTCTTCATAGTGATATACGATCTGTGATTCGTATTCTGATTAGGATCACCTTTCTTTGCGAGAAGGAAGAATTTCTTTAAAGAAGGATCCTCTTCTTGTCGTTTAACAAACGTGTCATGCGAAATCACGAAGTGATCATCTTGGCTATCAACTCCATTACTATCATCAGATGAAGTTGGAGGGATAAGAGCTTGGGCTCTTGTTACCACTGCACTGACCGTTTGGATATTTTGTTCCTCCCAAATAGAAATTTGTTGCGGGGTGCATTCCTTAACCCCATGAATACGACCAATTATAAGATCCGAAATAGGATTAGGAAGAAGACACGCGTGGACATCTCCTGTAAAGAAGGGAGTATCAATGCTAATGATAGCAGTAGGATATTTTTCCATGGTACCACCAAATGTAACACATTTGACCACCTTTCCCGAGTAACAGCGAGGATCTATCAGAGACTGCCTAACCCCGACAGTAGTGCAACCAGAATCAGAAAGCACTGAGACTAGCCTATCATTCACTAGACCTTTATGCAAGATGAGAGATCCTCTCCCATCATGCGCAACTGTAGCAGGAAGAGCGGGAAGAGGGTGACCACAAATTAAGGTAGATACAGACGATGGCTCGAACAATGTTGAGCATTGGGGACATTCAGTTGCTCTCCCAAAATCGAAAGCACAACCAGTGATAGCATTAGAGTTCCCACTATCATTTACTTGATTACAGGCTCCATTAAACTCTTGTTGTGCAGAGTTTGCCTGTTGGTAAGCTTTTATTTTGTTATATCTAGGTCTACCGCGATTATCATTTTCCCTGTAATTGTTATCATATTGTCTATTGTAATTATCATTCCGGTTTGAATCCCGGTTTGTATATTCACCATCGTCATATTCTTGACGTCGAGAATGGTTATCCCGAGCAGAAAAGCTTGGGTAGTTTTTATTGTGATAACCTTTGCGAAAGTGTCTAAAATTATTACCACCAAAATTACGAGAACTCCCATCTCGTCTCCAGTTCTTAGAAGAAGAACCATCATATGTTGGATTACTCTGCTTATGAGTGTAATTCTGATTACTTTTCCTATTCCAGTTTTGTTGGGCACCCTGAAATTTCTTATTGAAATTAAGGCCATATGGTGCTGCCGAAGCAACTGGCAACCCTTCTTTCACTTTAGAATCGCTAACTGTAGCATGGGGATGCGCAGTGGCATACTGACAACAGTATTCCTCCATGTCTTTTAAGTTTTTAGGCTTACGCTCATGAAGAAATGCAAGAAAAGAATCATTAACAGATGACAAAACTTTGTCTCTAAGTAATAAGTCCATTAGACCGTCATATGTTTTCTCAGTTTGAGGCAACTGAACCCATCGTGTAAATGTACGACGTATTTTTGTAATAAAATCAGAGAAATCTACTCCATTTTCTGGCAACATTGTCCTAAAACGAAGACGATAATCTTCTTCTTTTAGTTGATAATTTTTAAATAATGCTGCTCTGACAACATCATAATTAGTTCTATTATGTTCTTCTATTGTCATAAGAGTAGTCACAGTTTCACCTGTAAAAAATTCCATCAGTTGTTCAACATAGTTTTCCTTTTTTATCTTATGCGTACCACATGAAAATTCGAATCTATCAAGATAATCAGTTATATCGTCCTTTAAAGGATTGAAATGAGGCAATTTGATCTTACTAGACCTCTCCTTTGTTGTATCCGAAGTTACTTGATGAGCACCCATATTTGTTACTTTCAATTTCTCTAATTCCAAAGTCGCGAGTCTTTCTTCATGTTCCATTTTCTGTTTCCTTTCTTCGGCTTCCCTATCCAATCTTCTATTTTCCGCCTCTGCTTGAAGTTTTCTTTCCTCTGCAGCAGCTTGAAGTTTTCTTTCTTCTGCTTGAAGTTTTCTTTTCTCTGCAGCAGCTTGAAGTTTTCTTTCCTCTGCAGCAGCTTGAAGTTTTCTTTCCTCTGCAGCAGCTTGAAGTTTTCTTTCTTCTGCAGCAGCTTGAAGTTTTTG
Source organism: Oreohelix idahoensis (assembly GCA_024509875.1). Taxonomy (NCBI): domain Eukaryota; kingdom Metazoa; phylum Mollusca; class Gastropoda; order Stylommatophora; family Oreohelicidae; genus Oreohelix; species Oreohelix idahoensis. Next base: position 165,096 of record JAMPIV010019005.1, read on the forward strand.
TTCCTCTGCAGCAGCTTGAAGTTTTCTTTCTTCTGCAGCAGCTTGAAATTTTCTTTCCTCTGCAGCATTTTTTTGTTTTTCCATTTCCATCTGGAATTTTCTTTCATCAGCTTGCATTTGCAACCTTAAATTCTCAGCATCTATCTTCTTTTGTTCAGCTTGCATCTGCAATCTTAAATTCTCATCATCTATCTTCTTTTGCTCAGCTTCCGCTTTCCATTTATTTTCCTCTTTTTGTCTCTTTTCTTCTGACTTAATGCTATGGCGTATTGAGCAGTTGCAAATTCTTCTAACTTGTCACCTGTCTTCCCAAGGACTTTCCCTTGTTCAAAGAAGAAGTCTAGTGTAGACATTCTATCTAATGAGATCAGTAACCTGAAAAATTAATTAAATTATCTTATCCCACTTTAATGGGAGACAAGTCTTCAGTGTTAGACTTCTTACTCAGTTCAGTTAATTTCACTTTCTTCGAGAGACAAGTCTTTGTTAAAGACTTTGTATGGTTACCTTATTTCTTTATAATAATATTCTATCAATACTCTCAATATGAATAGTTTATCATATTAATAACGACAATAATAATATATGACCAAGTATATGTATGTAGACTGTGTATGACAATAATAAATACAAAGACAAGGATACAGAACAACAGCTGAAACCGTTCGCAGAAGTCAAATAAACAATACAGCGAAACTAAGGAAAATGTTACAAAAATGTGTAAAGATGACTGCGAAAAGTAAACAAGACAAATGGAACACTGTTATAAACAAAAAGGTGTAAAGAAATAAACGGAAGAAAGGAGAGACGAACAGATACAAACAAAACAAATCGAAAATCAAAGAATGGAAAAATAACGAAAACAACACTAACTCATGTCGTCACAGCTAAACGTAAACAGCAACAATTGTCGCTAGCAAATCCCAATTAAGGAAATTTGCAGTCCCTAACGACACGCTCTCAGTAGATACCTCTTTGACGTGGTATGATCTACAAGGAGTCACCTACCCAACCGGCCCGCTGAAAACAACAGAAAAAAATACACCACAATATTACAAATAACATATAACATTGCATATAATGGAATGTGTGGCAAACAAATTTTAGTTACAAATTACAATATAGTAACTCTCTTGTTCTTTGTCAACACTGGAGTATAATGTCAAGCGCGCAATGATTGTTTGATCCACAATAACATGTAGTGGTCTCCAAGAACATAATGTCACTATGACCTTATCGATGAATAGTTGAGACTTGACCAAAAGTTCGTAGACGGTAATGTTCACACAAAAAAATTTGACCTCGAACTATGTGACTTGAATGTACAGATGTTGAAAAGTCTGTTGCCTGAAACGGTAAACAACCAGCGGTACTGTTTACAAAAGGACTTGACTTGTGTGCAGCTGTAACGTGTAAACAACCAGCGGTACTGTTTACAAAAGGAATCGACTTGTGTGCAGCTGTGGTTCACGTAGCAATATTGCCTAGATGCCAACACTGTTTATGTGGGTCAACAGTCAATGACCTAATTCTGCTGTCCTGTGTAGCCAAAACTTGAAAATGTAGCGTAATACGGATGTGTGTTATCATCAGATGTAAACCTCGATCGTTCCCATCTGTAACATCAACCAAAATTGAAGCAGTAAAGCCCACGGACTTGGCCTACCAGAAATGTTACTTGATTTTTCTTGCTCCTTATCTGGTTTGTTTCTGCGTGTTGCAGATGAGGATGAAGAGACATGGGTGTGCAGAGACGCGAATGTGTTTAGGCTCATATGTAGTTGTACAAACACCCAGTCACACTCGTACTACAGTCAATGATGGTTGGAACTACTTGTGATGGTTCATACATTTATTGACAGGACTAACATGTAGAATCACACAGGAACAGTCAATGTAAACCAGTTCATGTACATCATGTCAATGGAAATCGCTTGGTACATATCAGTCATTCTGGCTGGTGAACATTCATATATGTATGCATGTCAATAGTGTTATGTTCTTTTCATGTACTGTTCATAATGCCGCTTTTGGTATCTCTGACTGAACGCGTCAGATACCTTAATAACTCCGTCATACAAAAGACGAGCCCTTCACTCAAGTAATCCTATTACTAGGGCCGTCGTACACCTTGGCATAACACGCCAATCATGTCGGTACATGCCGTAGAATAGTTGCCATTACACAGACCCGACGATGACGTCAGCTGTGCATTCTTCATTAAGCAGGTTGCATGAATCATGCTTTAATGTTTGTGTAGATATACCGCCAACCTGCGGTTTCCACCATATATAACTTCATCACTGGACTTCTGATCATATAAGACAAATAGTCTTGAATAGCTACCTTGAGCACAAATATAAGTTCTGCTTTACAGGAATCGTGAACTGTTCTCACAGCTAGGTAAGCCTTTACCAAATTCTGTCACCGAATACGTAATAATGGCAAAGTCGGTGTTACCTTGAAACGAATCCTCAGAACACAATAATAACACTGTCGTCCTTCCTGACGCACAGAAAATCACTGGGAGGAAAACTGCCAACGCAGTCACTTCGAAGATTTTCCTTCCCCAGAATACAATGGACATACATCGTCCTACAGAAGCCAGATAGCAACCCAACAAGACGGAAGTCTAATTTCGCGCCTAACCACTGCGCATCACATATAGCCCATAACTGTTTTACCTTTGACCCAAAAGGTCAAACACAATGAATGAACAAACAAGGGAGATAACCCCTAATCAACCTGCCACAGCAAAGTCAAGACATAGTTACTAAACTTTGACCAGGGTGAAAAACCTACAACCAATAGATCGATGTTTGAAACTCCATCAAAAATGACCGCAACAGGACCACATCATTTAAACAAACCAGAGACCACATCATTAAACCGACTAGAGATCACATCACTAGACAAACCAGAGACCACATCATTAAACCGACCAGAGATCACATCATTAGACAGACCAGAGACTACATCTTTAAACAGACCAGAGACCACATATTTAGACAGACCAGAGATTACATCATTAGACAGACCACTGATCACAGACCAGAGATCACATCAGTAGACAGAGCAGAGACTATTTCATTAATCAGACCACAGATCACGTCATTAAACATACCAGAGACCACATCATGAAACAGACAAGAGACCACATCATTAAACATACCAGAGACCACATCATTAAACAGACTAGAGACATCTTTACATCATTAAACCGACCAGAGACCACATCATTAAACCGACCAGAGATCACATAATTAAACCGACCAGAAATCACATCACTAAACCGACCAGAGATCACATCATTAGACAGACTGGAGACCACATCATTAGACAGACCAGAGACCACATGAGGAAACCTGTTGATAGCATTACAAAGCAGTCCTTGTTCTGGAATTCACAAGGAAAGTGAGGCAGAGGTAGACCAAAAAACACATGGAGAAGAGAGCTGGATACAGAGGTGAAAATGATAAGGAAAACATGGAAAGAACTTGAGCGGATGGCACGGGACAGGAAGACTTGGCATGTGTTTGTTGAAGGCCTATGCTCCTTGGGGAGCTAAAGGGTATTGATTCATTGAGACCACATCATTAAAACGACCAGAGACCACATCATTAAACAAACCTGCCCACTTCATTAAACAGACCACAGACTACATCATTAAACAGACTAGAGACCACGTCATTAAACAGACCAGAGTTCATTAAACAGATCAGAGATCACATCTGTCGTAAATTTATTTTGAGAGAAAGAGTCTTAGAAATAGTGGTCCGGTTTAGAGTGTAGAATGATGGGGAAACGCTCAGTGATAGAAATGTAGAGAGTAAATAGTTGCTTCACAGAGTGCTGGAGGAGAGTAAAGACAGACTTATTTACGACAAATCGTTTCTCTCAATCTACTCTTCAGGCTCTCCTGGTCAAACAATTATTTGCCAGTTTCCAGACACACACCCGCTCTCACACCGATTTGGTGCTTCAAACACACAGACGACGTGGATACAAACTATCTTAAACAAATAGGGGAAATTATGGGCTTTGGGTATTCCAACACAGTAACGATTAAGTTTATGTTGTTTATTAAAGTTAAAAAAAAACAATCACTACAACAATCATGTGTTTACAGCAAAAATTATCATAAGTACAGAAAATGCAAATAACAAGGTAGGGAGGGGGTGAAGAAAATTGGTATCGACTAAGCCCGTCCCGCTTATTAGACAAAGATAAACCCAGTCCAAAGATAGATAGTTATCAGGAACATAGGTACGTTAACCTAACAGTGAAGTTAATCACTCTGAAAGAGGTGTTTCAAAATTAGGTATGGGTGGTAGAAAGAATCCTGTTCTTCCCAATTGTTCTTCCCTTTACTAAGCAAATGAAAAGGAGGGGGTTTTAAACAGAGTTAACAAATTATCAACTATCCTACTTAAAGGAACAATGCAGGGTATACAGAAAATTATATTACCAGGTAAGCAAGTTAACAAAAAAAAAAAAGTTAGTTGCTTATCCTTTACAGGACGTGGCAATCAACCCCAGCTTTTATTGGCTGTTTTGTGATTTTTCTAGGCAATTTTTACATTCAGTAGTTTGCCATTGCTTTCTGAACGGTACGGCGCTTATACCATTTTTAAAAATCCACACAAAGCGATCTGCTACCAAACCGCCAGCAGCAAGTTTCGAACCTGGTATATCTGTAAGAGTTGCTCAGCCTAGGAACTGCCCAACATCACGCAAGAAACCAAGTAAACGAGCAGGAGAAATGAGCATTAGGACCTACAAGCTGAGAGAGCCAGAAATTAAGACCACATATCAGGGGCTTATTGCTACAGCAGTGAGCAAGACAGAAGAACGACCTGATGACTTGGAAACCCTCTGGAATAAATTCAAGGATATCATAAAGACAGCTGCTGCAGAAGCATGCGGTGAAGTCCGACTTGGGAACCAGAGAAAGAGGACACCTTGGTGGACAGAGGAAGTCAAAGAGAAAATAAGAGAGAAGAAAATGGCATGGAAACAATACTTAGGAGCTAAAAACTCAACAGGACAAATGGAAAAATATATAGAATATGTGACACTCAGAACAGAAGCAAAGAACAAAGTGCTAGCAGCAAAACAGAAGTCCTGGGAAGAATTTGGAGAAAAGCTAGAAAAAGATGCACAAAAAAACCAGAAATTGTTCTATAAGACCCTAAAGAACATGAGGAAGGAAAAACAAGGCCCTCTCAAATTTATAAAGGACAAGCAAGGCAAATTGCTTACTGCCCCAAAGGAAGTAATGGAAAGATGGAAAGAATATTTCTCAGAACTCCTGGATGGTGAGCATGGTGAAGCATCAGAAATGATAACCACTAGCACAGAAAAGAAAACCAATGATGGTGAAGATGACATAAAGATGGAAGAACTGAGGGCAGCACTAGAGAAAATCAAGATGGGCAAAGCAGCAGGGCATGATGGTATAACACCAGAAATGGTTAAGTACATGGGAGCATCAGGCGACCTATTACTCTTAAAGGTCCTAAAGGCAGCATGGTGCAACAAGACCATACCAAAGGATTGGGAGATTGCCATCATAACACCAATTTTCAAAAAGGGTGACAATCGACAATGTGGAAACCATAGAGGCATATCCCTTCTCAGTGTCCCTGGTAAAATCTACTCTAGACTCCTAGAGCAGAGACTCCGACGCCTAGCTGAGCCACAATTGGATGAGGTCCAGTGCGGATTCCGAGCAAACCGAAGTACTCAAGACCTAATCTTCACACTCAGACAGCTGTGTGAAAAGGCCCTTGAGTATAAGAGTGAGATCCATCTTTGTTTCATAGATCTGGAAAAGGCGTTTGACAGGGTCCCCTGGAGCAACCTTTGGGACTGTTTGGCAAGGAAGAATATTCCAGCACCTCTGATTCATGCTATACAGAGCTTCTACAAGTCTTGCAGAAATTATGTGAGGACAGCAAACCATAAGTCAGAAGAGTTCAGGACCACCACTGGTGTAAGACAAGGTGATATCCTATCACCTTACCTCTTCATACTCCTTATGGACGATGTCATCAAGGCATGTAAGGAGAGAACAAGAAAGTATTCAGTGGGGTACTGGAAGATGAGACAGGTCTATATTTCGGAGCTGGCATTTGCTGATGATGTTGCCCTGATTGCTAAATCAGAGGCACATCTCCAATCCAATCTGCAAGTCTGGAAGGAAGAGCTGAAGAAGAGAGGGGTGGTCATAAGAAGCTCTAAAACAAAATCCATGGTGATATCACGAGAAGAAAGAAAACATCAGATTAAGTTGGGAGAACAGGTCCTGGAGCAGGTCGACCACTTTAAATATCTCGGACCTATTATAGACCGAAAGGGAGGCTTCAAAGAAGAGTTGGCCACTCGAAAAGCAGCGGCTGGGAGACTTTTTCAGGCCATAAATCGTGGATTCCTCAGCAAGAAAGAGGTTGGTAAGAAAACGAAGATGGCTGTATACCGCTCCATCTATGTCCCAGTCTTGACATATGGATGCGAGTCATGGGCAATGACTACAACCCACAAAAGCCAGATCCAAACCTCAGAAATGAGGTATCTGAGGAAAGTGGTTGAAGTAACAAGAAGAGACATGGTCCGCAACCAGACGATCCGTCAAGGCCTAAAATCCCATCCGCTGCAGACCCAATAGAACAGTCCCAACTAAGATGGTTTGGCCATGTCTGCAGAATGGGAGAAGATCGGCTACCACGACAAGCATGGGAAACAAAGAGCCAGGGATCCAGACCTCCAGGACGACCCAGAGTCCGCTGGGAGGACAACATTAGACAATCTTTGAAGGACCGAGGACTAGAATGGAACCAGGCCAGGAAGAAGACAGCTGATAGAATGGTCTGGCGCTCTCTCTTCCAAACCTCTACACCTCACGGTAGAAGGGGAACGACTAAGTAAGTAAGTAAGTATATCTGGATTATGAAACTGCGTTCATATCGATTAGGCCTAAGAGTTATTGTGTTTTATTATATAAAAGGAGTCTATGGGATGGCACTGACACAGTTCGACACAGGGGTGAAATGAAGTGGTCTCTTTAATCTTCCGCTAGTGGTAAAATTCCTTCAATGCGTGATGATAGTAACTGACCGGAAAGTTTATTAATCCAGTGAGGAAAAACTTAAGTCGTCACAGTTCAGGAAAATATGTACTCTCTCACAGTAGGGCAGTAAATCAAGTATCGCTACTGGCACGGTTCAACTTCCAGTTTATCTTACAGATTTGTAATTTTAATATGATGATTGTTCTTTAAATAGTTTTGGGTAGGCTTTCTTTCATGTAATTATGATAGCTAGGTCGCATCGAACCGCCACAAGATTAAATTTAAAAAATGTTTCATCAATATGTCTGGAAGTTTTTAAGATGATTTCTTTATTGCTGGGATCGCAAAGGTTACGATCACTCTGTATGAAAGAAAAAAGACATGTAATATACCGAAAATCAAATAACATTCTAAAGCGCGATGAATTTCCCGTTAAGACTAACTATATATATATATATATATATATATATATATATATATATATATATATATATATATATATATATATATATATATATATATATATATATATATATATATATATATATATATATATATATATTCGCGTATTTAATTATGTATTTAATAAACACTGCGCGAGTTCATATGGTTAAAACACACATCTATAAATATAGGACTTAACTAAATTTATTAATTATAAATTCCTTCGCGACTTTAAAAGTCAATTAAAGCATTTCAGCCTCTATTATCTTTTTTGGGGAAATAATATAGCAGATATATCATTACATTTACAACTGGAACTATTGAGATGGTTTAATTTAATAGATTTAAATTAACACAAAATCCAGTGAAATAGAATGAATGAACTAGATCACTGATCACTTTACACAATATATATTTTACCGTTTTGCACATAAATAGAATTCACTGCAAATATATATAAAAATCCAGGGGATAATCTAGCAGGATTTCAAATATAGCTAGTGCTTCTGTAAAGGTCTGGCCAACGAGTGATAAAGTGTATTTCTACGTGGTCTGTATATATCTAACTTAATTGCAAGATGAGTGGGGCATGGGAAAATTGACACCTTTTTAGATCTCAGGACACTTTTGGGGATCTGACCGCCAGACTAAAGAGAGATGCCGCCGCTGGTCTTCGTATCTCCGCTCGCTGCTGCGATCGGTTCTGTGTTTAACACCGAGATGAGAAATACCTGCAGGAACTTGCGTCGCTCGTTTCGGGGACCACTACTGTCTTTGATCGTGGTGCTAGTCTTTCCTGAAATCCCCCCGTCTGTGTCTTTGATCGTGGTCGCTACTATCTGTTTGATTCTGGCGCCGCCCCCTCTGGGCGAAGTTAATGAAAATACTGCATATGATTGCTCAAGAGATGTCCATGGGCGTGATTTAATCTCTCCTTAAATCAATGCGATGACCAGAATGAACGGTAGATAAACTGTCCACATATTAATCAGCAAACGTGTGGAACGGTTGCATAGCTAATGAGTCCAGGTGAAAAAAATCCCGTTTGACGAAAGGTTACAATATTCGGGGGCACTGATGTTATCCAAGGGGTCGCTACGAAGGTCGTACTATATCATCCAACACTTCAGGGTCATTCAGGGTCGGCTGAGTTCGTCTGTCACAACATCATTATAAAAAAGACCACAGATCATATCATTAAACCGACCACAGATCACATTATTAGACAGACCAGAGATCACATTTTTAGACTGACCAGAGATAACATCATTAGACTGACCAGAGATCACATCATTAGACTGACTACAGATCACATCTTTAAACAGACTACAGATCACATCATTAAACCGACCAGAGACCACATCGTTAGACAGACAGGAGACCACATCATTAAACAGACCAGAGACCGCATCATTAAACAGACCAGAGACCACATCATTAAACAGACAGAGATAACGTCATTAAAGAGACCAGAGATCACATAATCACACCATTAAACAGACAATAGACTACATCATTAAACAGACCAGTGACCACCACATTGAACAGACCATAGACCACATTATTAAAAAGACTAAAGTATGTACACGAACGTTACTATTAGTAGAGTAGTAGTAGTAGGAGTAGCAGTAGTAATAGTAGTAGTAATGGTAGTGGTAATAACAGTATTAGTAGCAGTAGTAGTAGTGACAGTAGTAGTAGTAACAGTAGCAATAATGGTAGCAGCGGTTGTAGTAATGATAATAGCATCAGTATTAGTAATAAAGAGTAGCAAAAGTAATGTTAGTACCAACAGTACTAGTAATGACCAACAGCAGTAGTAACAGTAGTAGCGGTAGTGATAATAATAAGAGCTGTATTAGTTGTAATAAGAGTTGTAATAGCAGTAGTGGTATTAATAATAATAGCAGCAGTAGGCGTAGTAATAATGTTAGCCACATCAGTTGTAGTAGCAGCGTCTGACTGGCTAAAAAGTTAAAGCGTCTGATTGGTTAAAAAGTTAAGAACGCTTGCCTCTTGCGTCAGTGTTAACAGCATCTGGAATTGAAACTGGGAGCATCCCGCTCCAGTCAACCCAGGTGTAAATAGGTACATGACTCAGCTCTTGAGTTAGGGAAGTTAGAGGAAGTGAGGCAGCAAACTGGTCACTCTACCTCATAAAACTGGACCTAATATAGTGAAGTCTCTAACAGTCCACTTCGCAACGGCAGTATCTGCAATGGGACTATCTTTACTTGCGGAGTAGTCACAGTTGTAGTCGTAGTAATAATTTTAGCAGCAACATTAATATAAATAGTAGTAGTTGCAGTTGTAGTAATATAGGAAGACGCCGTCTCTAGGAAACGCTGATGAGACTAGCAATATTAACAACGGGGGAACTGTGTTCTCGGCGATACATACCGGGTTGATTAGGTCATGGATTCAGTCTAACCTAGTTTGTAAAGGTGACAATAGGTGACGACCTTTGGTATTTTGCGCAGTAGTTAACAACACGGATTTATTGATTGTCAGTGTTAACAACAGAATGTTAGTGCAACAACAAACACGCTCATTTGAACATTTTTTTTTTTAAAAAGAAATAGGAAAAGTGGGGAGGCGAAAACAGGGTTCTGGAGTCGGCGCAAACATTCTCCATGACATTTTAGAAGTTTGATTCTCGACTCCGGCTACAGTTATTTTTTTTTTAAACTAATCATATGGCATAAAATTCAGAGCCGGAGTCCGGAAATTTTTTACCCCCTCCACTACTCCGAATTCTGACTCCCACTCCACAGCCATGGGGGAAAGGGGCTTTTGTGATAGAGCAGTCTTTCTCAACCAGACGGATCGTGCGCCCCTTCTATTTTCCTGTCCTCAGCTGCACTGGAACAATCTCTCAGTCCATCATTCAGTCAGCATATATGTACCCTATTTGCCTATCTGTCTCATTATAAATATAAGGAATCTGGAGTCGGCCCAACAATTTTCTAACTCCGACTTTTAGAAGTCCGACTCTCAAATCCGACTCCCTACCCCAGCTACAGTTATTTACTACTCATATGGCATATTCGGAGTCGGTGTCCGGACATTTTTTACCGATTCCGACTCCACTAAAAACGACCGAATCCACGGCTCCACTAAAAACGACCGAATCCACGACTCCTGCTCCCGACTCTGACACGACGCAGTCCTTATAAATATTATAAAATCTCTCTCTGTGTATCTCTCTGTCTGGAAACTGTTGTGAATAAAAGAGTTAAATTCTACTTAGAAAAAAAACCAGTTATATAGCCCAAACCAGTCAGGGTTTAGAGCAGACAGAAGTACAGTAGACCAGCTTGTAAGATTAGAACATGATGTAAAGCTAGGGTTCAAGAGGAAAGAGAAAACAGTAGCAGTCTTTCTAGATGTAGCTAGAGCATATGATGAATGCTGGCGAGATGGAGCTCTTTACAAAATGAAAAAGATTGGCATTACTGATAAAACCTATAGGTATCTAGAAAACTTTTTGCAGGACAGGTATTTTGCTGTATAGGTGAATAATGATAGGTCAGAAATATATGAACAACAGAATGGGATTCCTCAAGGATCAGTGATTTCTCCTTCAATTTTCATTATAGCTGTAAATGATTTAGCAGATGAATTTAATGACATAAAGAATGCAGTATCACAATTTGCAGATGACTGTGCCATTTGGCGATCTGGAAAAATCTTGGACCATGTTTACAAAAAACTTCAAAATCAAATAGACAAAGTTTCAGAGTGGATGAAAAGTTGGGGCTTCCAAATTAATGTAAGCAAAACAGTAGGTATGATTTTCAGCAAAGGAAATTTAAAAAAAAAAAACAAAATCAATATAACCATTAAGGGACAAAAAATATGTACCTCCTCAACAACAAGATTTCTGGGCATAACTTTAGATAAACAACTAAATTATAATAAACATATAGACAAATTGGTAGAAAGCTGTCGGGGACCCCTAAATATACTAAGGATTGTAAAAGGTAATGGATGGGGGGCCAGCAATAAAATAATGCTTACGTTCTACAAGTCCTTCATCGGGGGGAAACTGGATTATGCCAGCATAGTCTATGACTCAGCTGCAGCTTCTAACAAAGCAAAACTGGACAGGATTCAAAATGCAGCCATGAGAACCATTACAGGTGCATTTATATCAACACCAGTAGAAGCTCTAGAAGTAGCTCTCGGCATACCTCCCCTTGGTCTAAGACGGAAAGAACTAAGATTAAATTATTGGAGTAAAGTAGCACAAGAAGTGACCCACCCAGCACATAAAGCATTTGTCAAAAACCAACCAAGTGTATGGGACGTCCCCTTAAATAAAGATAGATATCCAACAGGGTGGAGAACTATAGAAGACCTAACGCAGTTCAAAGAACTATCAAACACAATTGAAAATAGTAATAAATACAGAAGCAAAATACCACCCTGGGAACTAAAAACACCAATCATAGACTACTCACTCACTGAAAAGATCAAACAAAACATAGAAGATAAGGAAGCCAAAATGATAAGTAGAAGGTTCATAGATCAACTAACTAAACAAAGTCTGGCCGTCTACACTGATGGATCCAAGGGTGATAGTGGGCAACTAGGCGCTGGAGTTGTAATACCACAATGGGGAATAAAAAAGAGCTACAGTGTAACGGAAGGAGCATCGATTTTTACCGCAGAGATGGTAGCAATTCTTAAAAGTCTAGAAATAATCGAAGATAACCCACCAGAAGCTGTTACGATATTTACAGACTCACTATCATCACTACAAGCACTAGAACACCCAGGTAAATGTAGCCGGCCAGACATAAAGGAAGAAATTCTAGCAATTAATACATCACTAGGGAACAGAGGATGTGGTGTGAGGCTGGTGTGGGTTCCGGCACACATAGGTATTGCTGGCAACGAGTTGGCAGACCAGACCGCCAAGAGTGGAAGAACAAGTAAAAACAATATAAAAGCAGGACTGGGAAGGTCGGAGATCAAGAGCCAAGTGAAGGAAACTATAAAAGAAGAATGGAAGACAACATGGAAGGAAAGTAGAAAAGGCAGACACGCGTTCAAACTGCTGAATGAACCAACGAGGACGTGCCAGGTCAGAGAAGAATTAAAGATACCTTCGAACAAAAAAACTGTGGCGTCTCCGTCTCGGTGCAGCATACTTTATGATAGAAGAACCACACTGCCAAGAATGCCAGGAAGAGAATGACATAGACCACTACCTGATCCACTGTAAAAAGTATGATCAACAAAGACTTGAATTAAAAACTTACTATAGAAATCACAATATAGGCTTAACAGGTGATAAGGTTTTAAGTATAGATGCCCCAAGAGATGCCCAATCAATACTTAAAAGATATATACATAAAACAAAGGAAAACATATAAGGTTAGTACTTAGGAAAAACATCCAACTAAATAAAAATTAAACAGCAAGAACTAACAAAGCATTAACAAAAAACTAACTACCCATAGGACAAGGAAAGACAACGAGGTATAGAAAAAAATAGGGCAACAACTCAAAAAGAACAAATGCCAATACAAATTAAAACCAAGTGTAAAGGACAATAGTTATCTATAAACAACACAAAAGAGAAAATAAAATGGACAAATACTAATATAAATAAAAATCAGCAACCGTAAAAGACAATAGATATTTAAATTGAATACAAAACTAGAAAATAAAATGACACTAAATACCCCAATTATAACCAACTTTCAGGTTGAACAGGGTAGACCAAGATGGAATGAGAAGAGGCAAGAATGGACAGATGATAAGAGCCCGCTCTCCACCCATCATCGCATCAAAACAACAACAAATCTCTCTGTCTGTGTGTGTATGTATGTGTGTCTGTGTTACACTAGAGAATAATATTAAATTCTGTTGAAGTTAATAATATATTAATTTGAAAACACTTTGAGAAATGTATTAATGCAGGGTAGAAGTGTAAAAAGGCAGAAATATAATGATGAATTGCTTCACCCAAGCATGCAAGGGTTTTGGCCTCTCAGTACTGTAAATTCAAAGAAAACAAATGTGCTGGGTCAGGATGAGGATTTTGCACCAGTTATTACAAGCGATAGCTTTGAATTGGTAGTGATGCACCACTTCACATATCTGGGGTCTACCATCAACGGCAAACTCTCTCTGGACACAGGAATTGACAGCCGTGTTGGCAAAGCTACAGCCACCTTTTCCCGCCTCACAACGCGTGTTTGGGGAAACTTCAAACTCAAATGACAACCAAAGCTGTGATATGTAACGCGTGTGTCACCAGCACATGTCTATATGGCAGCGAGACATGGACAACCTATGCTAAGCAAAAAAGAAGGCTCAATACCTCCCATCTACTGTGTGTACGCTACATCCTCAGTGTTTCGTGGAAGGACAAAATGACAGCAGCTGACGTTCAGAGATGTGTGCAAGAGAGACATGGCGGCACTGGGCATAAATCCAGCAACCTGGGAGGATAAAACTGCCGATCGCACAAAGTGGCGAAGGTCTCTACGGCGCCGCCTCAGATTGCACGAAAAGAAGAGTGGAGAAAACGTCGAAAGGAACACCATGAAAAAAAAGCAGCTGAGGGCTGTCACCTCAGGGACGCATGCCCGTAGTCAATTATGACTTAAAGTGCTATTATAAATGTGTATATATAAATAAATATATATATATATATATATATATATATATATATATATATATATATATATATATATATATATATATATATATATATATATTATATATATTATATATATATATTATATATATATATATATATATATATATATATATATATATATATACTTTTGGTGTCCATTGTTCATGTATTAATTGTCATATCATTTTCTAGTTTCTCAAGCCCCCATATGATGATTTCCTCAGTGCACCCGAAAATTAAGTTATGACCTGTCTAATTTTATATAGTTAACCATGTCTAACGGTCATGTGGCTGGGGGTCCGTTATCTTGTAGTTACGCCGCTGAATGTTGAAGATGCCATATGCAGCTTACGAGATTAATGAGGGTGACCTGACAGAGACCATTGCGCACAGAAAATTCATTACATACATCAGAAGGCAGCATTCAACAGGCCAATCACCTGTATGTCTTAATATATGGCTGCATGTTCAAATTTGTTCACTTTCAGACGTCGACTTGAATATACTCAAAGAAAGCAAGGCTGTTGGTATCTCCGTAGAGTTTGCCCAGGAATGGTGACGGCCACATATGCTTTCTCTGTTCCTCATATGTTGGACATCTTGGAAGTAGATGTTCAGATTGCATGTTGACCCTGAAAGACATTGTACTCTCTGGGCAACCTCTACACTCAACGGTAGAAGAGGAAACGAAGCGAAAAAAGAAGGAGGCTGTCCGCGTTATTCATCATCATCATCATTACTTTTCAGCTCCCTAAGGAGCAGAGGGAGGCCTTCAACAAATTCATGCCGAGTCTTCCTGTCCTATGCCATCCGTTCAAGGTATTCCTATGCCTTCTTTAACCTTTTCATGTTCGTCTTCAGTTCCCTTCGCCTTGTGTTTCTTGGTCTCTCTTTACCGCTCGTAACCCAAGGGATTACAGAAGAAGTACTGCACTGTTATGCTATTAACATGTTTCTTTAGTGTGTGCCCTGGGTATTGAAGTTTTTAGCTTAAATTCCCATTGTTTGCTGTGTTGCAAATAGAGGAAAGTTCAAAGTTCAACTTGAGGTCAAAGACTTTCCAACTTACACTTTCATGCTTAGTTTATTCTTGTTCATTCATTCTAAGACCTCCCCTTACCCCTACCCCCCCCCACACACACACACACACACCCGTAATTTTAGCTTCAGCGATATCAGCACGGACATTTTAAAAAGTACAACCTGAACCATCAACATCTTTGTGAAGTCTTACAGCGCCTTGTCACGCTATATTGATTCGCGAGAAATATTATGCCCTGGATCAAGTCTGTGTGGACAATGTAGTGTCTTATACAAGTTTTACGCGCAGATCACGTGTCTATTATGTGGAGCGTGGAACAAATGGAAAATGGAAGGGTGAGAGGTGGGGAAAGGGTTGCAAGGAATATCGAATTATTCTTTTTCGTTCACTCGCAGACGTCAATTTGAATATATTCAATAATAATAATAGCCCCTTCAGTCATAAATGACTTTGGGAATCCGCCATGAGGTGACAGCCGCAGCGGCTTTTATTTGTCTATTCAAAGAAAGCCGTAAAAAAAAAGACGCAGCAATAGAGAACGAAGTCAGCGACTCATAGCTTGACTGCCTGCGTCAGGACCAGCGAATCAGAGCTGGTCAAGACCGCACTCCACCTCCACGTGGTGGTCCTAGAAACAGTTTGCAGCAGTGCAGTCTGGCTGAGCGAGTGTGGATCGAAATGGGAAGGCAAACCTGGTCCTAAAAAATGCCGTGCAGAAGTCGGATGTGTCGACCGAAAGGTGCAGATATCACAGCTTAGGCGTAAACAGACACAACGCAACCACCGTCCTTTTCAGGACGAACGAGGAAGAAGAAGAAGAAGTTCAAATACAGTTGTTGGTAACTCAGTAGAGTTTTACAAGGAATGATACTGGAGATGGCCATATATGCGCTTTGTATGTCCCTCATATGTTGGTCATCTCTGAAGCAGATATTCAGCAGTCATGTTATCGGTGTCACAGTTACACTCGTCAGTAGTTCCTATCTTTAATTTGTTGAAGAGATGGTATCCCAATCTGTTGTGGCCTGTGAGAAATCTGAAGATTACCACTTGTTCTCTTCTGCTGACCTGGTAATATGCCCTGCTTCCCATTTGTTCCTGTATCTGCTGTTGAAAAAATCGAACGTGTTCATCATCATCATCGTCATTATAATAATTATTTTCCTCTTCCGTCCCCATAGAGTCACCACTGCAGCTAGCCCTCTTTCTGGAAGCCTACACCAAGCATTGACCTGCTCTTGCACCTGTGGTTTCTGTGACACTATGTTTTAAATGATGAGGTTGCTAGCATGACGTAAAACCTCTTATTAGTCGCCTTTACGACATGCCTGAGGGAGCAATGTTCCTATTATTGCTATGTCTTATCAGATACCCCCGGAAACTACACAGGACATTTGAACATGTTCGTATTGAAGAAATATAGAAGAGAACATAAAAGAAATCCAAGGTTTAGGGGGACCATACTTTATTCTTCCGCACCTTCTTTGGTTCTTGGCCACTGACTGCCAAAGCAATCAGTGACCATCACCCTTGGTTGCGTCTTGTAGGGCTGCAACAGACGGCCTCCACCTTGCTCGGTCGGCAGCTATTCTTCTTTTGGTATTGCAGCTCTGGTTCATGCTTTGCATCTCTGACTCCACAGTTCTCCACCAGTTCTCCACCAGTTAGTTTTGGGGTCCATAGCATGGCAGTTCTGGTAATGGTGTCAGGGTCTCTTCTGAGAATGGGGCCAACCAAATTCCAGCGTCTACCCGCTATGATGGTGCGCATGTCTTCTTGGTGGCTCCGAGTTAGTAGTTCTTAGTTGGTGATGGTATTCGGCCAGACAATTTCCTTAGGTTCGACTTTTTTTTTTATTGTTACCAAATACGTACAATGAATGGTCCATACACTCTGTTGCATAAAATAAAAATGGATGGCCAGTTATAATTAATAAATAATTCGTTATTTCGTTCACAAATTTCATTTTTTGAACGATACCGGTATGATGAATTATTGATTGATTCAATCTTTCCTGTTTTCACAGTATATTCCAGCTTTCCTCTTCTCATAACTTGTCCAAAGAACGTGAATTTCTTCCTTCTAGTATGAGTAGTAAGCGTCCTATGTGGACTACTTTCAGGACACTTTCATCCATGGTATTCTTAACGCTGTTCTGCAAAGTCACATCTACGTGGCCTCTAGAGATTTTCTGCTTGTCCATTAACTACCCATGACTCAGTTCCATTTGTCAGAATTGACCCTATACAACACAGAAGAACTCTCTTTCTTACTTCCATTGACAAAGATGTCTATCATCATGGTCGTTGTTGTCGTTGTTATCGTCGTAAAATGTGGTTATTACAGAGGTTACCAACTTCGGGTATACGGGGGCATATGATATGTGGTATCTCTTTCAAAAACTGCTTACTTACTACTTACTTACTACTTACTTACTACTTACTTACTACTTACTTAGTCATTCCTCTTCTACCCTAGGGTGTAGAGATTTGTCAGAGAGAGAGCGCCATACTATCTTATCGGCAGTCTTCCTCCTGGCCTGGTTCCAATCTATTCCTCTGTCCTTCAGAGATTGTCTAACATGGTCCTCCTAGCGGACTCATGGTCGTCTTGGATTTCTGGATCCCTGGCTCTTAGCTTCCCATACTTGTCGTAGTAGCCGATCTTCTCCCATTCTGCAGACATGGCCAAACCATCTTAGTTGGGACTGTTCTACTTGAGTCTGCCGGGGCTGGGTTTTGAGGCCTTGCCGTATCGACAGGTTGCGGACCATGTCTCTTCTTTTTACTTCAATTACCTTCATCATATATCACATTTCTGAGGTCTGGATCTGTCTTTTGTGGGTTGTAATTGTTGCCCATGACTCGCATCCATAAGTCAAGACTGGAACATAGGTGAAGCTGTATACAGCCATCTTCGTCTTGTCGCCAACTTCTTTTTTTTTACTGAGGAATCAAAAACTGCACGACGAGTAAAGCTGTTGGTTGACAAGACACAAAATCAAGTGTCTCATTCATTTTTTGACTGTCTTATAATAAATAATTAACACCGTTATATTTTTTTAATGTCATTACGTCCCAAGTAAAGTTTTCTTTATAATAATTATTCTCTTTACTTATTGTCTTATGTACATACGAATTGTAGAATTTATGTCCTCTCATATTGAATATGGCATACAAGATGTAGAATCATACATATACCTTGGCAGCAATTTAGACACAGTTCGATGGACAGACAATGATACCAAAAATAAGAATACAAAAGGATCTCTCATTGAATTTTATAAATATATATGGAGAACACAAGAAATTAAGTCCATCACAAAAATAAGAATCTTTAGTTCAAATGTCAACTCAGTCCTATTGTATGGCTCTGAAACATGGAGAACAACAGAAACAGCAACCAAACAACTACAGTACAGACTTTCATAAAAGTGTGCTTACATAGAATAGAAGGATTGAAGTGGTATTATAAGATTACTAACTTAGAACTGATGACAAGAACCAGGCAAGTGCCAGTGGAACAAGAAATGAGAAGAAGAGGCTGGCGACGGATAAAACACACGTCGATGAAACGTGTTGATAGCATTACAGTGCAGTTCTTTAACTTGAATCTCCAGGGTAAGAGAGAAAGAGGGATATCAAAGAGCTCACGGAAAAGACAACTGGAGACATACATGAAGGAGTTGAAGACCTTGAACTGATGATACGTGACAGGAAGACTTGGCATGTGTTTGTTGAAGGCCTATGCTCCTCGTGGAGCTGGCGGTTGATGGGGATGATGACTGAATACGATTACGGTACTGGTTACTAAAAGTCAAACAGGTACGAGACCTCAGAAGGACTGGAGCCCTGGTAATGATCAACTCGGCCGTTATAACTATTTCCGTCGCCATCGTCATCACAACCGCCACCACCAATACCATCATCTTCCTCCTCATCGTCGTCATCATTTGGTTTGTCTTTTCTCAACCTGACTTCCAGTGATCACCACTACCTCTCATCGGGAAGTGGTGGTGATTTAAGACGAATTGTTATTTAGTCCTGATGCCCGTTGATATTGTCTAACTCAGCGGTTGTTAATGTGTGGTCCTCGGACACACACACGGGGGGGGGGAATATGTCCTTACAGGGGGTCAGCGAAGGCTTAAAGAAATGTTATGAGCTTTTACAGTTAAAATAGAAAGAAAGAATGAATGCTCGAAAGAAAGGAAGAAAGAAAGAAAAGGAAACGAAGAACGAAATCTTAATTTCTCTCGCTTGTTTGTGTAAAACTTGGCTTTTCTAACCTACCACCTCCATTAAAAACAAACAAAAGTAAAAGTCGGTTATGAAAATAACTGTTTGATAGCAAAAAATTTACTCAACACTTGATACTTCTGCACACAGTGAGACCATGCAAGTGAATGACGCTGAGTGGCTGAGAGTAAGCATGTGACATTTCTTGCTACCGCGCATACAGCCAGAAGCCGCCTTCGTAGCTGCACCGAACTCTAGTGTTGTCCACGTTGTGCCACCACATTCTCGGAACGTCTATTTCTTCCCAGAATTCTCTAGCTGTGTCGAGAATGTTGTCGAAGAAATTCATGTATAAAAGGAAGACCGTGTTCGTGGAAAGAGAGAGTCGGAATCAGTCAAAACGATCGTGTTTCTTCTTCGATTTCTGCAAATAAAAGCGTTTGGTTATTGTCGGGTAAAGTGACCTTTCGATGTTATCGCTGTGAATTTCGTAACAATACATTTTGGCTGAGCCTCAGGATGGATCGCTGGCTAAATTTGAAACGTAAAAGTACTGATGATGTTGATGAGGGTGCATCCTGTTCAAAGCAAAATGAAGCTTCTTCCAGTCATCTTAAAAAGTGCCGACGTTATAGCAAGGAAAATCTGTCGATTGGCTTCACGTGTACTGGCCCAGAAGACAAGCAACTACCACAGTGTGTGTTATGTTACGATATATTGTCCAACGAGGCCATTAAACCGTCAAAATTGCGAAAACATCTCGATACTAAACTTAATTAATGTCGTGCTTAGATAAGTTTTAAAGTTATTTAAGGTCCCGCCTGAGTATAGAGTGGAGCCGCGGTAGCATACTGGTTAGTGCACTGGCTTCCTAGCTCAGTGGTCTAAGGTTCGATCCCCAGATGAGGTGGGATTTTTTTTAGGCTGCAAACGGTTCCTGGGTCGACCCAGCCCCAATTGGGTACCAGCGCAACTCTGGGAAGGTTAAGGCGGCCGGCGGGATGCTGACCACATCACCCCTAGTGTGCTGACGGTCAAGAAAATATGGACCTAACACCATATTCCCAATATGCCTCAATGGGCGTGTAACGGGATCCTTCACCTTTTTTTACCTGAGTATAGGGGATGGTAATAATACGTGAGAAGTAAAGGTGTAAGAAAATAGATTTTCACGAGTGGATAGTTTAAGGAGAAGATCTGACTCTGGACTGAGTAGTTTCTCTAGCCCAGCCTATCTATACGACTATAATTTAGTATAAGACAATCTTGCACCTCCATATATATAGAAATATAAGTTTACCTAAACACTCACGCACAGCTAAGTGACATCAAGACACACAAACGTGAAAAACTATGGTTAATTGGGTATAGGTCTGACCAACACACACAAAGTGTAGTTCTTTTGTTGTTTATTGTCATTAAACTTTACAACATCGAATATCTAAAAAGAGATCAAATAAATCAGAATTACCCATATAAAAAACTAACAGAATACCTGTGCCCTCCCCTCCTTGAGAATAAAAGGACCCCACAAGTTAATAACCCCAAAGGTTAAAGGTTAGCACTAGGTTACAGTATAGACAGTAAAGAAAGAAACAAAGTTCCTACTAAAAAACGTTATCCAATAAAATAAACAATATTTAAACAGAATTTAGATGATACAATTTTTCCGGTAACAAAGAAAATATTTCACTCTCTCTCTGTCATACGTGGCCACACAATCACGCTTCTTACCCTATTCTTGGTGGAGAAAATCTCTTGAGCTTACAATCCATGCATATATGTATATTTGTTTCAGTGGTCTTATCTTCCAAATTTGGCCCCTGTCCCTCCTTTCAATAATTAAATTTTATAAGGGGAACGCCTAATTTGGTGGTTGATTCCTGGATAAACAAATGTCACCTCGAATAGTTAATGCAGAAAACTCTCTGAGATCTGGTGTTCGCAGTAAACAGTAGGAAACATCTGATTGCTAAAAAAAAAAAAACTGTTAATTATTCTTAATTCATGATGGTGGTAAATCCTATCGGCTATCTCTGTGGTGAGTGCCGATTTTGAAACAGCGTAACTTGCTGGATAACTCTGATGAAAAAAAAAACACGACTGTCAAAAGTCGGGAGAACTGTTATATCTTTCACACCCCCCTGTGGGCTGATAAAATTACAAAAAATATATATCTGGGTATTTGTAAGTCCAGTTAAAATTTACTATTAAATGTTTATGTGTCCATCTGGCCAATCCTGTTCACAAACGAACTTGGGGACGTGTAAGCCAAGAATATGACCACATTAATCACTCAGTAAATGAAGAAAAAGGACCAAAATAAACCGCTGGTTGCCGTTTGATCAGGTCAGCGAAAAATAGAGAAACATTATGAAAAAATGCTACTAATATATATCTACATATAGCAGACTGAAGGGGACGAGACGATCTCTCATTCTCTCCGTCAGTCCTGATTAAAGTTAAAAGGCACACTGCGTCTCTAGCTTATCCTATCGCGCGTCGCTTAGCAGGTGCAAGTTTGTTGAGGCATGCAGCCTTTCCCCCTCCTGCTCCGGTCAACGATCAGCGCATAATGTCAATTATGATTTAATTATCCATACGCGCACTTTAACAAATATCGCCTGTCACTAAGTAGCTATTAGAGGGTCGGCGGCGGTGGGTCGTCGTATGGTATTTAAACAACAGTCACTAAAATTACACAAAATGCAATATAACGTGAATTCTAGGGTCCACTATCAGTCACCTAGCATTTTAATTCAGTCAGCTAAACCGTATCTTCTTATGTAAGGAAGCGGGTGGTAAAATTATCATTGGACTGAACGACCTATTTTCCACTGGTCTTTAACAGCTAGACTTTAAGTGAATTATAGATGATAAAACTTAGCACATTAAATCACGTAAATGCTAATTTATATTACCACAAATCAGAAATGAAAATCCCCACGAAACTATTAACACATCTATTCACAATGGTTCTAGATAACGTGTTTAGACTCTCCAAAAAATTCTGAGCGACAACTGATACTGATTTTGAGAAGACGCAGTTTATATGCATCATGTTATTATGATCTCTAGAGGATGTTAATTTTCACACTCTTAGTGCATAGCAGAAACTCAGGAAACTCCGTCCCCAGATAAAAGTTTTCCACGGTCTTTCTGTTCGGCGTTGCTAACCGACAACAGAGGCTTACCGTGTAACGGGATTGTCCGTAGATTTTCCCCCGTTTCTGGAGATCAAAGTGATTATCTCCCTCTGAATGTACGAACATCACAGGGTCCCTCGGGAAATATTTCTGCCCGAGCGGCTACTTCAAAGAGGTCCGTTGTTTCCACGTGCATCTGTCTGATATCTGATGATTGACAGATCAGCTTGTGTGGGGAAACTCAGGTAAACAACACCATGTTCGTTCCCTGTTTAGACTGGCAGGACACGGAAGTTGGTAATATGTCTGTTTGTTTACGTCTCAAGGAAAAGAGGCGTGGATTAAAAGTGAGTAATGCAGTCTGTCAAATGCTAGACTTTGCTAACGAATCTTAGAACGCCACGAGGTCACCAAAGGCTGTCGGATTCTGTAGGCTATATTTCCATTATACGTCACAATGAACATTCCACAAAGAGCATCGATTTTTTCAAAAGTAAGGAGCAGGAGCTTCGGGAAAGTAAGAAAATGGTAAAAAAGACTGCAACTGGTTGTAACAATGAAAATGCAGTGAGGGCCTCATTTGAAGTTTCTCAACTAATAGCAAAAACCGGAAAACCGCATACAATAGCTGACAAACTTATATTACCTGCTGCAAAAATCATGGTTTCTGCATTGATCAACGAGAAAGCTGCCAAGGACCTTTTCTTAATATCTTTGTCAAATGACACAGTTAAGAAGCGAATCGACGGTTTGTCAGCCAATATCAAGGAACAGTTATTAGAAAGAATTCGCATGTCCCGCTATTTTGCTCTACAACTGGACGAAAGCACAGACATAACAAACAAAGCGACCTTATTGTGCTACGTTAGATATGAGCACGAGAGAAATATTTTCGAAGACTTACTGTTCATCTCCTCGTTGGTACACACTACAGCTGAAGAAGTATTTAACAGCTTAAACATGACATGGATTGGTTGAAATGCGTTGGAATTAGCACTGACGGGGCACGAGCAATGTCTGGAAAACTTACTGGACTTGTAGCACGGATTAAGGAAATCATACCGTCGGTGACTTGAAACCATTGCTGCATACATTGGGAAGCTCTAGTTGCTAAGAAGATACAAGAAAAACTAACACAGACCTTAAATGAATCAGTCAAAATTGTCAATTTTATAAAAAAAAAGAAATCACTGAATTCAAGACTTTTTGAGCAGCTTTGCAAAGATATGGACAGTGAACACCATCAACTTTTGCCACACTGTGAAGTTCGTTGGCTATCACGAGGTAAAGTTTTGTCTCGTTTTTGGGAATTGAGAGACGAGATAAGATTATTCCTCATGGAGCAGCAATTTCACCTCAGCGATCGTTTGACAGATTTTTCCTCGTTAGTAAAATTAGTATATCTGTCAGATATCTTCACCCATTTAAATATGCTCAACTTAAATCTTCAAGGAGAAAAAGTTACAGTTTTTCAAGTTGAAGACAAGATCGAAGCAATGATAAAAAAGTTGGAATTGTGGCATCATCGCCTATTGAACAGAAACTATGAGACATTTCCAAACCTCTCAAATTGTCTTGGATCCACCGATGAAGAGTTGTCTGAGGAGGACACATTACTTATCGCACGACATTTGAAAGATTTGCAGCATAGTTTCCGTGAATATTTTCCTGTTCCTGATGCAAGTTAAAACTGGATTTGAGATCCATTTTCAGTTAATGTGTATGAACTAGAGGGGCTCACAGCAGCAGAGGAAGACAAGCTCGTAGAAATATCCACGGATGGTGCTCTGAAATTGTTCTTCAAGGAACAGTCCCTTCCAAATTGCTGGGCTCACTTACAAGCAGATTTTCTGGAACTATCGAAGAGGGCTATGAAAGTATTGATGCCTTTTGTAACGACATACTTGTGTGAAAAATCATTCTCTGCTCTCGTTTATCTTAAAAATAAGTATATGAAAAACGTAGAGTCAGAACTCAGAATACAAGTTTCAGCTATTAAACCTGACATAACAAGGCTTGTAAGAGAAATACAGCACCAGCCTTAAATTAACAAGTAATATTAGGCCATGGTTTTGTGTTCAGGTATTATTATTATTTTAAATTTGTATTGAATCATTCCAATAAAAATATTATAATAGGAGTGTGTTAAAGTTAGTTGCTTATCCTTTACAGGACGTGGCAATCAACCCCAGCTTTTATTGGCTGTTTGTGATTTTTCTAGGCAATTTTTTACATTCAGTAGTTTGCCATTGCTTTCTGAACGGTACGGCGCTTATACCATTGTTAAAAATCCACACAAAGCGATTTGCTACCAAACCGCCTGCAGCAGGTTTCGAACCTGGTATATCTGGATTATGAAACTGCGTTCATATCCATTAGGCCACAGAGTGTGTACATTTACTTATTTCTCCCTTCTCTCTAAATTTGAAGACCCTTGATGAGCGACTTTAAATAAATATTTGATGCATTTTAGGGTTTTAAATCTTGAGTTAAGTCTTGGTGGTCCGTGGCAACAAAAGATATTTAAAGGGCGTCCGTTGTAAAGATAAGGTTAAGAACCGCTGGTGTAACAGTTAACTTTCTTAGACTTCCTCAACTCAGCTTGTTTTCACTTCCTCCCTTCACGTTTTCATACGCGAGCTCTAGTTGGAGATTTCGCGAATGATAACTTAGCACCAGCTGCCTACAGCCAGATCTGGGTGACGTCAAATTTTGCTGATGTGGTTTGACCTACCTTTTGTCGATACTGACTGAAATTTTCACCGTGTTAGCGCGTTTTTTGTGTGTGGGTATTTGTCACTGTATGTAGGTCAACGTCCGCAGCTCCCATTCTACCAATACGCGTGTCTTTCTATGCCCCCCCTCCCCTATTCCCTTTTTCTATTGCAGCTTGTTTTACATGATGAGATCGCCATCCTCATGTAGTCTCATCGTAGGGCATGATGGATCAATCGTCCTAGACTTTCTTTGTCTCGTGAGAGATCCCCTGGAACTATACGGGGGCCTTTGAGAAGTAATATACTTGTTTGTCTTTCGTAAATGGGTACTCTGGTTTTTTTTTTTTAGTTAGGGAAGGAAAAGGCAGCGAGGAAGGGAACGGGTCACCCCACCTCTCGATGCTGGATGTAGTGTAGTGAAGTCTCAAACACTCCACTCCCCTACGACAGTGTCTGCTATGGGACTATCTTTACCTTACCTTTCATCAGCTTCATTATCAGTACCTTTATCAGTACCTTTATCAGAACCTTTATCAGTAAATTTATCAGTACCTTTATTAGAACCTTTATCAGTACCTTTATCAGAACCTTTATCAGTACCTTTATCAGTACCTTTATCAGAACCTTTATCGGTACCTTTATCAGTACCTTTATCAGAACCTTTATCAGTACCTTTATCAGTACCTTTATCAGTACCTTTATCAGTACCTTTATCAGTACCTTTATCAGTACCTTTATCAGTACCTTTATCAGTACCTTTATCAGTACCTTTATCGGTACCTTTATCAGTACCTTTATCAGTACCTTTATCAGTACCTTTATCAGTACCTTTATCAGTACCTTTATCAGTACCTTTATCAGTACCTTTATCAGTACCTTTATCAGTACCTTTATCAAAACCTTTATCAGTACCTTTATCAGTACCTTTATCAGTACCTTTATCAGTACCTTTATCAGTACCTTTATCAGTACCTTTATCAGTACCTTTATCAGAACCTTTATCAGTACCTTTATCAGTACCTTTATCAGTACCTTTATCAGAACCTTTATCAGTACCTTTATCAGTACCTTTATCAGTACCTTTATCAGTACCTTTATCAGTACCTTTATCAGTACCTTTATCAGAACCTTTATCAGTACCTTTATCAGTACCTTTATCAGAACCTTTATCAGTACCTTTATCAGTACCTTTATCAGTACCTTTATCAGTACCTTTATCAGTACCTTTATCAGAACCTTTATCAGTACCTTTATCAGTACCTTTATCAGTACCTTTATCAGTACCTTTATCAGTACCTTTATCAGTACCTTTATCAGTACCTTTATCAGTACCTTTATCAGTACCTTTATCAGTACCTTTATCAGTACCTTTATCAGTACCTTTATCAGTACCTTTATCAGTACCTTTATCAGTACCTTTATCAGTACCTTTATCAGTACCTTTATCAGTACCTTTATCAGTACCTTTATCAGTACCTTTATCAGTACCTTTATCAGTACCTTTATCAGAACCTTTATCAGTACCTTTATCAGAACCTTTATCAGTACCTTTATCAGAACCTTTATCAGTACCTTTATCAGTACCTTTATCAGTACCTTTATCAGTACCTTTATCAGTACCTTTATCAAAACCTTTATCAGTACCTTTATCAGTACCTTTATCAGTACCTTTATCAGAACCTTTATCAGTACCTTTATCAGTACCTTTATCAGTACCTTTATCAGTACCTTTATCAGTACCTTTATCAGAACCTTTATCAGTACCTTTATCAGTACCTTTATCAGTACCTTTATCAGTACCTTTATCAGTACCTTTATCAGTACCTTTATCAGAACCTTTATCAGTACCTTTATCAGTACCTTTATCAGTACCTTTATCAGAACCTTTATCAGTACCTTTATCAGTACCTTTATCAGAACCTTTATCAGAACCTTTATCAGTACCTTTATCAGTACCTTTATCAGTACCTTTATCAGTACCTTTATCAGTACCTTTATCAGTACCTTTATCAGTACCTTTATCAGAACCTTTATCAGAACCTTTATCGGTACCTTTATCAGTACCTTTATCAGAACCTTTATCAGTACCTTTATCAGTACCATTATAAGTACCTTTATCAGTACTTTATCAGTACCTTTATCAGTACCTTTATCAGTACCTTTATCAGAACCTTTATCAGTACCTTTATCAGTACCTTTATCAGAACCTTTATCAGTACCTTTATCAGTACCTTTATCAGAACCTTTATCGGTACCTTTATCAGTACCTTTATCAGAACCTTTATCAGTACCTTTATCAGTACCTTTATCAGTACCTTTATCAGAACCTTTATCAAAACCTTTATCAGTACCTTTATCAGTACCTTTATCAGAACCTTTATCAGTACCTTTATCAGTACCTTTATCAGTACCTTTATCAAAACCTTTATCAGTACCTTTATCAGTACCTTTATCAGTACCTTTATCAGTACCTTTATCAGTACCTTTATCAGTACCTTTATCAGTACCTTTATCAAAACCTTTATCAGTACCTTTATCAGTACCTTTATCAAAACCTTTATCAGTACCTTTATCAGTACCTTTATCAGTACCTTTATCAGTACCTTTATCAGTACCTTTATCAGTACCTTTATCAGTACCTTTATCAGTACCTTTTTCCTTACCTTTATCAGTACCTTTATCAGTACCTTTATCAGTACCTTTATCAGTACCTTTATCAGTACCTTTATCAGTACCTTTATCAAAACCTTTATCAGTACCTTTATCAGTACCTTTATCAAAACCTTTATCAGTACCTTTATCAAAACCTTTATCAGTACCTTTATCAGTACCTTTATCGGTACCTTTATCAGTACCTTTATCAGTACCTTTATCAGTACCTTTATCAGAACCTTTATCAGTACCTTTATCAGTACCTTTATCAGAACCTTTATCAGTACCTTTATCAGTACCTTTATCAGAACCTTTATCAGTACCTTTATCAGTACCTTTATCAGTACCTTTATCAGTACCTTTATCAAAACCTTTATCAGTACCTTTATCAGAACCTTTATCAAAACCTTTATCAGTACCTTTATCAGTACCTTTATCAGTACCTTTATCAGTACCTTTATCAGTACCTTTATCAGTACCTTTATCAGTACCTTTATCAAAACCTTTATCAGTACCTTTATCAAAACCTTTATCAGTACCTTTATCAGTACCTTTATCAGTACCTTTATCAAAACCTTTATCAGTACCTTTATCAGTACCTTTATCAGTACCTTTATCAGTACCTTTATCAGTACCTTTATCAGTACCTTTATCAGTACCTTTATCAGTACCTTTATCAGTACCTTTATCAGTACCTTTATCAGTACCTTTATCAGTACCTTTATCAGTACCTTTATCAGTACCTTTATCAGTACCTTTATCAAAACCTTTATCAAAACCTTTATCAGTACCTTTATCAAAACCTTTATCAGTACCTTTATCAGTACCTTTATCGGTACCTTTATCAGTACCTTTATCAGTACCTTTATCAGTACCTTTATCAGTACCTTTATCAGTACCTTTATCAGTACCTTTATCAGTACCTTTATCAGTACCTTTATCAGTACCTTTATCAGTACCTTTATCAGTACCTTTATCAAAACCTTTATCAGTACCTTTATCAGTACCTTTATCGGTACCTTTATCAGTACCTTTATCAGTACCTTTATCAGTACCTTTATCAGAACCTTTATCAAAACCTTTATCAGTACCTTTATCAGTACCTTTATCGGTACCTTTATCAGTACCTTTATCAGTACCTTTATCAGTACCTTTATCAGTACCTTTATCAGTACCTTTATCAGTACCTTTATCAGTACCTTTATCAGTACCTTTATCAGTACCTTTATCAGTACCTTTATCAGTACCTTTATCAGTACCTTTATCAGTACCTTTATCAGTACCTTTATCAGTACCTTTATCAGTACCTTTATCAGTACCTTTATCAGTACCTTTATCAGTACCTTTATCAGTACCTTTATCAGTACCTTTATCAGTACCTTTATCAGTACCTTTATCAAAACCTTTATCAGTACCTTTATCAGTACCTTTATCAGTACCTTTATCAAAACCTTTATCAGTACCTTTATCAAAACCTTTATCAGTACCTTTATCAGTACCTTTATCGGTACCTTTATCAGTACCTTTATCAGTACCTTTATCAGTACCTTTATCAGTACCTTTATCAGTACCTTTATCAGTACCTTTATCAGTACCTTTATCAGTACCTTTATCAGTACCTTTATCAGTACCTTTATCAGTACCTTTATCAGTACCTTTATCAGTACCTTTATCAGTACCTTTATCAGTACCTTTATCAGTACCTTTATCAAAACCTTTATCAGTACCTTTATCAGTACCTTTATCAGTACCTTTATCAGTACCTTTATCAGTACCTTTATCAGTACCTTTATCAAAACCTTTATCAGTACCTTTATCAGTACCTTTATCAGTACCTTTATCAGTACCTTTATCAGTACCTTTATCAGTACCTTTATCAGTACCTTTATCAGTACCTTTATCAGTACCTTTATCAAAACCTTTATCAGAACCTTTATCAGTACCTTTATCGGTACCTTTATCAGTACCTTTATCAGTACCTTTATCAGTACCTTTATCAAAACCTTTATCAGTACCTTTATCAGTACCTTTATCAGTACCTTTATCAGTACCTTTATCAGTACCTTTATCAGTACCTTTATCAAAACCTTTATCAGTACCTTTATCAGTACCTTTATCAGTACCTTTATCAAAACCTTTATCAGTACCTTTATCAGTACCTTTATCAGTACCTTTATCAGTACCTTTATCAGTACCTTTATCGGTACCTTTATCAGTACCTTTATCAGTACCTTTATCAGTACCTTTATCAGTACCTTTATCTGTACCTTTTCGGCTCTGTCTTTTCACTTTAATTCCTTGTTAAAACATTTCGATGTCGGTAGTCCTTCTCTGAGTGTCAGTTATCTTGCCTTTCTTATGAATATATTTTTTATTTGCAGATCTGTTGTATTTATTTCTTTACTTCCTTACTTAGTCGTTCCTCTTCTACCGCGAGGTGTATGGGTTTGGAAGACAGATCGCCATACTATCCTATCGGATGTCTTCCTCCTGGCCTGGTTCCATTCTTGTCCTCGGTCCTTCAGAGATTATGTATTTATTGCAATTACTTGTATTTTCTTTACCCTACATTCACAACTTTCTTTTTGTCGTATATTTTTAGATAGGTTAGAAGATATTTATGGTCCCGTCTGAGCAGAGGTGATAGTGGTAAATAGGTGAGAATAAAGGTGTAAGAATAGATTTCACGAGTGAATAGTTAAGGAGAAAAAGTTGTCTCTGGACTGAATAGTTTGTCTAGCCCAGCCTATCTATACGACTATATTGTAGTGTAAGACACTCTTCCAACCCCTTATCTCTATAAAGATAAGTTTAACTAAACACACCCACACACAATTATGTGACAACAAGACACACAAAACGTGAAAACTATGGTTAATTGGGTATGGGTCTGACCAACACACACATGTAAGTTCTTTTTGTTGTTTATTATCATTAAACTTTTTACAACATCAAACATATAGAGAAATCAATAAAATCATGTTTACAGATATATGAAAATAACAGAATAAGTGCCCTCCCCTTGTTGAGAAAGGATCCCAAAAGAAGTTAATAACCCAAAGGTCAAAGATTAGCACTACGTTACAGAATATACTATGAAGAACAAGTTCCCCACTAATGTACTACTCAGTAAAGTACACAGTTTAGCGAAATTAAAAAAAAGAAGTTAGTACAATGATTATAACAAAGGAAAATATTCACTCTCTCTATCGCTCACTCTGTCATATGTGGCCACAAACACTCTTGCTTACCTAATAGTGGTGTTGGTATCCCTTGAAAAATTACAATAATCTGAACCTATACTGTCAGGTGGGTTGCCCAAATATGGCCCCAGTCCAGCCTATATATCGAATAATAATTACAAGGTGGACGCCAAATTTGGTGGTTTAATATTTCCTGGATGAATTATGTGTCACCGCAAAAGTTACTGAAGCAAGACGTGCTCGGGACGTTCACAGCTGCAAAAGGAGAAAAGTAATTCCTGTATTGCTAAGCATTTGGTTGCTAGGACAAATGTTACACTATGTAAAACTGATGATGATGGTAAATCCTATCAGCTGGCTCTTATGGTGAGTGCCGATTTTGAAACAGCGTAGTTTTCTGGATCAATCCGTTGCTACGGCTGTCAAACGTCAGGAATATATGTTCTTTCGTATGCCCAGTGGGCTGGAAAAATTGGATAAATAATTCTGGGTAATGTACATTCCAGTTACGATTTAATCTTAATGTTTATTGGTCTCTTGGGCCCAACCGGTTCACGAAGGAACTTGGGACTGGTAGCCACGAAGAAGACACCATTAATCCTTCACTGAATGAAGAAGGAGGACCGAACTAGTCCAAAAATCGAAGACCCAAAATAATAATAATGGTACTGGTAATGTTAAACCGCTGGCCGCTGGTTTTGATCAGGTGCACAAATCAGAAAATGAAATCCCCACGAGACAATTTAACACATTTAGCGAAGAATGGTTCTAGTCTGGCGTGTTTAGATTATCCAAGAATTTCTGAGCGACTCTAATAACTGAATTTGAGAGAGCGCGGTATATATACAGATCGTGGTGTTATTATCACTAGAACATGTTACAATTCACACCTTCTGTATAGCAGATAAATCAGTGAACTACGTTTCCCGGATCAAAGGTTTTTCGTTCATTCTACTCAGCGATGCTGATCGACATCAGAAGACTGGCCGTGCACGGACCTCTCTTAGATTACGTCCCCTTTCCGAAGATCAATCGCTTACCTCCCCCTGAAACGTATGAACATCAAAGGTGGTCGGGAAAATATTATCGCCCCTGTATCCCTTCAAACGGTCCGTTATTTCTACTCGCATCCGTCTAATGACCGATAATTGGCAAATCAGCTCGCGTGAGAAACTCAGATAAACTAACGTGATTCGCTCCCCTTGTAGACTGGCTGGTTCCTAACTGTTGGTAAACAACTCTGTTGTTATGTTCCCAAAAAAGGGCGTGGCTTCAAAGGTGAATCATACAAACAGAAAATTGCGTGGTTTGGTTTAGCCAATGGTAGACACTAAATGGGAAAGCAAAGGCTGTCAGATTAAATTACTGTATCAATATTTCCGTTCCACGTCACACTTTTATGTTCCCAACTATATATGCTCATATTGTTTGCTTTCTTGTTACGTGACTTAATTATATTCACAATCCTATATATAAAATCTCAGCTTTTTCTGTCAGTGCGTAACGCTAAGGGATGCAACTTTGGTTGAAAGTTAGACATTAATTGTATTGTTTCCCTTATATGTACTCTCCCGAAAATAGTGATACTTACCATAGAAGCACGCCCACGGCGACCGTTGCCTCAATTGGCTGTGTGTGGTGTACCCGGAAACGGGGCCTCCCAGTACTGAGGCACAGTTAAGTCCCCGATGTCACTTATCGGTGCAGAGTTGAGAGAGATGGCTGAGCATCACAAGCCCCCCATGTGTTGCAGCATGATGAGAACCCAGCATTGCACACTGAGCTTGGGGGGATCACTTGGGCACCAGACTTAATACTGGCTCTTGACTGGATGGCCGCATGCAGGAGATTTCTACAATGGAGGGTTGGCAGGTGGTGGGTATCTGGAAGTGACTCTGTGCAGGACGTGAGGATTCCTTGCGAGAGCCCAGAACCAGAGCACAGCATTGTGCAAGCTCTGCATAGTTGGAGAGCCCCC
This sequence comes from Oreohelix idahoensis, assembly GCA_024509875.1. Lineage (NCBI taxonomy): Eukaryota > Metazoa > Mollusca > Gastropoda > Stylommatophora > Oreohelicidae > Oreohelix > Oreohelix idahoensis. The sequence continues at coordinate 198,240 of JAMPIV010019005.1, forward strand.
TGGATGACGGGGAATGCACAGTGTGCTACCCCACCTATCCCCAACTGCTAACTTAGAACCAGAAGTGGGGTCCTCTGTATGCGTGCCAGGCCAGGATAAAATGCCTGGGAAAGAGACTGGAGCTCAGAACTCCCTAACTCAAAGTTGCAGGATGGCAGAAAAGCCATGGGAAAGACAGGGCTTTTTTGAAGATAACACAACCATATTTTCACCATACGAGCTCGGACGCCGCCTCGGTAAACAAGGTCCGCGCAGAGCAATGACACGTCCAGGCTGCTTGCGAATAGTCTACTACTGGGAACATAAACAGATTAGGGATGAGCCCACTCTTCCGTTGAACAGGTGCTAAAGTCAAAGATACTGGGCCAGAAGGCGCACCGGAAACCACAGTATCACGCAACTCGCTTTTTTTTCTATGGAGAGTACACCGTCAAATAAATCTCGTACTGGTGCTCGCCCTGTGGAGCTCCACCAGGCAGGTGCAGTGCCGGGCTCTGAGCCTCGACAGAGCCCACCCTCAGCTACTGGAAGACCTTCTAGACCGTCTTGTGGAGTCAGCAGACGGCGGAGGAGAACTACTGACCAAAACAAAACAGAAAAAGAGAAACCCAGAGTGCCACTTGTCATGATGCACTGGAATGCAGAGGGAGTGAACAGCAAGCAGGCTGGATACAGCAAAAAGACAGAGCTGGAAAACATCTTGTATGAGAAGCAAGTCAGTGTTTGCTGTATCCAAGAGACTCACTTGAAAGCAGATCAAACCTTTAAAATAAGGGGATATCAATGCTTCAGAGCCGACAGAAAAGATAGACGAAAAGGAGGAGTACTTACTCTTGTAAGGAATAACATTCCTGCACACGAAAGGAAAACCTTCATGGATGGAGCAGAATATCAGCTGTTGCAGATAAAGGTAGACAAGATGGAAATAGAACTCCTGAACTATTACTGTCCGAACAACAAACCCCTGAGTCTCAGCTCTATACAGGTACCAGCCACCAACTTTATAGCAGTTGGAGACTTTAATAGCCACTCCCAGAGCTGGGGCTATAACCATCTGGATCACAGAGGTGAAGAGGTTGAAACTTGGCAAGATGATAACTCCCTAATACTAGTCAATAATGCCACAGATACTCCTACCTTCTACTCCAGAGGATGGCACACAACTTCAACACCAGATCTTGCCTTCTCCACACCAGATATAGCTGGATCTATTAGTAGAGAAGTAGGAGACCAACTAGGGGGAAGCGACCATCGCCCAATCTTTCTTACTGTCCAGAGTGCAACTCTCAGTACATAGCCATTACAAGATGTGAACTACAAAAAAAGCCAACCCAGGCATCAGGTGAACACGCTGCTGTCTACCCTCAAGGTACAGAACAGAGACATTAATGAAGTGGTAAAAGACTTCAACAGATGCATACTACAAGCGCAAAAGAAACCATTCCCAAAGGATGCCGGCGTAACTACATACCATACTGGTCCAGCACACTCCAAGAACGTCAGGAAGCTATAGGCTAGAAAGACTTTGCAGAGTCTCAGCCTTCACTTGAAACTCACAACAAATGGAAAAAGGCTGTACAGAGTTTCAGAGAACAAAAGCTAGAAGAAAAACGGAAAAGTGGAGAACTCATCGCTTTGAGAAAGACGCAGGAAACTTTGGAGATTAGTCAAGTCTCATGAAGAGCGTTCCTCACCTACAATGAAGGTGGCAAACGTTACACGCCTTTCAGAGGAAAACAAGCTGCAACTTGTTTGCTAGAAATACAGTTCAGAAAGCAACTTACCCATTAACATAGATCATCAGAGAGAGATAAGAAAGAAATATGGCAACCATGGGACAGACAGATACTCCTGCCCCAATGAGGGAACCCATCACACTAGGAGAACTACAGAAGGCTATTTCCAAGCTTAAGTTTCAAAAGTCACCCGGCCCAGACAAAATCAGCAACGAAATGCTAGTAAGTCTGAGCTCAGCAGCAAAGACAAAACTGCTTGAGATATTCAACCACAGCTGGTTGAAAGGAACGGTACCCCAAGTATGGAGAGAAGCCATCACAATACCCATACTAAAGAAAGGGAAATGTAAGACCGAGGCTGCAAGTTACCGGCCAATCAGTCTCACAAGCTGTGTTGGGAAGACTATGGAGCGAATAGTCAACCACAGATTGAAATGGTATTTAGAATCTGAGCAGATCCTGGTGCCGGAACAAGCTGGATTTAGAGAATGCTACAGTATAGAAGACCAAGTTACTTACTTGTCTCAAGCAATAGAAGATGCCTTCCAGGAGAAGAAAAAGGTCCTAACGATCTGGGTCGACTTCAAGCAGGCCTTTGACAAGGTGTGGAAAGATGGCCTCATTGCAAAACTTAGGAGAAGTGGAATCCAAGGCAACATGATGAAATGGATCCAGTCATACTTGCATAACAGGAGAACTAGAGTCACTCTTGACGGTCTGCAGAGCAGAAAAGTGTTGCTCCATCAGGGGGTACCTCAAGGAGGAGTAATTGCCCCAACACTCTTCCTTGTTTACATCAATGACCTGGTGAAAGATCTCCCTGCAGGAGTTAAAGCTGCCTTATATGCAGATGACCTAGTACTCTGGTGCGCTGATGAAAATGTCACCACAGCAAATTATAGAATGCAGCGGGCAGCAGACATGCTAGTGTCATGGGCAGAGAAATGGCTTATCACAATAAACACAGACAAAACCTACTGTTCTCCCTCGCCCCCAAGGACAAACAGCTAACATACACCTAGGGACAACCGTGATCAAGGAAGAAAGCTACCCCACCTATCTTGGGGTGACATTTGACCAAAGGCTTACATGGAATAAGCATATTGAAAATGCAGAAGGAAAGGCCCGAAGACGAGTAGGCATACTCAGAAAATTAGCAGGTACCAACTGGGGAGCAAATGAACGAAATCTAAAGAAGATTTATAATGGAGTAATAAGACCACACTTAGAGTTTAGCTCAGCAGCATGGTCATCAGCTGCTAACTCACATCTGCAATCTTTGGACAAGGTGCAAAATCAAGCTCTCAGGCTCATTACAGGAGCCATGAAAACTACACCAATAACAGAGATGCAGAAGGTTGCTGGATTACAGACATTGTCCCATAGAAGAGACACAAAAACCATGATCCAGATGGAAAAGTACAACAGTATGCCAATGCACCCAATGAAGGCAAGACTAGATGATCTGGCATTGGGACGTCTAAAGCGTAGCAGCTTTGTGCATCGGGGAAAAAGACTTATAAGACAGCATCAAGAAGACCTATCCATGAAGACAACACCACTGAAGCCCACCCTATACCCTGTACCATGGGAGCAGGCCAGCAGTGCCCTCCAAATTAATACATCAGTCAGTGGTCTCACAAGTAGATGTGAGTATAATGATCTGCAAAAACGAACTGCTACATTGAGTATGATCCAAGAAAGCTATCCCGATCAATCATGGATACATGCCTATACAGATGGATCAGCAACTAATGCTGTTAGGAATGGAGGTGCCGGTATCTTTATCTCATATCCTGACAACCACTATACAGACTAGGCACATTCCCACTGGTAAATTCTGTTCCAACTATACAGCTGAGGTTCAAGCTCTAAGAGCAAGCTGCAAATATGATTTATAACACCAACTCTGACTGCCACCAGGTAGTCATCCTCACAGATGCACTGTCTGTCCTGCAAGCTCTCAAGGGTGGTAAACTCCCGCATCTGAGATTAAATTGAACTAAAAACAAGGTAGCTGCCAAAAAGAGAACCATACTTCAGTGGGTACCATCTCATTGTGGTGTACCCGGAAATGAAAAGGCAGATAAACTTGCAAAAAAGGGAGGAGAATGTGAACAAGAAGATAATGAAGTCACATAACTTTGAGAAACCGAAGCTATCCAGACTATCAGAAGAGAACAGAACCAACCCAAAGACGACTATCACACTCTCGACCGGCAGGGACAGATAACTATTTTTCGACTCAGGACAGGGCATAACAAACTGAATAAACACATGCACAAGCTACGATTGGTCAGCTTCACCACTGTGCACATGTGGATTAAACGAACAAACTGCTGGAGCATGTTCTACAGGACTTCCTCTGTATGACCAGTTAAGGAAAGCACTGGCCCAAACTCAACACTAAACTGAAATCCTATATGGACGAGACTTCAAACAGACAGTCGAAACATGAGAAACTCGTCTGACGGTGTAAACATCAAAGATGCGATCGCAAGAAGAAGAAGACCATAGAAGAATCCGCAAATGACGGTGTGCACAAAAATATATTTATAGAATGTGTGATCCCGTATACACACATTGGGATCCTCGCTGCTGCTATAAAAAAAAGCACGTTTCACTAGCTTTGCCCAACTTCAAATGTAATTATCTGATTAACCGTCTAACGTATTAATGCCATTTTTTGCATACGATGTTATATTGGGTTAGACCCAAACAAATAATCGTTATATCTGTGCATCTTGTCCAAGCAATGTGTATCGAAAAAAAAGAAATTTTACCACTTCAGTCACAGATTCTGTGAATTGAATAGGCATAGGCGTGTCTACTATTACAATAATGTGGCCATCACGTTTGCATATGAATACCTGTTGAAGATGATTTCTTAAATGATCTGCATGGGAGATACTCGTGACATTGTTTGTCATTGACATTTAATGCGTTACCAAACTGGACCTTCATTGATCTGATTATTTCAATAGGTATCACCACTTTGCGGTTCATAAATATCATAATGGAAAGTTTCTCCTCTACTGTGCTTGTAAATAACGGTAAGGTCATCTTTAAAGAATTAAACTTCATCCGAATCATAAATCAGATGTCTCTGAGAAATTGATAATCAATCTCGGCTGAATGAAACAAACCATCATTCGTGAATATTCCTCTTCCTCTTGTAACACATGGTTCTCACTTTTCTTCCAATAATCCCTGGCTATATTGGAGATGGCGGCTTTTATAAGTATTTCAACATCTTTTAATTTGAACGTTCTATTTTCTGTTGCTACCTGTTCCTTAATTTTAGCCCAGACTAATTCTATTGGGTTTAAGTGAGAATGGTAAGGAGGCAATCTTAAACATCTGTGACCATGTTCATGGATTGCCTTGTCTATGTGAAATATCTTTGTTCTGTGTATTTTTTACACTTTCCAAGTAATTCAGGCTTCAGGAACATTTTGTTGAATGGAATGTTGTTTTTGGTCAGCCAAATCTTTATTACATCTTAAGTATCTTGATGAATTCGGGAAACTTTTATCTTCTGGTGCCACAACGTTGTGATATGAAGCACTTGTCCATTATCAAAAACGGTCTATCCAAGGAAGGAAGTACATGATTCACAATCCAATCTTGAAATTATCTTGCACTTTTCATCGTCTGAATGTAATCCCTATTATCTGTGGATTTGAAACAAATATGAGTTCAGTATTATTTAGAAGCCCATGATGGCTGCTTCCTGCATGTGCAATTATTAGGCGCTGTCCTTTGCTGCTTGGTACTAGTCTCTTAGTTGTTCCATCAGATAATTGCCATTCTTGTTCATTACTGTGGTGCGCATTGATCCAAGTTTCATCTAAATACACAAAATCATAACAATTCGTCTCTTGTCATTTCTCTGGACCTCGCGTAAATATTTGCTTCTCATTGCAACTATATGAGGCTTCTCACAAATAAGGTTTCTACCACCAACATATTTTCTAAAAGTGAATCCCAAACTCCTAATAGTCCTCCATAGCGTAGATTTGGAAATATCAATGTCATTATTCTTTCTTAACCAATTTTTCAATTTCCTTAAAGTCACTGCCTCATTATTGTGAAACATATTGCAAATTTCTCTGCGGATCAATTCTCTGTCAAAATTATCCACCACTCTTGGCCTAATTTTTGTGTGTAAAACACTGGAATTAGACATTTCAGATGTCGCTATCCAGCGGTGCAATGATCGTTTGCTTATCCCCAAGGCGTGAATAGTCCTCTTTTGTGGGTTTGAAATAGAATGATATAGTTTTCCTCGAGTAGCTTCATTGCAGAAATACTTAAAAATCCTATTTGTGATTTGCTGTAATGTCAAAAAAAATGTACTCGCAGACTCATTTTTCCTTCTTAACCACACAATAATTTTTGTAGACACACCTCTGATTGACAATGTGTGCGTTGCACCAGATATAAATGTTTTTATGTTCAAGAAGTGCGATTTCACGCAATTTCACTCAAAAATCATGCCAAATACTTGATAAACCAAAAATGTGCAAATGAGGTCGTATAATTTACTGTTATATATATTCTGCATTTCTGTATGGTGCAGAAACATGGACGATGAATAAGCATTTGGAAGAAAGAATTGAGGCTCTTGAAATGTGGATATATAGAAGAATGGGGCGTATCTCATGGAAAGAGATGAAAACAAATAAGGAGGTCCTAGAAAATCTAGGTATGAAAAGAGAACTAATGAGAGAGGTCAAAGTTCGGCAGCTAAAATACTTTGGCCACATAAAAAGGCATAACACCTTGCAGAAGACCATAACAGAAGGGAGAGTTGAAGGTAAACGTGCAAGGGGAAGACAGCGCTATAAGTGGGAAGATAACATCAAGAGATGGACGGGAAAGAGTCTATCAGAGTGTACCACCAAGACAAGAGACAGAAGACGTTGGAGATCCATTACAGCCAACCTCCGTTGTGGAGATGGCAACTGATGATGATGAATTTACTGTAGACATTTCAATATGTGTGCGTGTGATGTGTGTTGGCAAGTAGGATTTTATATTATATCGCAAAGAGACGAAAATTGAAACCAATGGCCGCATTTTAATGAAAAATTTAATTCATAGGGTCTATACCATTTCAAATTCACACACAAAATTTCACTTATATGCGTTATATATTCGCTGAGATATAGCATTTTGAAGTTGGGCAAAGCTAGTGAAACGTGCTATAGGTAGTTCGTGTACTGTGGTGGTCTTTTTTTTTTCGTACGCCCGCTAATACTCGAGGCGAAATCTCAGGTTATTATTAATGTCTAGCCTGACATTGATTTTACGTGAGTATCCCTTTTCTTGTACAGAGACAGGTGTCCCTCGCCATTCAGGCAGATACTCGCCGATTTCGGAGGTACCCATTAGAGCTGGATCGGCTCAGGAGCCGCCAATCCCTGGTCGACGACACTCCTTCAAATGTACTCGCCAGGTCTCGAGTTAATCCAGTCCAAATCCCGGTCGACGAAAAATCCTCAAATGCCGTCGCCCGGGTTTGATCCTGAATCACCCGGTCGCCAGAGCGGTGTTGTAACCATTACGCTAGCGCGGCTCCATACTGTGGTGATGCACAGTGGCTTTTTAAAATACTTTTGAATAAGTAAAACTTCCGTTAGGTATTGGTGCTTTTGAATTTAATTCCCGCCTTATGACGGGCTTTTACAGTAGTTTTATTATAATTACTTGTAAGCCGATAGAAGTACGGCCCCGTGTATTTGGGGTCTCATAAGAAGGAGAAAGAATAAGGTTACTACTCCTCATGCATGTCGTCGAGACGACTAATATGAGATTGTATTTGGGGGCTGCCAACTTCATCATGTAAAAAAAATTACTACAGAAACCACAGCTACAAGAACATGGGATTTATTTGTGCTGGCTTCCTTCAAAGGGGACCAGCTGCGGTGTTCCATGCACGTAGTCAGCAAATAAGGATGATGATAATTATATAGGCTTTTATCATTTGCTTATTATGTTTTTGTTTTCTGTTACCACATTTAAAACAAAATAAAAATGTTGCCTCGTTTTGGCGAGGCGCGTCCCATTTCAACCTAGTTGGTTATATTAGGGCGCATGTCCAAAAATAAAAAACCTTCAGGTCTTGTCTAAGCGTATTATGGTTTTATAACCACATCTATTTATTTTTACAATGCTTTTTTTTTACTTGTAAGCAGATAGACGTACTGAACTGGAGCTAAAGGGTATTGATTGATTGATTGATTGATTGATTGATTGACTGATTGACTGAGATAGACGTACTGGTCCAATTTTTTTTTTCCTTCCCTGAATATCTAATTTAAAAAAAAGAAGGCAAAGATAGCCCGTAGCAAATACTGCCGAAGGGAAGTAAAATGTTAGAGACTTCGCTATTCTTGGTCCATCTTTGAAAGGTTTTTCTGCTTTTGCCTTCCCTAACTCAAGAGCAGAGGCAGGTACCTATTTACAGCAGGGTACATTTGTTCGTGTTTCGAACACGGCTCTAACCACTCTGCCAATCGGACAGAATATCTGATAAATTTTCAAAATATTTCAGCTTTTCCTTGAACCGACGGCTATTCGTATCTGAAATTAAATACTACCAGATCTAAAGTCTTCTATATTTAGACATGCGCCCTAATATAACCGACTAGGTTGAACAGGATGCGGCTTGCCAAAACGAGGCAAAATTTTAAATAAAAAATTTTGTTTTTAAACTTGGCAGTCCTAGATTTTCTTGTATCAAAAGTGTAAATAAATTGAGTTTTTAAAATTGTTATTATGTGGTCACAGCTGTGTCCAGGAATTAGTTGCATCAGGAATTAGCAGCAGGAAAACACGTGTCAAGTTCTTCAGCCTGGCAGAGGAATCAGTGGGAGGGCTTTGGCCGAGGAACGGATGGATAAGTGGATAAACTTACCGATAAATGAATAGCCAGATAAACAGACTGACAGATAAAAGTGTATGTTTGATGAAAGAATGAATGAAGAAATATGCAGACTTACAAAAAAAGATGAATAGCTGGAGGGATGGGTTAATTAGTGGATGGGTTAATTAGTGGATGGGTTAATTAGTGGATGGGTTAATTAGTGATGTGGGTTAATTAGTGATAATGTCTTTGACCTCATCATCACTATTTTCCTGTTAGCTTCCTATGGAGCCTGAAGTCACCTTTGCAGCTGGAACCTTAAATGGAAGCTTGCATTAATGCATTCGCATGCTGTCGCAGGAGTGGTTTATGAAGCAAATACATTTCACATTGATGAGGTTGCCAGCCTCAAATTAGTGGCCTTGTACTGAGGGAGCAGTAGTCATATTCTTTGTTTGTCTCATCGGATCGGTTATCTTTTAGTTACTGGCAGAAAAGGAGGGGGGAATCCCGTTACACGCCTATTGAGGCATATTGGGAATATGGTGTTAGGATCATATTTTCTTGACCATCGGCACACTAGGGGTGATGTGGTCAGCATCACGCCGGCCGCCTTAACCTTCCCAGAGGTTGTTCTGGCACCCAAATCGGGCTGGGTCGACCCAGGAGCCGTTTGCGGCCTAAAAAAATCCCACCTCATATGGGGATCGAACCACATATGGGGATCGAACCATAGACCACTGAGCTAAGAAGCCAGTGCACTAACCACTATGCTACCGCGGCTCCCAACTGGCAGAAAAGTTGTGTTTATATTTAGGCATATTTAAAACGAGCACTTATGTTGAGCGTCGATGGCTCTGTGGTTAAAGCTGTAAAAATTGGTACTTGACACTGCTCTTGTGTTAGTGAAGGCAATGGAAAGATGACGTGAACTTATCACTGCACATCATAAAGTTCAGACCTCGTGTATTGAAGTCTTTGACATTTCACTTCCTTATCGCAGTATCTGTTATGGTATTACCGTTATTTTCACCCTTAAAGGCGTGAAGAGAACAAGGCGGAAGTGTGAAGATAATTTCTGCGTCATATGAAAGGAATTTCAATTCCGTTTTTGTTGGTATGACCGAATTACAGTTTTGAGTTTCACACACGAGGAAGTGGAGTGCATGAAGTTTAAGTGTGAACTGAAGCGTAGCTGATACAGCATGAAAGAGTGTTATAGCACGTTTCACTAGCTTTGCCCAACTTCAAAATGCTATATCTCAGCGAATATATAACGCATTTAAGTGAAATTTTGTGTGTGAATTTGAAATGGTATAGACCCTATGAATTAAATTTTTCATTAAAATGCGGCCATTGGTTTCAATTTTCGTTTCTTTGCGATATAATATCAAAATCCTACTTGCCAACACACATCACACACACACATATTGAAATGTCTACAGTAAATTATACGACTTCATTTGCACATGATTGGTTTATCAAACAATTGGCATGATTTTAGCGTGAAATTGCGTGAAATTGCACTTCTTGAACATAAAACAGTTTATATCCGGTGTTACGCACACATTGTCAATCAAAGGTGTGTCTACAAAAAAGTTTTGTGTGGTTAAGTAGGAAAAACGAGTCTGCAAGTACATTTTATGACATTACAGCAAATCACAAATAGGATTTTTAAGTATTTCTGCAATGAAGCTACTCGAGGAAAACTATATCATTCTATTTCAAACCCACAAAAGAGGACTATTAAAAGATGTTGAAATAATTACAAAAGCCGCCATCTCCAATATAGCCAGGGATTATTGGAAGAAATGTGAGAACCATGTGTTACAAGAGGAAGAGGAATATTGGACGAATGATGGTTTGTCCTTCATTCAGCCGAGATTGATTATCAATTTCTCAGAGACATCTGATTATGATTTGGATGAAGTTTAATTTCTTTAAAGATGACCTTACCGTTATTTACAAGCACAGTAGAGGAGCAACGTTCCATTATGATATTTATGAACCGCAAAGTGGTGATACCTATCGAAATAATTAGATCAATGAAGGTCCAGTTTGGTAGCGCACTAAATATCAATGACAAACAATGTCACGAGTATCTCGCATGCAGAGCATTTAAGAAATCATCTTCAACGGGTATTCATATGCAAACGTGATGGCCACATTATTGTAATAGTAGACACGCCTATGCCTAATCAATTCACAGAATCTGTGACTGAAGTGGTAAAATTTCTTTTCTCGATACACAATAATTAGTATGCCGACAAAGATCAAAGGATTTCATTCGTTTATGGGAACTAGACAAGATGCACCGATATAAAGTATATATTTGTTGGGTCTAACCCAATATAACATCGTATGCAAAAAATGGCATTAATACGTTGGACGGTTAATCAGATAATTACATTTGTTTGAGGGCAAAGCTAGTGAACTGTGCTATAAATGAATCGACCCACTATAACATCAGCAAACCCCATCCCGTGAGACAGACTTTTTAAGAGTACACGAGTGTTTTAAACACAAATAGCTTCCAAGCCTTTGTTGTATATTCTTATTTTTGTATTTAGGGCAACCATCAAGATTGTCAGGTTTTTAGTTCTCATTGTAATCCGTGATATTTTTAAGTCAGGTGTAAATTTCCGCAGCCACATTTTCTTCTTTCTTTTTGGTTGGCGCGCCACACTTAATGCTAGTCGTCCTTATTTTTCCTTTTTAATTGTTATGATTATATTTAGGCATATTTAGCACGAGCACTTATGTACACATGTTTGTTGATGATACAGGCGTGAACGAGCGTCGATGGCTGTGTGGTTAAAGCTGTAAAAATTGGTATTTGACACTGCTCTTGTGATTGGTATGACAAGGTTACCAACGTGGAACTGATGACAAGAACTAGACCTTGTATAACTTATATAAATCTTTGCCCCTTGTAGTTCTCGGGAGGTCTCTGAATAGACAAAACATGAATAGGACATCTGCCCCATCAGGCATGTCGTACAAGACGACTAATATGAGGTTTGGCATGGGACTGGCAACCTGATCATGTATTACAAATGTCCACTGAAACTATCACTGTAAGAGAATGTAACTGTTTAGTGCAGGCTTCCTGCAAGGGAGTCAGCTGTGGTGGTGGTTGCGTGATCCGTAGGGAGCGCAAAAGGAAATGATGATGATTGGTACATAGCTGCAGAAAACACTTTAATGTGGAATGTCTCAGAAATTTCTCAGAAACCAAGAAAGAAGGAACATTTATGATCACAAAACCAAATAAGTATCAACTAGAAGACGAAGCAAATACAGATCACTGGCAAGGGATAACAAATGTATAGAATGAGACATATAGAAGTTTATGGACACTGAAAACGCCAGCACAAAATATGAACAACAACAGAAACCATCAGTAAGATAGAAGAAGGGGAAAGACAGAATCAAAACAAACAGACAGTGACTCATCTTCAGAAATATTATATACATTAGGAGGTGAAATCTGAAAAAGAAGAAGGAATACTAGTAAACTGTAGAGAAGGATATACGGTTCAGTTGCCCAAAAAAAAACATTGATACTTACAAGAGTGCAAACACTGAAGAGGAATATTTTTAATATCGGTGACAGGAAAGATGTTAAACTGCATCGCCCTTGTGAGATTAACAAAGTCAAAGACAGGCAGTTAAGAAACGAAGAGGCAGGTGTTCGACGAATGGATCCTGTACAGACCAGATAGCCATACTACGTGTGATAGTAAAAGAGAACTTGGAATCAAGGCCGTAGATAGGGGGGGAGGGGGGGAAGGGGTTGAAATTTTTTTTCAATTACCCCCCCCCCCCCCTCCTCCTCTTTATTAAGTCCTATCTGCGGCCCTGCTAGGAATATCAGACACCGCCTTACATTGGATTTGTGGACTGTGAAGAGACTATCGAAGGTTAAAAAAGAGAATCACATTGGAAGCTGATGATACATAATGAAGTCCTCGACAAGTTTATTAACTTAATAGGTAACACACATGAATACATGACGATTTGCAGAACACTTTGAGATAATAACTGGAGTGCGACATGAATGCCTATTGTTATCATTTATAGCGACTATAGATTTGTTTGTATAAACAACACAATCAACAACCAGAAATTGAATTAAGTCGACTCTGAGAGAAAGAAAAATAAGTGACGATCCAAATTTAGCCGATGACTTTGCACTTTTATCCTAAAGTGGAAACAGGATGGAAGACAAAATGAGAATTATCTGACGTGAAGACATAGCAAGTGGGGTCTTAAAATACGCAGAGAAAAAAACAAAGAGTGTGAAAATAAATGTGGCGAACTACAGCCAGATTGCACTTGAAAATACATAACTACGTGTCTTGTCTTGTCTTTGATCATTGACCGTTAGCTCTTGCTGATACATATATCCAAGATGTAGACTCATACGTATACAGTATCGTGGCAGCTACGTAGACAAAATTGGAGACACGGACAGTTGTGCCAAAAATAAGAATTCAGAAGGCAGGAGTGGCTTTCATTGCATTATGAAATAGAAAAGAAATGAAAGGAAATCAAATTAAGAACAGAATCCAGTTTTCAGCTCAAATGTCAAGTCTGTTATATTGTATGGCTCTGAAAATGGAGAACAACAAAAGCGACAACCAACAAGCTACTTTTATAAATTGATGATTGCGTATAATGGGATTTAAATTGTATGACAATATCACCAATTTAGAATAGATGAAATGGATCACATACCAGTGGAGCCAGCCAGAGGAAGGAAAAGGCAGCTATGTATTAGAAAAAAAATAGAATGATACCCACAAACGCACGGACAAATGGACAAGAGACAAATCTATTTAAGGATAAACAAGACATAGAATTGTGTGGGTAGGGGTCAGACAAAAGCTAGTACCCTGTTCCTCCAGGTTGGGGGTTTTAGCGCAAGGCCGACACCCCAACATATGTAAAAAATCTGAACAGTTATGGAAACAGCAACAAATAACTGTGGAGGCTGAGATGCAAAGAATGAACCAGAGTTGGGGCACTGCACGAAGGATGGCCGCCGATCGAACAAAGTGGAAGCAATTTGTTGCTGCCCTACAAGACGCTACCAGACGTGATGGCCACTGACTGCTTTGACAGTCTGTGGCTAAGGATCAAAGAAGAAGAAGACGATACTGAATTGATGTTACATGACAGGATGCCTTGATATGAATTATTTGAAGATCTATGCTCCATAGGAAGCTAAATGATCATGATATTAAAATACGCGTACAGATAACCCCTACTAACTATATATATATATATATATATATATATATATATATATATATATATATATATATATATATATATATATATATATATATATATATATATATATATATATATATATATATATATATCATCATGTGACGTATTCTTTCCAGAACGTTGTCTCCATTACAGCTGCTCTGAACGCATCACGATTCTGGGAAAGTCGACCTGCATCAGCCAAAGACAAGTTCAGACTCTCTGTGATGTCCTGGGTCCACCGTCGTCTAGGTCGACCCCTTCCCCTTTTTCCAGGGACCATGCCTTCCATCACTGTTTTTTTCCAGGCTATTATGTCTTTTTATATGACCAAAAAATTTCAGCTTCCTTATTGCGATGGTATTTAGGAGCCAATGTTCCTGTACGTTTAGTGAGTGCAGTACTTCTCTGTTGGTCTTTTTTTCTGTCCAGGGTATTCTCAACATCCTTCTGTAGCATTTCATTTCGAATGATGTAATCTTTTTTTGCAACTGTTTTATTGAGTGTCCAAGTCTCGCAGCCGTATGTTGCCACTGGGAATATACATGCTCTGATCAGTTGTAACTTTGTTTCTTTGCTTGTGCCTTGCCATAGGTTTTTCATCTGTATTAGTTTATGTGAAGCAATTGCAAGTCTTCTTTTAATTTCTACTGCACAGTCGCCAGAGCTGTTGATGATTGATCCTAAGTATTCGAATTCATTAACACTTTCCAGTTCTTCGTTATCAATTTTAATTTCTGGTTTGGTCTTTACTTTGTCTGTTGTCAATACTTTAGTCTTCTTGGTGTTTAGGTAAAGATTCTGGGCCTCGCTGTGTTTTTTGGTGGACAGAAGTAATTGTTCAAGTCCTTCTGGGTTGGTCGATAGGAGGACTGTGTCGTCAGCATATCTGATTTCCGGGATCTGGTACCCGCTGATGTTAAATGAGTCAAACTCTGTGTGTTCTTGGTCATCTCTTACATTTCTCATGATATTCTCGGCATATATATATATATATATATATATATATATATATATATATATATATATATATATATATATATATATATATATATATATATATATATATATATATATATATATATATATATATATATATATATATATATATATATATATATATATATATATACCATAAGCATGTAAAGACACTGACTTTGAACAAACTTTCTGTATACGCTACACAACCAGACATTGACGTTCGGAACTCTTATCAATTTCCTCTACCATCACATAGCTATTGACCTGGTACTGAAACGTGCAGATACATGTATCCTTTTTTTATATATATATATATATATATATACTACTCGTCAAAAGTCAAGGGCCACCCTATTATTTTCAATACACTTTTATATAAGCGCATAGAATGATTAAATGAAGGAAGTTTTTAGTAAAAATGGGTGCAATATCTTCCTCTGACAGTCCTCTATGCACGTTAAGCATAAAAACAACTCACCGACAACCATGGTGATCACGTGCAATTTGGTTTGCTGACCATAAATTCACATTTTTAATCTGTTTTTTCAAACTTCCGTACAACCAAACAGGTGAAGTAATCGTGCTGATTGACATTCCACGTGCAATGGCGACTTTTCATGAACAGAGCTCACTCTTAATTTGTTTTACAATCAGCAGACATAGGGTAGTTTCATCACTTGCAAAAACCATGCCACCGAGAAGAAGTCTTGACACCTTACAAAGAATGAGGGCTATAGCGTGGGTTGAAAGTGGTTTATCTGTCCGTGAGGTTGCTAGACGGCTTGCAGTGTCACACTCTACTATCCAAAGAATTTTGCAGAGATTTTAGGCCACAGGAAGTGTGGAGGATCGCCACAGACCAGGTCGCCCTAGTTGCACCAATAGACATGATGACCGGTACCTCTTGTTGTTAGCCCTGCGCCATCGAACAGTGACTTGTTCCACTCTAAGATGTCAGCTGAGACAAACTGTAAACGTTAATGTCAGTCAAAGCACCATTCGCAGACGTTTACATAAATTTGGACTGGCTGCTCGACGTCCTGTAGTCAGAATCCCTCTTACTCCTGCTCATCGCAGAGCCCGTGTTGCTTGGTGTTGCGAGCACATCCGATGGACAAGGCAACAATGGAGTCAAGTTCTCTTCACTGATGAATCTCGCTTCACTGTGTCATTCAATGATGGCAGGATTCGAGTTTGGAGACAACCAGGAGAGCAATTTACTGATGACACAATTCGAGAGGTGGATCGTTATGGTAAGGGTTCGGTCATTG
Organism: Oreohelix idahoensis; assembly: GCA_024509875.1. NCBI lineage: Eukaryota > Metazoa > Mollusca > Gastropoda > Stylommatophora > Oreohelicidae > Oreohelix > Oreohelix idahoensis. The sequence goes on from JAMPIV010019005.1 coordinate 214,376, forward strand.
TCTGGGGAGGCTTCTACCGACACGGCAGGACCCCCCTCTACATCAACCAAGGCAACTTGACCGGCCCAAGATACCAGAACGAAATCTTGAGACCAATTGTTCAGCCTGCTCTGGAGCCCATAGGTGGTAATGCCATCCTCCAAGATGATAACGCTCGACCCCATCGAGCTCGTGTGGTGAATGAGTTTATTCAGCAACATGGGATCATCAGGATGGCGTGGCCAGCTCATTCACCTGACCTTTCTCCGATTGAGCACCTCTGGGATGTCCTTGGTCGAAGATTGTCAACAAATCACCCCCTGCCAATGGATGTTGCACAGCTGACTGCATTTCTGCTTCAGGAATGGCAAGCTGTTCCTCAGGATACTCTTCGGTCTCTTGTGGACTCGATGCGTCTACGCTGTCTTGAATGCCTTGCTGCAAACGGTGGTCATACCCGACCAAGTGGACATTCGTAGGAGGAGCACGATGAGGTCACATCTGACGTAATAAGCACATACGAATGTACAAGTATGTAAGTGTTCATTCTCCTAGTATTCATTGGTTGTGCTGCAGACCGTTAAAATAATGGCCGGTGTGATAAGGAATCCGTCCAAAAGATTCAAGTCACAGATTTCCGCCGGTAAGGTTATGCTGACCGCATTTTTTGACCCATGAAGGCCTTCTATTGGTAGACTTTAAAGAGCCTTACGAGAACATCAATGCCATCCGCTGCAAAGACACACTAGACAACCTGCATACAGCCATCAAGAATAAACGACCCGGCATGCTTTCGAGTGGTGTGATTCTGTTGCACGACAATGCTCGTCCACATGTTGCGAACATTGTGCAGGAAGCGTTAGCAAGGAAAAGGTGGGAAGTTCTGCCACACCCAGCCTACAGCCCCGATCTGTCACCATGTGACTTTCATTTGTTCGGACCCTTAAAAAATTATCTAAAGGGACAACGATTTGACTCCGATGCAGACGTCAGGGCCTCGGTGACCAAATGGTTCAATAAGCAACCAAAGTCATTTTTCTCGGACGGCATCCGCCGTCTACCCAAGCAGTGGGATGCGTGTCTGAATGCCTATGGCGACTATTTCTAAAGGACCCCAGTGAGTACTTGCTTCATAACAATTGCTGTATTTAATTCTACTACTACTGCTGATGTACCTTACATATATTTGTTATAAAGCCACTGGGACGGGTTTCATTTGAACACACCTCATATATATATATATATATATATATATATATATATATATATATATATATATATATATATATATATATATATATATATATATATATATATATATATACACACACACACAACTTCACATACCTGGGGTCTACCATTAATGACAAACTCTCACTGGGCACATAAATGGACAGCCGCATTGGCAAAGCTGCAGCTACCTTTGCCCGCCTCACATCGCGTGTTTGGGGAAACTCCAAACTCACAATGAAGACCAAAGCCGCGGTATATAACGCCTGCGTAACCAGCACACTTCTTTATGGCAGCGAGACGTGGACAACCTATGCTAAGCAAGAAAGAAGGCTCAATACCTTCCATCTGCGGTGTCTACGCCACGTCCTCGGCATTTCGTGGAAAGAAAAAGTGACAAATGTCGAGGTGTTGTCACGTGCTGGTCTTCAAAGCATGTATATACTGCTTAGACATCGCAGACTACGCTGGCTTGGCCATGTCTTCCGCATGGAAGATGGTCACATCCCAAAAGATATCTTCTACGGACAACTGGCAGATGGCAAAAGATCACTAATATGTTCTTAATTTTACAGACGGATAGATAATATTGAAGATAATGACAAAAGACAGTGTTGTTCACATCATCGACAGACTGTATTGAATCTAAAAGTGTCGCTAATTGCACAAAAAAACACGACCTCGAGACGCAGGTGTTCAAATCTACTTAGTATGGAAGAGACGGGATATTTGTGGTGGCCGTGTCTAAAAATAACTTTTAACGACAAAATTTTGGAGGGGAGAGAAAGGTTGGTTCAAAAATCGAGTACATTTTTGTAGAAACACAAGTAGAGACGGACAGACTAACAGATAACCATCCATACTTGACTGAAGCATGACTGAAATGACTTTAGGGTAGGAAATTTGAAATTCAAAAAAACCTAGGCAGTGATTGGCCACAGACAATCATATTATTAGCGCTCAGAGCGCATTTGGGGCCATTCTTCAATAGTTGTTCAGTGATAGACACAGATTTTAAAGTGTGGTGATTTCCATATGAAAGAAAGTGAAATAAATTTAGGGACGCCATACTATAGCCAGCAGCTCAGCTGAGTTTTGCTAGCAATTCTGTGTTATTTATTCATAATCTGGTAAGATTGAAATTATTTCCTTATATATTTTGAATATTGTTTCATGTTCGAGTGATTTGATACTGCCATATCGAAATCTAGCCTTACAAACAAGTAGGGATTTGCTCTAGACCCCCCGCCCTAGTCAGGGTCTAGGGACCAACAATGTACATAAACTCCAGCAAGGATTAGGCAAGACAGATCAAGTGTTGAGAATAATGAAACATATTACCTATCCTCTTTTAGGGCAGAAAACTAATAAATATTTTTCAGAATCTATGGTCTGGGAGGATCTATCTGATGTAAAACCACCATGGTAAATGTGCTGTTTGGTCAGAGAGATCTGACCTGTCTGTATGATGTGGTTGTTGTGTCAGTGTTGTGTCCAGACGTGGGTAGAGAATAGATTTTGACACATGGCCCATACTTTGATTGCAGAGCTGTGAGTTTCTGTTGTCAACAAAGCAGTGTCTATTCAGTTGGTGACTTTACTCGAGTGTATCTGTGCAGTACTTGTGACAGAGACCACCATTATTGCCCGCCAGCACGGAGAGGTGGGATCACCAGATTTCAGCACCAGAGCTACAACTACAAGATGAGTGAGCCTCTGGTCTGCTGGACATTCACCAACGCTGTGTAGTTACTAATACCCCATAAAAATTCCCACCATTTTCTGGACACTGTGTAGTCAATATAGACAGGTGTGATGAGGCCACCCCAACAGCACAAACATTAACTATCCTCCCAAGTAGATGACTACTAGAACATTTTAATAAAACTAACTAGTATAGTACATATATATGTACACTATTGCATTTATGATATAATATTCCATGCATTTCTTTCATAATCTCTAAATCCATTTAAGTTCTGGTCAACCTAAAAAATTGATCCAGAACAAAATAAATGTAATTCTATCAAAAAATTTTACACACGTGAGTTAGTTCAGTGTATTTTAACATTTATTAATATTATTAGTCTTGTTAAATATCTGTGGGTATATCTATAACCTATTACACCACACTACATATCATAACCCTAGACACTTTACGTAGCCACATTCATTAAAAAAAAATTAAGTGTGAGGTCGTAGTGGTAGCAAGAAAGGCCTTCTGACAATTCTCAACTACATTTTATCTCAGGAGCCTTCACAGCTGGCCTCATACAATTACATTTAGTAATATCAACATCATACAATACCATCAAACACCACTACATATATTGGGGGCTCGTCCGGGATAATTAGCCCAACAGTAATATTAGGATCTCCTGGTGGGAGAAATAAAAGTAGGGAAATAAATTGTAAAATTTCCTTTAAAATTAAAAGTGTCCCTGCAGATAAAAGTTGGTGAATCTTCACAGCCAGTAATAATTAATTAGTTAACTGGTTAGTTAGAATTAGTTAGACTATAGTCATAAGAAGTACTTAGTGTATTTACTGGTTAGAGATTTAGCTTGTATATTATTATATTGTCTAAAAAGTATGGCGGAGCTGGCAAAATTTAGATCAGCTGCTGTGCTCACCGCGAAGGAGATGGGAATGGATGGTCAAATTTTAATTCAATACGTAACGGCTGAATGTGATAAATATATTGAACGGGAAGAAAGGAGATTAGAAAAAGAGGCTGAAAGAAAATTGGAGTCTGACAGGTTGGTTGAAGAGAAGAAGTTAGAGGCTGAGACTAAGAGGCTGCAGATTGAGGCAGAAGAAAAACGACAGCAAAGGGAGGCAGAAGATAAAAAGGCCGAAAGGGAGGCAGAAGAAAAAAAGGTTGACTGCCGAAAGGGAGGCAGAAGATAGAAGGTTGCAGAGGGAGCACGAATTACGACTAAGGGAGCTGGAATTACAAGGCCAGGCTCCTGAAAATGGTGCCAGCCCTTTTGCCTCAGATGCTACGCCCAGTCTGGGAGCCTCAAACTCAGCTATGGGGTTTCATTTAGACCATTTTGTTGAAAAAGACGATGACATAGAGGGGTACCTAGGACGTTTTGAGTTATTAGCTACTACATATGGGTTAGAGAGAGAGAGGTGGAGTTTAAAGCTATCACAGGGATTGAGGGGTACTTCTTATGAAGTATTTGCTAAAATGAACAGGGAAGACCAAGACAATTATGACATGTTAAAGCAGGCTTTGTTATTAAGGTACGAGAAGAATGGTGAATTTTATCGTAAGAAATTCAGAAATGCCAAACTGTTGTCTGGGGAGACATACCACCAATTCTCTGCTAGACTAGAAACCTATTTGGAGAAATGGACGGCTCTGGGGAAGACCCAAGATCTTAAAGAAATGATCATGATTGAGCAATTGAGAGAGTCCATGGCTCCAGACATGAGAAAATTTCTCATGGAACAAGGTGCAGAGAAGTTGGGGGAAATTTTAAATGTTGCTGAGAGGTATCAGGCAGCTCAGGCAGAGGTAAGTGGTGCTAAAAAGAAGCACATAGACAATTTTAAAGCTCCACAGCAATTTAATAAATTTGATAATAGAGAGCAGGGAAATAAAGGTAGGACAAACTTTGAGCGGCCAAGAAATGACTATCGCGACAGAAACTCACAGTTCAATGACCAAAAGTTCAATGAAAGAAAACCGTTGAACCAAGGAAAAAGATGGTGTAAATGGTGCAAGAAGGATAACCATAACACCGAATTTTGTAGAAGGAAACCTTCAAACATTGCTGCAATGAAGTCGGGGACGCAAAGATTAAAGGTTAATCCTAAGGGACAACAGGAACCTTATCACCCCCCAGTTTGTGAGGATGTTATTTGTAATGGGGTCACCATAAGGTGCCTTTATGATACAGGTTTGGATTATGATTCAGTTGTGAAGTCTAGCCTAGTGGACCCAAGTCAGTATACCACAGAAACAGTGGAAATACAAGGGGCGACTAAGGACATACCACTCATGACACTTCCCATCGAGGATAACGGTGAAAACTCGCTATGTGGAAGGAGAAATCAGAGCAGCAGTGATAGATGAACCAATCTACCCTCTGATATTGGGGTGTAGATACGTCTTCTTGGGGAACCCCGAGAAACCTGTGATCATGGCGACAGTGCAGACCAGGTCACAGAAGAAGGAGGAAGAAGGTGAACCTATAAATGCTCATCCAGAGGAGATGAGGAAGGCGCAGGCTGAGGATAGGACACTCAAGCCCTGTTTTAAAAAAATTGCCCAAATGCCACACACCTCCGAGCAAGGGGGAATATTTCATGAAGAACAAACTATTATACAGGAAGACAGGAACTAGATCCACTGGTCACGGACAGTTAGTTCTTCCCAAGATATATAGGGCAAACTTAATAAGGAGCTTACATGTTGGAAAAGATGGTGACCATGAGAAAGTCGGTACCATCTGCCAAAAGATTGCTCGAAAATACTATTGGCCCGACGTAAATGTCGATGTTGAAAACTTTGTAGAAGCATGTGGCGTATTTCATGAGGGAACACCCACAAAGGGAAAATATGTGCAGGACCTAGAAACGCCACGGGGCAACTTTAGGCCTGAAAGGAAAACTAATTATACTCGGGTAGACAAAGTGGAATGGGAGCCCCCTTTTCACACCCAGTCTTCACTTGAATGGATTAACATGGCCACTATGCGAAGAGTACAAAGAAGAAATTTTACCCAGGATAAGATGACAATCCCTCGGTCAGACTTATATAAACTGGAAGAACAGACAAGAGAGCGAAGATCTCTCATAAGCAATCTAAAGTGGGGAGACAAACCCCAGAAAAAAAATTGGTAGTGGTCGATTTGTGAGTGATGATTCTAGGAAGAAAAGTCCTCATTATAAAGCTTCTAAGGGACGGGACCAGACGGGTTCCATGAAAAATACGTATGATAAATTAAAGATCCAGATGTAGCTTTATTAAGGACCTGGACAGATGAGAAGGCGGAAGAGACTGTTAACTCATCGTATCAATATGTGAACGAACTGACCACTCGTTTGAAAGCTGGATGGAAACTGGCAAATGATAATTTGAAACAAGCCAGGAAGAAACATGCAGCATATTTTAATAGGAAGGCAAAGGACAGGGAACTGGCAGTCGGAGAGAAGGTGCTGCTTCTACTACCCGGAAGCCAGAATAAATTACAAATTGGTTGGCAAGGTCCATATACGGTTCTAGAGAAGGTGTCTAGAACAAACTATAAAATTGACAAAAAGGGGAAGGAAAAAGTTTATCATGTAAACCTGTTAAAGAAGTATCTGGACAGACCACTCCAGGAAAGCACCCCCTTATTGACCTTAGCTATTGCAACCCAGATGCAAAAAGAACCACTCACCTCACATGAATACCCATTACATCCTTGTGAAACAGCAGCACAGGTAAAAGTCAGTAAGCACCTGACTAAAAACCAGAGGGAGAGAGTTCAACAAGTTCTGGAGGAACATACAGATGTATTAACAGATAAACCAGGCCATACAAATTTGCTACAGTATGACATGAAACTGGTAGACTCAAACCCAATCTGTATGAGAGCCTATTCTATTCCGTTCGCGAAGGAGAAGGCATTGAAGGAAGAAATAGAGTATTTGTTGAAGGAGGGGATTATTTCGCACAGTGAATCATCTTTTAGTTCTAGTGTCGTTTTGTTGAGAAAACCGTCTGGGGAACACAGACTGTGCATAGATTACAGGAAACTGAATGCTGTCACAGAAGGACAAGTGGATCCATTACCAGACACAAAACAGTTATTTGCCAGACTGAACAAGGCAAAATACTTTTCAAAGGTGGATCTTAGTAAAGGCTATTACCAGATCCCAGTGAAGCCTGAAGTGAGACCTTATTTGGCTTTTAGCACTTCGGATGGACATTATGAATTCAATATGCTACCATTCGGACTGAAAAATGCTCCGAGTGTGTTTTCAAGGATGATGCGAAAATTGTTGGATCCCCTGAATAACCCATGTATCACGAATTTCATGGATGATATTCTCGTCGCCACAGAGACATTTGAAGAACACATTGAAGCTCTGGAGATGTTGTTTGATAGACTTCGGGAGGAGAACTTAACTGCTAGGCCAACAAAATGTTGTATTGGATGCAAAGAGTTGGAATTCTTGGGACACACTGTATATCAGGGTAATATGACCCCTGATCCTAAGAACTTGGAAAAACTGCAGAGAGCACCTAGGCCACAAACAAAAAAGGACGTGCGATCATTCGTGTCGTTATGCGGATTTTATCAGAAATACATCAAAAATTTTAACGCTATATGTGCTCCTCTGACTGATCTGACTCGCAAGGGACTTCCAGATAAAATTATTTGGACTGCACAATGTGAACTAGCGTTCCAAGAGTTAAAGGAAAAACTCACTAGCAAGCCTATTCTCAAACTGCCTGATTTGACACAGGACTTTGTCTTAAGAACCGATGCAAGTAATGTAGGACTCGGAGGGGCTTTGTTGCAAAGATCAGCTTCACCTGATGGGGAACTTAAACCAGTCGCTTATGCAAGCCGCAAATTGAATAAGGCGGAACAAGGATACTCCACAAGCGAAAAAGAATGTTTAGCATTAATCTGGGCAATAAAGAAGTTTCAAATCTATCTGTATGGTAGGACTTTTGTGGTGGAGACGGACCATCAGCCTCTCGTGTTCTTGTCTCAGGCTAAGCATGAAAACGCAAGATTGCTGAGGTGGTCTTTGTTGCTTCAACCTTATCAGTTTAGTATCCAATATATCCCAGGCAAATTGAATGTCGGTGCAGATTTCCTCAGTCGGCACCCCTGTGATCAAAATTAGAGTAGTGGCAGACGTGAGGAGTAATTTTACCTATGTGTATCGCTGGTTTTGGAACTTGCCATAGGCATGTTTTCAAGTGGGGAGATGTGTAGTGAAATTGACAGAGATACAACGGTAAAATACCTCCAAAGATAACATTTAAGGATAAAAAACATAATGCGTAGGCTGCGAATAGTACATGATCGCCTAGACCGCGGGTCATCATCCTCCATAATAATTGACTTGCTAGACAGGAGGGGAACGGCGGATCAAAAAGGAAAAAAATATGACTGGAAAGATTGCGTGAGACTAGAAAGGCTAAGGAGACGCATTGGGGGGGAAACGGAGAAAAGTCACGTTTCCCAAGTTGACATAAAAAGTAAGCAACTCGACAGAAGGGACCATAGATATGTTACGCCACAGTCATTTATTGGACGCTTTTGCAATACCAAGCCCTTGATTTGAATTCAGCGGCTAAAACGCAGATGTTTGGAATATTACAAAATTTAAAAAGTACTTTTTTCTTAATATTAATGTTAGGAATATAAAAATTAGCTGGCCGGATGGCCCATTCAGAGCAGTGAACTAATATGTTCTTAATTTTACAGACGGATAGATAATATTGAAGATAATGACAAAAGACAGTGTTGTTCACATCATCGACAGACTGTATTGAATCTAAAAGTGTCGCTAATTGCAAAAAAAAAAAACACGACCTCGAGACGCAGGTGTTCAAATCTACTTAGTATGGAAGAGACGGGATATTTGTGGTGGCCGTGTCTAAAAATAACTTTTAACGACAAAATTTTGGAGGGGAGAGAAAGGTTGGTTCAAAAATCGAGTACATTTTTGTAGAAACACAAGTAGAGACGGACAGACTAACAGATAACCATCCATACTTGACTGAAGCATGACTGAAATGACTTTAGGGTAGGAAATTTGAAATTCAAAAAAACCTAGGCAGTGATTGGCCACAGACAATCATATTATTAGCGCTCAGAGCGCATTTGGGGCCATTCTTCAATAGTTGTTCAGTGATAGACACAGATTTTAAAGTGTGGTGATTTCCATATGAAAGAAAGTGAAATAAATTTAGGGACGCCATACTATAGCCAGCAGCTCAGCTGAGTTTTGCTAGCAATTCTGTGTTATTTATTCATAATCTGGTAAGATTGAAATTATTTCCTTATATATTTTGAATATTGTTTCATGTTCGAGTGATTTGATACTGCCATATCGAAATCTAGCCTTACAAACAAGTAGGGATTTGCTCTAGACCCCCCGCCCTAGTCAGGGTCTAGGGACCAACAATGTACATAAACTCCAGCAAGGATTAGGCAAGACAGATCAAGTGTTGAGAATAATGAAACATATTACCTATCCTCTTTTAGGGCAGAAAACTAATAAATATTTTTCAGAATCTATGGTCTGGGAGGATCTATCTGATGTAAAACCACCATGGTAAATGTGCTGTTTGGTCAGAGAGATCTGACCTGTCTGTATGATGTGGTTGTTGTGTCAGTGTTGTGTCCAGACGTGGGTAGAGAATAGATTTTGACACATGGCCCATACTTTGATTGCAGAGCTGTGAGTTTCTGTTGTCAACAAAGCAGTGTCTATTCAGTTGGTGACTTTACTCGAGTGTATCTGTGCAGTACTTGTGACAGAGACCACCATTATTGCCCGCCAGCCCGGAGAGGTGGGATCACCAGATTTCAGCACCAGAGCTACAACTACAAGATGAGTGAGCCTCTGGTCTGCTGGACATTCACCAACGCTGTGTAGTTACTAATACCCCATAAAAATTCCCACCATTTTCTGGACACTGTGTAGTCAATATAGACAGGTGTGATGAGGCCACCCCAACAGCACAAACATTAACTATCCTCCCAAGTAGATGACTACTAGAACATTTTAATAAAACTAACTAGTATAGTACATATATATGTACACTATTGCATTTATGATATAATATTCCATGCATTTCTTTCATAATCTCTAAATCCATTTAAGTTCTGGTCAACCTAAAAAATTGATCCAGAACAAAATAAATGTAATTCTATCAAAAAAATTTTACACACTTGAGTTAGTTCAGTGTATTTTAACATTTATTAATATTATTAGTCTTGTTAAATATCTGTGGGTATATCTATAACCTATTACACCACACTACATATCATAACCCTAGACACTTTACGTAGCCACATTCATTAAAAAAAATTAAGTGTGAGGTCGTAGTGGTAGCAAGAAAGGCCTTCTGACAATTCTCAACTACATTTTATCTCAGGAGCCTTCACAGCTGGCCTCATACAATTACATTTAGTAATATCAACATCATACAATACCATCAAACACCACTACAGCAGAAGAGATGAGAAAACATCGATAGGAACACCAGGAAAATAAGCAACTGAGCGTTGTCACCTCGGGGGCGCATTCCCATAGTCAGTAATGACTGAAGTGGCTATTACTATTGTTATTATTATTATCCAATACCGTAATTCCCGCCGTAAGTACGTCGGTCGGCCGGTCACATCATGCACACCGTCATTTGCGCATTTTTCTATTTTCGAGAGAGTACATTAACTTTCAACCACAGCTATGGGGGTGCAACTGTGGTTGAAAGTTAGACAATAATTGTATTGTTTCCCTTATATGTACTCTCCCGAAAATAGAAAAGTTCGCAAATGACGGTGTGCATGAACAGTTTGATTATGGAAAGAAGCCAACAACACAATTGATAAACATTACATGAACTGGAGATAGGAAGGTGGGGAGATGAAGATTAAATCAACAGACAATCAAGATACTCTTCTGTCCAGTAACATTCGGGAAACGGATTTAACTCATCATTTTCTTAAAAATAAACTTAAAATGTAAGTTTTTGATTGTTGTTCTGATGCCCTAAACTGCATTAAAGTGTATTTTTCTAAGGCACCTATTTTGAGATCGCCTAATCCGCATATTAGTCGAAAACTTACACCAACGGAAACCAAGTATCCCATTCTTTAGAATGAATTGCTTGCAATCATCTGGAGCGTAACCAAACTTCAACGATATTTAATAGGCGCCCATTTCACGATCGAGACTGACCAGCGGGCCCAGGCGTCGACTCTAAGAATAAAAGGAAGTTGAGTATTAGGCAAAATTTTAATTTAAAGTATTGCAGACTTATTATTATGGATCAAAATGATAAGATGGCTGCAGTTAAGAACCTGTCAATTTTGACGGGTTATTGCTAGTTATTTTATATATATATATATATATATATATATATATATATATATATATATATATATATATATATATATATATATATATATATATATATATATATATATTATTCTTCTTCTTCTGTCCTTAGCCACCGACCGTCAAAGCAGTCAGTGGCCATTACGCCTAGTGGCGTCTTAGGGCAACAGCAGATAGGTTTTCTTTGCCTAGTGGCGTCTTTAGGGCAATGGCAAATCAACCCATTTGCCGTTTTTTCCGTAATCGAAGTGATATATATATATATATATATATATATATATATATATATATATATATATATATATATATATATAGATATATATATATATATATATATATATATATATATATATATATATATATATATATATATATATATATATATACAGACCAGTTTTGAATTCACAGTGGTGAATTTGTGCCGTAAGACTGTGTCATTCAACTGTCCAAAATAACAACTCTCAGAACCACTGCAACGAATTTACACATCACTTGTTGCCCCCATGTACTCAACTTGGGTCTCTGGAGACAAACATAGAATAGAACGTCTGCATCTACAGGCATGTCGTATAAGACCACTAAAATGAGGTTGTGCATGAGGCTGGCAACCTCATTATCTTAAACAGATTGCCACAGAAAGCATCACTGCAAGAATGTGGTACTGCTTGATGCAGGTTTCCTGTATTGGACCAGAGCTACAGTGGTGGATGTATGTTCCGTAAGGTGCGCAAAAGAAAATGATAATGTTCTCAAATCAGCTATCAGTAAACACGACGTTCTAAAGATCGTGTCTTCCATTATTCCGTAATAAATACTTCCTGGTGCTGTGTGTTGTCCTAGTCAGTGTTGCCATTCTGAATTTTGAAACAAACAAAAACAAACCTAGATATCGGCGACTTGAGCTATTTTGAGTCACTTTGAGCGACTTTTGGGCTATTTTGGCCAATTTGGGGCAAAATCAAGATGGCGTTCTTCAACTAATGAAGGAAAATGCCACCTAGACGGGACCAAATTAAAAAAAAATACCTAGATCTAGGTGAATCCACCTAAGAGTGGCAACGCTGATCGTAGTACATACAGAAATGTTAGCGTGACAGATGACTGTATCAGAGCAGTACCTGGTATGTATTATATTCCGGTTGTTGTTTTCGAGACCCGCCTTTTCATTATACTTTATCTTACTTGGACATCATCGTGTTATCGATCACTCCAAATTCGCGTATCAAACCAAAGCCATTAAGTAACATGTTTGTTTTCCTGGTTACGGAAATGGCGGATTCATGTCACTGCAGGACAATTTAGTTTTGTGTTTTTTTAAAACCATGTAACAATGCAACGAAGACGTTACAGACTTTCATAAATAAGTGCTTGCGTAGAATGGCCGGGTTGGAACGATATGACTGGATAACTAATGTGGAAATGACGACATGAACCAGATAAATGCCAGTGAAAAAAGAGATGGAGAAAAATGCTGGCGGTAGACAGGTCTGAGAAAACATACTGAAATCATAACAATGGGATTCTTGGATCTGGAATCTCCAGGGTAACAAAGGTAGAGGGCAACAACAACAAAACACACACATGGCAAAGAGGACTGGATACTGAAATGAAGGGATAAAGAAGACATGGCAATACCTTGTGCAGGTGACAAAGGACTGCGACAAAGGACTGTGACAAAGGACTGTGACAATGGACTGTGACAATGGACTGTGACAAAGGACTGTGACAAAGGACTGTGACAATGGACTGTGACAAAGGACTGTGACAATGTACTGTGACAAAGGACAAAGAACTGTGACAAAGGACTGTGACAACGGACTGTGATAAAGGACTGTGACAAAGGACAAAGGACTGTGACAAAGAACTGTGACAAAGAACAGGTGGACTTGTCATGAATCTACTAAAGGTCTATGCTCCTTGGGGAGCTGACGGGTGATGAAAGAAGATTGCAGTCACTATAGCTACTCTTGTTGCCCGTTACTTACATTTGCTATATTGTGTGACACTTCATTGTTCTCAGAATCTGAGGGCTTCTTCACAATGTGAAATACAACCAGATGGCACAAAAATTAATTGAACTTTGGCGATATATCTTTTTCAAGTATCATGCCAGTCGACGTATGTATTCAAGTCTCTCCACAGCTTCCTGTTTGCAGTACGGTTATCGGTTCTGTTGTTTACTTCTTTCCATTCCACGATGTCAAACTGTCCAGAATTTTCTCTCTATATCGACTTAACAAAATCCAGCTCCAAACCTAAGTAATGAGGTATCTGAGGAAGGTGGTTGAAGTAGCAAGAAGATGGTCCGCAACCAGACGATACATCGTGACCTCAAAACCTAGTCCCTGCAGACCCGAGTGAAAAAGTTCCAATTTGGCCATGTCTGCCGAATTGGAGATTGGCTACCACAAAAAATATGAGAAATCAAGAGCCAGGAATCTAGATCTCCAGGACGACCCCCAGAGTTCGCTGGGATGACAGTATTAGACAATGTCTAAAGGACCGAGGACGGGACTGGAATCAGGCCATGAGGAAGATCGCTAGTAGGATAGTATGGCGCTCTCTCTGGCAAACCTCTACACCCCAGGGTAGAAGAGGCACGATTAAGTAAGTAAGTCGACTTATCTATCTTTCCTTCATTCTTTCCAGGTGGCACAGTATAACCCAGCTTTTCCTGTACTCCTGCAATGTCCAGGGGATATTGATTGCTATCTCCAAATATGAGCAATAAGATGCCTTTGTGGACTGTCCTCGTTCCCGGCATTCCAGTTACTCTGTGTCGTCCATGCTATTTTTAACTTTGTCCTGTAAAACCACGTCTCTGTGTTCTGGAGAGCTTTTCTTGTTCGTTTACAGTTGTTAATGGCTTACTTTCATATGTCAGGATTGGCTCTATGTAACACTGAAGAACTCGCAGTCTTACATCTATTGACAAAGATTTGTTGGGTAAAATACTTTTTTTAATTTATGGAACTTTGCTTTTACCTGGGCTGACACTTGGGAGTCATGACCGTAGTAGGCCCGCCACTTAGAGTGTAAATGGGCCGAAACACTTGTCTAACAAGGGTACCAATTCTGATGATGAGATTACCTCCTGTTGAGTCGCTGTATATAGAATTTCCTATCATTATAGTTGCAATATCAGCAGGCTATGAATACAATTTTCAAGTTGCATATGTGCCCACATTCCTATGCCCACACGCCTGATCTTGTTGTCACGTTATTTGAGTATCTTAAACAACGCATGATGTTGTTCGGCGAACGCATTAAGATAAATTGGGGATCACGTATCATGACTTTATTGGCCTTCCATAGTGTTGATGGCTAGAAACGATTATGGGAATCTACCTTTGTAATTTATGAAGCCATGATGAAGGCATGTAAACTGCGTGACTGACGTAGAATTGGGAATCTGATCTCCCTGCAAATGTCTGCACACGTTTAGCCTGTTTTTAACAATAAAGTGTGTGCGACTTAGATGTCCCCTTCTAAAACGTATAGCTACATGTTATGTCATTGAATCCTAAATGTTAACGTGATACCAGAGTATACATCATTAAACAGACCAGAGACCACATCATTAGACGGACCACAGATCACAGACCAGAAATCACATCAATAGACAAACCAGAGACCACATCATTAAACAGACTACAGATCACGTCATTAAACAGACCAGAGACCACATCATTAAACAGATTAGAGACCATATCATTAAACAGACTAGAGACCACATCATTAAACCGACCAGAGACCACATCATTAAACAAGCCACAGATCACATCATCAAACAGACAAGAGATCCCATCATTATACAGACCAGAGATCTCATCACTAAACCGACTAGAGATCACAACATTAGACAGACGGGAGACCACATCATGGCCAGGACTCTGGATATTTTGAAGTCTGCTGTCGTTCTTTGATTTAAAAAAGGCAAATGTAGTCCCTGCAGAAACTGCCGTAGGGGAGTGAAGTGTTAGAGACTTAACCATACTGAGGTGGGGTGGCCAGTTCCCTTCCTCTCTGCCTTTGTTGTCCGTAACTCAAGAGCAGAGTCAGGAACTGTGACGGTATTGCCTCCCCTGCTTTGCAGTAGTGGTCCAACAGTGGCTAAAACTCAAGAGTATCTAATATGGGCTTCAAAGGTATCTACCTTCGCACAAGATTACTCTTGGCAGATATGTAGATAGAAGGGTGATGACACTTCTATTACAAAGGGAGTCTTTACAAGATATTCAGAATAAGCGAGAACAGTACTACTTTGGCTGAGTATGTTAAATCTGTAATTCTGCCGACGCTTTTGTGACGGATTTAAGCACTTATTACTTTCAGCTCGTTTAAGCCCCCACCGCTGATTTACTCAGTGGAATTCTATTATTCTAGTATAGCTCTGTTTAGAGTGTGTATAGTAAATTGACTGAGACAAACATGCAGTAACTTTAAAATGATTAAATCGAAGTTAAATTTATAACATTACAAATAACAACATTTAATAATCACTTTAGGTTTTTACAGTTGGAAAATAATTTGAATAGTTATGGATCAAGAAAAGTTATCATCTTGGTCTTAAGGATCGTGAAGTGTTACAAGAAGTTCAAGGGGCAGCATAGATTTGAACTTAGCTGCCAATGACGGTTCTGCTCTTTCTTATGGGTTGGTTCTTTTCACTCTGCTGACGCTTGTCTCTGATCAAGGTTGTCGGGGGTAGCTCGTTTCCCAGAAATGTCAAAGAGTCTACCGCGTGGGTCCTTCGTCTTAAAGCTTAGGCCATGGTTCCCTTCTTGTTCCAGAGATAGTACTTTCTGCTAGTACCACCAATAACTATGGTAAAATAATAAAACGAAACGCTCTTCTGAGTATGGCGTTTTCCACCCCATAGTTATGGGTTCCTATCTTCCAATACCACCATCCTAATGAGCTCAGACTTTACCCTCGATAAGAATTAAATTTAATCCCTTGGGATAAAACTTTCTTTACATTTAAATAGAATAGCTTTCATAGTTACTTTATATTTAAATGAAAAGGTTAATAATACAGAGAGAGAGTCTGTTTATATATACATCTCTACAGATTGAAAAGTGTTCACAATATAAATTGAATATGTTTTCATTTATGTTTTACACTGATTGAAAAGTTTGAAACTTCCATTACTTTAAAATGAATATTTTCACATAGACATTTACACTGGTTTAAGCTTGAAAACTTACATTAATTTTAAAGTGAATATGTTTATATGGACATTTACAATACTTTGAAATTGTAAGTATTATACTTAGAATGTACATCCTTTCTTTCATCTTTCCCTCCCTGTTCCATAGGGAACCTGGGACTACTTTATGCTTTAGTTCTCTCTACGAAAATATCAATAAAGCAATCACCAGCCCGTGCAGTGGTGGTTCATGAATCGTCATTCTATACGCTGAGGTTGCCAGCCTCAAATGACTTTGACATCCACAAGCGAGTTTCACATATTAAAATTTACATGGTAATATATACATATTTATATGTTAGTTCACATGTTAGTAATAAAATATAAAATGTAAACCACAACTTACGCCAATCCTGGCTCACATACATTTTTGCTCAGATGAATAAGAGACTTGAATCGGCCTCTTACACGCCTCTGGGGTGTCGTTAATTTAATAAGTTCCCTCTCTGACTTCGTGTGTGGTCTTTCAGTTTCCTCAATCCCGGTTTCCTTATTTAAAATGTTAGAGATTTCCTGGGCTATATTGTAAGTTCTGATAAATACTCCAATAAAAGGTGACCGATATTTTAAGAAGGAATTCTGAATTCTAATTCTTCACTGTAGCAGTCTGGTGTCTTTGCGAGCGATTTCTCAAGTGAAATAGCTTGAGAAAATGATCATATTATATTCCCTGCCTTCCCATGCCTTCGTTTGTTATAAGCTATCAAAAAACTCCAATCATATTCAAACAGGCGGGTTATGGGTAATTTCAAAATATTCCGAAATCGGATAATTTTGAACGTAAGGCAGAGGTCAACTCTCCCATATATGGCAATAAGATGTCCGATGCCCTTGTGTACAAACTTACAGACAGATCGGTAAGCTCATACAACAGCGTGTTCAAAATGTAACCATCATTACTTTATCAGAAAGTACTCTTATCATAACAAGTACGACAGGAAATGCTTATGTCATAAGTTTCCGCCGGTACACGAGATATTGTGCTAATTTTAGCCAAGTTGTGCCGCTCCCTCGCAACTGCGAGTAATTATCTCAGCAAATCTGGGTAGCGTCAAGCAAATGTGATTATTATCATCTACAGGAGCCGCGGTAGCGTAGTGGTTAGTGCACTGGCTTCCTAGCTCAGTAGTCTATGGTTCGATCCCCAGATGAGGTGGGATTTTTTTAGGCCGCAAACGGCTCCTGGGTCGACCCAGCCCCAAATGGGTACCAGAGCAACTCTGGGAAGGTTAAGGCGGCCGGCGTGATGCTGACCACATCACCCCTAGTGTGCCGACGGTCAAGAAAATATGGGCCTAACACCATATTCTCAATATGCCTCAATGGGCGTGTAACTGGATCCTTTACCTTTTTTTTTTAAACAGGGAGTGTCAGGCAAATCGACAACACTCAAATATCTGCTACTTAGCAGAAAATTAACGAAGAAAGAAAATGAAAAGTGCAATAATTGAGAGCACATAATAAAAATCAGTACCACAAATATACCGATACTGCCGGAGTGAATCAAAGATCGATAGGGCCGGCCCCGTTTTGTCACAGGTACCCAATTATAACTGGGTAGACTGGAGCGTGACGATTCCAGAACTTAATAACTATGCAACGAAAGGAAAAACCTCTAACCCCTTAGCCAATCGGTAAATTAAATATAGCTTGACTGCTTGCATCAGAGTCAGAGAACCAGAGCTGACTAAGACCCTACTCCCACCTCCACGTGGTGGTCCTGGAAACAGTCTGCATCACTGCAGTCTGGCTGAGAGAGTAGGGATCGCAGAGGGAAGGCAAACCCGGTCCGAAAAACTGCCGTGCTGAAGTCGAATGTGTCGACCGAAAGGTGCAGATATCACAGCTTCGGCGTAAACAGATACAACGCATATCAACGCAACCAACGTCCTTTTCATGACCAACGAGGAAGAAGAGGAAGAAGATAAACACAATCCGCTGAGTGGAGAAATAAACGAATTAGGCGGGGCTTACAGGGGAATTATAGTCATGAGCAACAGAGGAAGAGTAAGCAGCAGCCAAAAGAGCTATGAAGGAAATACAAGAAAGCAAATAGCTTCATCAAGGGCAGGAATAAACAATTGCTTAGGGAGAAAAAAGGTCAAATTAACAGATGGGAAAGAGTTCATGCTTTGAGGTTGCCATCTTCGTGCCCTGAGGTTGCCAGCTTCGTGTACTGAGGTTGCCTGCTGCGTGCACTGAGGTTAATGTTTTCATGCACTGAGGTTGCCTGCTGCGTGCACTGAGGTTAACGTTTTCATGCACTGAGGTTGCCTGCTTCATGCACTGAGGTTGCCAGCTTCAACAACACCGGGTAATAAACCGGAGTCATTATTATGGTCCTTTTGGCTCCTTATTGAGCATGGAACCACCACTACACCTTGGTCAGTGGCAGGAAACCTGCACCAAACATTGACATTCTCTTGCAGCAGACATTTCTGTAGCGGAATTTTATTTTACATCATGAGTGTGGAGCCTCGTGTACAACCTCATTTTAGTCACCTTGTACGACATGCCTAAGGGAGCAGTATATCTGTTCTTTCTTCACCTTCTCACAGACCCTCTTAAACAACACCAGGTAATGAGTACCTGCTCTGAAAATACTTAAGCAAAATACAGAAAATGATAGATGATTGTAGAGAGCGCACCACACAAATAGTTCAGCATATTATTAAACTATTAAGTGGTGGTAAATCCAGTGTTAAAGCTATAATTTCAATACCACGAGTTTGGTTGCCTGGTATGCAGCGTAGAAGCTTTTTCGAGACCAGAAGCCAGACAACCTATACAATGCGTTATATACTATTTCCGATGGCTGATTCTAGTCACGACAAAATCAATACTGGGATTATTACAGTGGAGGTTTTAAAAATAATAATAATAATAATAAATAGTGTGTTGTGTCGTCTGAAAGCGTATCTACATGTTCTCTCTCAAGACCAAACCCAGGGTCATTCATGGAATATTTTACAGCCCACCCTACACAGATATGCATACACCAACATAGATTTCCAAGAGTCGTCTAATGAACCAGCTGTTTAATATCATCACCATCATGATCATCACCATCATGATCATCACCATCATGATCATCATCACCATCATGATCATCACTATCATGATCATCACCATCATGATCATTACCATCATGATCATCACCATCATGATCATCACTATCATGATCATCACTATCATGATCATCCCCATCATGATCATCACCATCATGATCATGATCATCACCATCCCCATCATCACCATCATCATCATGATCATCACCATCATGATCATCCCCATCATGATCATCACCATCATGATCATCACTATCATATGATCATCCCCATCATCACCATCATCATCATGATCATCACCATCATGATCATCACCATCATGATCATCACCATCATGATCATCACTATCATGATCATCCCCATCATGATAATCACCATCATGATCATCATGATCATCACCATCATGATCATGATCATCACCATCCCTATCATCACCATCATCATCATCATCATCACCATCATGATCATCACCCTCATGATCATCACTATCATGATCATCCCCATCATCATCACCATCATGATCATCACCATCATGATCATCACCATCATGATCATCACCATCATGATCATCACCATCATCATCATCACCATCATCATCACCATCATGATCATCATCATCACTATCATCATCATCATCACTATCATCATCATCATCACCATCATGATCATCACCATCATGATCATCACCATCATGATCATCACCATCATCATCACCATCATCATCACTATCATCATCATCACCATTCAGCTCCACAAGGAGCATAGGCCTTCAACGAACATATGCAAAGTCTTCCTGGCTTGTGCCATCAGTTAAAGGTCTTTCTTCTTCATCCCCTTCATGTATGTCTCCAGTTCTCTTCTCTATGTGTTTTTTATTCTCCCTCTACCTCTCTTACCCGGGAATTCCAGAACAAGGACTGCCTTGTAATGCTATCAACAGGTTTCCTCAATGTTTGTCCTATCCATGTCCAATGTCTTCTACTCATCTCTTGTTCCGCTGACTCGTGTTTGGCTGTTTAATAAAGGAGTGGGCAATGCGGTTGCCAGTCGACACATACGGCCGAATTGGCAAGAAAAGTGTGGCAACACGAATTGTTAAATCTGGCATGATACTAATAAAATTTGTTATGGAGAAAATTCTTGAAACAAAATTTATTTCACGCTGAAACTGCGTGTACTGATAATTCCAGCATATCCTGAAAATACAGAGGATTTATTCCACATACAAATGATTCACCAGTCCAACGAAATTAGATATTCAGCTAAATCTATTTTAACCAAAGGGTCAATGCAAGGTTTCAATCTAACCAGAGTCCAAGGTTTCAATTTAACCAGAGTCCAAGGTTTCAATTTAACCAGAGTCCAAGGTTTCAATTTAACCAGAGTCCAAGGTTTCAATTTAACCAGAGTCCGAGGTTTCAATTTAACCAGAGTCCAAGGTTTCAAATTGATTTTTTGTTTACATTAAACTACCTTAATTTGCTGTTGATTCAATGACAAGATTTGTGCTTGACAACAGTCATTTAAAGGAAATTCGGAATTTGCCCCTTTAATCATAGTACTTAGGAACTCATTTCACTTGACTTGGCGAAGGAAACATGAAATTTTCCACACCTGTGGCGTGACTCCGAATCCTGTTGCCCGCCCCTGGTTCAATTAAAAACCTTCTAATATATTTGTCCCGGGGTAGTTCCCGGGGGGTCACAGAAATAATAGGAATACTGCTACCACGGGTTGCCTCCCCTTAGCTCTGCAGTGGTGGTCCAACAGTGACCAAAACTCAAGAGTAACTAATGTGGGTCTTCAAAGGTGTCTACCTTCGCACAAGATTACTCTTGGCAGAGTTGTAGATAGAAGGATAATGATGCTTCTATTCCAAGATAGTATTCACAAGATATTCAGAAAGCGAAAACAATGCTGCATGAGGCCGAGCAAATGTTGACTCTAGTATCTGCCGTCAACGTTTGTGAAGGATAGAGTATCTTATAATTCGTTAGCTCGTTCAAGCCCCCAGCTGAGTTAATTCAGCGAATTTCCTCTTATTATTATATAGCTCTGTTTAAGTGTTTTTAAAAAAAAATTGTCTGAGACATACGGATGTAGTACATTCAAAATGATTAAATCAACTTTAGATGTGTCTTTATACAAGTAACAAATTTAATAATCAATTATGTTTTAACAGTTATAAACATGAATAATTCCTTATAGAACAAGTTGTCATCACTGGGTGATGTTATGGCGTAAAATAATGGATAGTTCACCTGGCAGCTTTTATGTTTCTACTTAGATGCCAATGAGTTTGTCTGTTCTGCTCCAGTTGATGTTTGGGTCTTTGCAGATAGATGACTGGATCACACTCGACACTGGTCAAGTTTGAAAGTTGTAGCACGATCCAAGAAGTGTCAGGGAGTAACTACCAAGCTGGTTCCGCGTCTCTAAGACCCGTCTGA
The DNA here is from genome assembly GCA_024509875.1 of Oreohelix idahoensis. Taxonomy (NCBI): domain Eukaryota; kingdom Metazoa; phylum Mollusca; class Gastropoda; order Stylommatophora; family Oreohelicidae; genus Oreohelix; species Oreohelix idahoensis. The sequence goes on from JAMPIV010019005.1 coordinate 236,404, forward strand.
TGAAGATGTCAATCGTCAACCTCAGGCCACTTATACCCTCACTTATTCCATAGATAGTACCCTCAGTTGGTACCACCAAATAGTGTCACAAAAGAAGAGAAACAAATACCCACTGAGTATTGAGTTTCCCGACACATACTTATGTACCCTTTTCTTTTCATTTCACCATCCCATCTATCTCAGAACTTTAACCGTAGCTGAGAATTTGTATTAATCCCATTGAGCGGAAAAACATTAATTACATTTAGGTTGAATAGATTTATATTTACCTTTACATTAGTTGAAAAGGTTATTAATATAAATTGAATATGTTTCCCTTTACATCTACCATGTTTGAAAATGTTAACAATATAGATTGAATATATTTACATTTACATCTACCCTGGTTGAAAATGTTAATAATGTAGATTATGTACATCATTTCTTTCATCATTCACTCCCTGTTCCATATGGAACTTGGGACTACCTTTGCTTTTAGTTCTCTGTAAGAAACTCGCAATAAAGCAGATACCATTCCTGGCAGTGGTGGTTCATAAAATCATCATTCTATATGCTGAGGTTGCCAGCCTCAAATGACTTGGACATCCACTAGCAATTTTCACATATTATTATTCACATGTCAATATATACATATTATTTCACGTGTTAATAATGCAAAATATAGAATTTAAAATGTACACTTACGCCAGTCTTTAGGCTCACAGACTGTTGGCTCAGAGAAATAGTTTAAGGCAGCTTGACGATGTTTCTTATATATGGTCTGGGGTGTTGTTATTTTAGCAATAAGTTCCCACTTTGACTTTGTGTTACAGTTTCCTCAGATTCCGGTTTTCCGTGTTAAAATGGTAGAATTTTACTGGGCTAAGTCCTCAAGATGCTAAAACAAGGTCCGGTCTGGTAAATGAAATCGGCTGCTATTCTTAACTCTGGCAAGGTCTGGTTGTCTTCTTGGAGCGAGGTGAATCTTCACAGGGTTCTAAACTCACTAAAGTGTCAGGTTATATTACACTTCGCCCCCCCCCCCCCTTTCCGCAGAACTTTGTTACGATTTAGGTAGGGTCCAAACAGGAATTTTGTTCTTCCTATGTTTCGAATACCCTTCAATTGTTTCAAAACCTGTGTGTTTTGGTGGAGTAATTAAACATATTTCCACTAAGAAGTTTCTGTGCATTAATGCAAATGTCAAGTCTTCCAAATATGGAAGTGAGATTTCCATATTATTCTCGTCAGTGATTAAAATAACTTCTTACTTTTATCTCAAGTAATATCTTCGTAATAATTGTGCCGGAAGCTTATTGCAACATTCCGACTGTCAACTGCGTGTCTGTAATCTATCCGCAAGCGGGTGATTTATCGACCAGCACGCCTTAGGTAAACACCACGCTCGGTCACTACACGAACTGACCGGCCCATCTGGGTTTTTTACCAATGCCTAATCTTACTGAACATCAGTGGAAGATCAATAAACAACCTTAGATATGCAGATGATACCGTGTTGTTAGCTGAAAGCGAACAGGAGTTACAAGAACTAGTGAAGCAAGTGAACAGTATAAGTCACGAATATGGACTCGACATTAATATTGAGAAAACTAAAACTATGATAATTAGCAAAACAGACGATAAACCCACATTAAAGATAAGCGTAAATGGGAAAATCCTGGAACAAGTCAAGAGCTACGTATATCTTGGTCATATAATAACAGAAGATGGCAGATGTGAAACAGAAATCAAGAAGAGAATAGGAATGGCCAAAGCTACATTCAACAACATGAAACATATACTGACATCCAAACAGTTATCTCATAAATTAAAACTGAGAATCATAAAGTGTTATATATATTCTGCATTTCTGTATGGTGCAGAAACATGGACGATGAATAAGCATTTGGAAGAAAGAATTGGGGCTCTTGAAATGTGGATATATAGAAGAATGGGGCGTATCTCATGGAAAGAGATGAAAACAAATAAGGAGGTCCTAGAAAATCTAGGTATGAAAAGAGAACTAATGAGAGAGGTCAAAGTTCGGCAGCTAAAATACTTTGGCCACATAAAAAAGCATAACACCTTGCAGAAGACCATAACAGAAGGGAGAGTTGAAGGCAAACGTGCAAGGGGAAGACAGCGCTATAAGTGGGAAGATAACATCAAGAGATGGACGGGAAAGAGTCTATCAGAGTGTACCACCAAGACAAGAGACAGAAGACTTTGGAGATCCATTACAGCCAACCTTCGTTGTGGAGATGGCAACTGATGATGATGAATCTTAGCAAAGCCGAGAAGCTTAAAGCAGCATGACGAATTATCACCGAAAGGAGTGTAGGCCTACAATTGGTTAAAAAATAGCTAATACTTGCTTGATAGCAGAGAAAGCAAAAGTGCCGACCACTGAAAATTACACGTAATCAGTACTTACACGTAATCAGTACTCACAACAATTGTAACTCACTACTGCCGGAAAGAACAAGAGATCGACCCAAAATTATGTGACAACGCCCTCCTCAGACATGATGTAAAAAGTGACTACTATAATGTTGTGCATGGGGCTGGCGACCTTGTGGTATAAAACAAGCAAGCGACAGAAACCACTGCTGCAGGAGCATGTTCTTGAATGCAGGCTTCATGCTAAAGCCAGCTGTAGTTGTGGTTCCATGCTTTATAAGGAGCGAAAAAGTAGATGATGATTATAATATATCTTTAAAACGACCATTGGGCAATCAGTGTTGGAATGGCGTGTTCTCGTTTAGGGTAGACAGTGTTTGTGATTTGCAATTTACTGTTTTTTACAACTTTATCATTATTAATAAGATTACGGAATGCTTTGTTTAAAATAAACGTTTATACTCGTAGCATATTTTGACTTACGTGCAACATCTCGTTTCGAATCTCCCTTAAGAACGAACTCGTTCGTTCCCCCGAGATCCTACTGTACCAGGTATCAGAAGTCTCCATTGTGCTTATTTTACTGTCATGTATGCAAATCTTTGTTCAGATTGTTTCCAACTTTCTCACGAAAGTACAACCGCCATATTTACCTAGAACACTTTGTGCCGGTTTTCATGTGTCATTTGACTCCTTTCTGCTCTTTTGAAATACGGTGCTGTGTCAAGATGACCTACATTCGTGGGTTTGGTTTGAAGGACTATCTTCATTGCACACGGACAACTCCATCAGTGCTCTGATCTTCTCCCTTAGATAACATATGGAGGTTCTCAGCACAGTGCACAAACTCTATAGCACAGGCGAGAATCCCAGTGTGTGCACATAGGAATCACACATTCTGTAAATATTTTCATGGTGGGTAGGTTTCTAATTTTTTTTTTAAATTTTCATATTGTCATCAAGTGCCATCTTCTCATCGAAGGTCGACTGCAATGGATCTCCAACGTCTTCTGTCTATTGTCTTGATGGTGCACTCTGACAGACTCTTTCCTGTCTCTTGTCTTGATGGTGCTCTCTGACAGACTCTTTCCTATCCACCTCTTGATGTTATCTTCCCACTTATATCGCTGTCTTCTTCTTAAACGTTTGCCTTTAATTCTGTCTTCTCTTATGGTCTTCAGTAAGATGTTATGTCTTTTTATATGGCCAAAATATTACTAGGCATATATACTTATTTACTTACTTAGTCGTTCCCCTTCTACCGTGAGGTGTAGAGGTTTGGAAGAGAGAGCGCCAGACTATTCTATCAGCTGTCTTCTATCAGCTGTTCCATTCTAGTCCTCGGTCCTTCAAAGATTGTCTAATGTTGTCCTCCCAGCGGACTCTGGGTCGTCCTGGAGGTCTGGATCCCTGGCTCTTTGTTTCCCATGCTTGTCGTGGTAGCCGATCTTCTCCCATTCTGCAGACATGGCCAAACCATCTTAGTTGGGACTGTTCTATTTGGGTCTGCAGCGGGGGGGATTTTAGGCCTTGACGTATCGTCTGGTTGCGGATCATGTCTCTTCTTGTTACTTCAACCACCTTCCTCAGATACCTCCTTTTGTCGTGAAATATTATAATCCCCATATATAAATTAAAACGTAAATGCAAAGCCTAACAAATAAATTTAATAAAAGGAAAGAAGAATGGTAGGGAACAGTGCGGTCACAATGACTGTACTCGAAATCCCCCTTGTTTTCTACTTCGTCTGCAAATTGTAACGCTTTCACGTTGATAGTAAAAGCCTACTGTATCACTACACGCTTTCTTCAATGAAACGTGTACTGCCTTTCTAAGAAAAACCTTGAGATACGCAAGCCGATCAATGACCTAGATTTAATATTTCATTCATTCCATTCTATACACGGCGTAACTAAAAGACAGATGAAAGTAGGAGAGAGAGAGAGGGACGACTGAAGGCAGGAAGCATGCAACACTACACGCGTCGCGCGATTAATAGTAACGCCAATCCCACGTGTAAGGCCAGCACTAACTTTTTTTCAAATAAACAGTGTCAGAAAAACACTACAACTACTACAAGAATCAGGTTTTAAAACATGAAAAATGCTTATTAGGAAACCTGAAATTCTACTGATTTACATCTAAGCTCCTGAAAGTACAGAAGACACCCTATGACATAGAAGTGAACGCGTGGTAAAAAACAAATATACGACTATCTTTGGAAAACACATATTTGGAACGCCACCATGTAGCTCGCTTTAACTTATATATTATTGTACGACAGGACTTGCTAGCCAAGAATATGTTATGTGTTACGCCTTTAGTCTGTTAATAAAATAATTATGGCCAAAATACAATAGTGGGGGTGCCTGACAGCATAAAATCATTTCTGCTCATAAAATTTTTTTATAACGTGTTTGAAAAACATTACGTTACGGAAATAGCCTACCATGTTAACTCCTATTTGATTGGCGGGAATGAGATGTAAGACTAAACACGATTAGTTGGACTGCAAATACTAGTTTTCTGTTGTTATGGGAAACGAATAGAAGGGGTATTTTTTTGAAAAGATGTGTAGACATGGCATGATTGGTTAGATCTGCCAATATAGTCAGTTCAGAGCGTCTGTTCCTTGCCACATCTTGTAATAAACCTACTAAGAACAGTGCGTTGAGCACCAGTGCATAATTTTTTTCTAAAATAAAAGCCTGGGACAAGAGGCAGATCGGAATTTGTGCCTATTCATTGCCAGTCAACGAAACTGTTTATTATTTCCATTGAATTGTGGTAAGCTGAAATATTTGATATCTTTTTAATGAAAATTGAATGTGAATTGATGATTTATGTCTATATATATGTGTGTAGTTCAGTGGCCAACTTGAGAAAAGCCTAAATATTGCTCCAACCTGAATAGGAGGTGTCGGAAAAAAGTAAAACTGCATGGGATTGCCAAACAGTACACTGACACCTATCTTATGGACTAGGAAGAAATAATGCTGGAATGGCAGAGGCGTAGTAACCATTAGGTAGGAGTATACTGGTGTAATTTGTTTCAGATGAAGCTAGCAGTGGCCTACAGCACTGAACACAAGTGTTTGTTATGTATTGTGCTCATTGTGGAAATGGATTATGACTTAGTTTTGAAATAGGAGGTACAACCTTCTTGTTTCAGGGACGGTGGTCAAAAGTCATTGAGGCAGCATTTGGCCTGAGTTACTGAATCCTGAGGCTGACAGCATACTACTGGGTCCAGATAGCGACCAGTGAGGTGGCTCCAGAACTCATTGAAGTAATCGAGCAGAGGAGTCTTTTACTGCAGTCATCACGAAAGTTAAGAAAGTGTGGCCATGGAGCTCAACATTATGTCCCTCCCCCCTCTAAAATTGACAGTAAATAAAGAGGGAATATAAACTGTTTAAATTGACAGGAACTGTGAACTTTTCCCAATGATAAGACACTTGAAGTCATGATGACAAACAACACTCTAGCTTGAAAAACAAAACCAGTATTAACTCATATTACTACTTCACACTTACACACATAAGATAAGAATAATAAAATATGTCAATAACAAGATTAAATTGATAAACTGTGTACATGCTACTTGTAAGAATATTGATTGTGATTCCTGGTTCACTGTGTAGTTGAATCAGGATATCTCTATGTAAAGAAATTAATACATATATATATATTTGACTTTTAAAACTGACTCGTTTAAGATAGTCTCATAGAATGTTCCATGTATGTGAGTGTCACAGTGTTGTCAAGTGTGGTGGAATAAATTAAATTGTTTATCTGTCTGTTGTTGTTGTGACTTACACTTCATCATATACATACCCTAGACATATAACGTAGTCATCACAATATTCCAGAATAATTCTGACTGAGGTATACATATGTGGCAGCAAGTAAGGTTATCTGTAAAACACTACACCTATTAGATACAGATACCTTCACAGCTGATCTCAGTCAGTACACTAAGTCCCCTATAGATATTTATAAAATCCCACTTTACCACACCTTTCTGAGGTTTGGATCTGGCTTTTGTGGGTTGTAGTCATTGCCCATGACTCGCATCCATATGTCAAGACTGGGACATAGGTGGAGCGGTATACAGCCATCTTCGTTTTCTTACCAACCTCTTTCTTGCTGAGGAATCCTCGATTTATGGCCTGAAAAAGTCTCCCAGCCGCTGCTTTTCGAGTGGCCAACTCTTCTTTGATGCCTCCCTTTCGGTCTATAATAGCTCCGAGATATTTAAAGTGGTCGACCTGCTCCAGGACCTGTTCTCCCAACTTAATCTGATGTTTTCTTTCTTCTCGTGATATCACCATGGATTTTGTTTTAGAGCTGTTTATGACCATCCCTCTCTTCTCCAGCTCTTCCTTCCAGACTTGCAGGTTGGATTGGAGATGTGTCTCTGATTTAGCAATCAGGACAACATCATCAGCAAATGCTAGCTCTGAAATACAGACCTGTCTCATCTTCCAGTACCCCACTGAATACCTTCTTGTTCTCTCTTACATGCCTTGATGATATCGTCCATGAGGAGTATGAAAAGATAAGGTGACAGGATATTGCCTTGTCTTATACCAGGGGTGGTCCTGAACTCTTCTGACTTATAGTTTGCTGTCCTCACATAATTTCTGCAAGACTTGTAGAAGCTTTGTATAGCATGAATCAGAGGTGCTGGAATGTCATCATCATGTGACATATTCTTTCCAGAACGTTGTCTCCATTACAGCTGCTCTGAACGCATCACGATTCTGGGCAAGTCGACCTGCATCAGCCAAAGACAAGTTCAGACTCTCTGTGATGTCCTGGGTCCACCGTCGTCTAGGTCGACCCCTTCCCCTTTTTCCAGGGACCATGCCTTCCCATCACTGTTTTTTCCAGACTATTATGTCTTTTTATATGACCGAAAAATTTCAGCTTCCTTATTGCGATGGTATTTAGAAGCCAATGTTCCTGTACGTTTAGTGAGTGCAGTACTTCCCTGTTGGTCTTTTTTTCTGTCCAGGGTATTCTCAACATCCTTCTGTAGCATTTCATTTCGAATGATGTAATCTTTTTTGCAACTGTTTTATTGAGTGTCCAAGTCTCGCAGCCGTATGTTGCTATAGGGAATATGCATGCTCTGATCAGTTGTAACTTTGTTTCTTTGCTTGTGCCTTGCCATAGGTTTTTCATCTGTATTAATTTATGTGAAGCAATTGCAAGTCTTCTTTTAATTTCTACTGCGCAGTCGCCAGAGCTGTTGATGATTGATCCTAAGTATTCGAATTCATTAACACTTTCCAGTTCTTCGTTATCAATTTCAATTTCTGGTTTGGTCTTTACTTTGTCTGTTGTCAATACTTTGGTCTTCTTGGTGTTTAGGTATAGATTCTGGGCCTCGCTGTGTTTTTTGGTGGACAGAATTAATTGTTCAAGTCTTCTGGGTTGGTCGATAGGAGGACTGTGTCGTCAGCATATCTGATTTCCGGGATCTGGTACCCACCGATGTTAAATGAGTCAAACTCTGTGTGTTCTTGGTCATCTCTTACATTTCTCATGATATTCTCGCCATAAATGTTAAACAGGTAAGGGGAAAGGGTACAGCCTTGTCTTACTCCTTTCTGTACTTCAAACCATTCTGATGTTTCCCCCTCTATTCTTACGGCTGTCTGTTGTTCTTGGTACAGCAGTGCGATGAGTTGTATAAGGTGGTTTGAAAATCCCATATTTTTTATAATAGCCCATAACTGCTGATGTTGTACACAATCGAAAGCTTTGGTGTAATCAATGAAACAAGTATGTAGGTCAACGTTGAATTCTCTACACTTTTCTATGATGATCCTCATGTTGAATATATGATCTCTAGTGCCTCTACCTGGTCGAAAACCCGCTTGTACTTCGTTTATTTCTGTTTCTAGCTTTTGTTGCATCCTTTTCATTATGATTTGTAATAGTATTTTGCTGGCGTGGCTTATAAGAGCTATAGTTCTGTAGTTTGTGCACAGTTTCAGGTTGCCCTTTTTTGGCAAGGGTTTGTAAATTGATCTTTTCCATTCCTTGGGCCAAATTCCGCTTTGCCAGATCTTGCAGCATAATGCATGGTATATACGAGCGCTGCCTTCTCCTCCTGCCTGTATCATTTCAGCTGTTATTTCATCACAACCAGGAGATTTTCCACTTTTTAAGTGTTTGATTGCGTTCTGGACTTCCTCTATGGTAGGTTCTGGTTCACGTTCCGCTTCATTTATCGCGTTGTTATCTGCCGCTGGTTTATTTCCGTATACATTTCTTAACAGTACTCCTTCCATCTGTTCAGAATATCTTTACGTTCTGTTAGAGTGTCGCATTTCTTGTCGTTTATTGCTCGAGGTGATGATTTAAAGTTGCTGTTCTTCAGTGTTCTTACTTCAGAAAACATATCCTTACTCAATCCCTGTTCGCGCATTTCCTCTATTTTCCTGCAGGTGTCGTTTATGTATTGTTGTTTGTCTTGTCTGACTCGTTTTTTAATCTGCTTTGTGTATTCCTTGTACAACTCCTGATTTTCTGTATCTTTTTTGGACTTCATTTTTTTTCTCTCTACCACCAACTTCAATGTTTCGTCTGAGATGTATTCTCGTCTCTTTATACTTCTTTTAGGAATTAACCTCTGTGCATTTGTAATATAAACATCTCTGATGTTATTGGCAAGTTCATCTGGTGTCATTTTCTCCTGTACTGCCGTAAGAATGTCAAATTTGTTCTGAATATCGACACTGTACTCTTCTGGTATGGCGCTTGTGTCATAACGTATTACTTTGTCGCTTGTAACGACTTTTTTCAATTTGATCTTGAAGTTTGCAGCAAGAAGTTCATGGTCGAAGTCACAGTCTGCTCCTGGGAGCGTCTTGATGGGCTGGAATGTACTAGTCATATATAACGTTATAAATCAGCAATAAGAAATGAGAAAAACAAAACAGAATGCGATATAAACTGAAACATAGCAAGAAGTTTAAGAGTCAAGGATTATCGAATATACATAAAAACACACAAATGGATAAGAAGTACACTGTACCACAGGAAGCTACAGCCAAAGGAAATGTATGACAGTACAACAGTACACCAACGCTAACAGTTAAATATAAGCAATCAAATTGCCTTACCTAGTAAGAGTTGAGTTTTCATGAGAAACGTAAATCAGTAGACGAAGAGATATATGGAACATTTTGAGGAGCTTCTAAAGAGACCATCTTCTCAAGATCCAGCCAGCAGAAAATGAATTACAGGTTAACAGTAAAAATCAAATTTACAAAAAATAAATAAATAAAAAAATAAAGCCATAAAACGTCCAAGAGATGAAAACGATGCTCACCAAGATGGCTCTAGCAAAGACCATAAAAGCAGACATGTCTTTGATCCTCCATCATTGAGCATTAGCTCTTGCTGATAAAAGCAGACATTGATATCTCTACAAATACAGGGTGGCTGAAAAGTCTGTATTCATTGGCAGTTTGCACTATATACATTTTTCTCTCTTCTAACTTATACATTATTTTGGAGCCGCGCTAGCGTAGTGGTTACAACACCGCTCTGGCGACCGGGTGATTCAGGATCAAACCCGGGCGACGGCATTTGAGGATTTTTCGTCGACCGGGATTTGGACTGGATTAACTCGAGACCTGGCGAGGACATTTGAAGGATTGTCGTCGACCAGGGACTGGCGGCTCCTGAGCCGACCCAGCTCTAATGGGTACCTCCGAAAACGGCAAGTATCTGCCTGAATGGCGAGGGACACTTGTCTCTGTACAAGAAAATAGGATACTCACGTAAAAATCAATGTCAGGTTAGACATTAAAAATAACCTGAGAATTCGCCTCGAGTATTAGCGGGCGTACGGAAAAAAAAAAAAAAATTATTTAAAAAAAAATTTCATTTATAATACGGATTCGAAAGTAACAATAGATGAGCAGTTCGCTCAGTTCGATTGTTCTCATGTACGCAAGACAGAAGAGAGAACATTTTAATATGGCAAATACCCTATGGATGCAGACTTTTGGGCCACTCTGTATGTTAGACAAATTATTTGATAAAATCTGAAAGGCAGAAGAAATACTAGCAGACGAATGGTGAATATCTGATCAGGTTGCTAAAGAAGAGGGAACTGCAAATTACCGACTAACTGTGATTTTCTGTGCTAGGGAAAATAGTATCAACCTTAAGAGATTAAAGTAAGTCATGGGCAATTAAGGGAGGAAGAATAGCCAGGTTTTCGACGAAGCATAGTATGTACAGACACAATAGCCGCACGGCGCATATTAGTAAACATAGAACCTTGAACTGAATTCATACATTTACGTTGGATTTGTGGAATATGAAAAGGATTTAGAATCACTTTAGACTTTAGAATATGTTGACGCGCGGTAGAGTTATAAGTTCATTAACCTATCATAGATGACACATTGACCTTTTAAGGACCACACATTAACCTATCAAGTATGCCACATGAACTTATGACATGCAAAGTCCTTCACGAATGACAGCTTTAAAAACGCCCATAACTGGAGCGTAAACTGTAAGAGACTTCGACAGAAATAGAATTCAATGAATTTAGACACAACAGTTTCGTGTTCCCGATTCTGCCTATGACCTTGACTCTTCTGTCCTGTAATTCAAACCAGATACAAGACAAACTGAGAGTACAGTGTGAGAGATCACAACAATTGGATCCGAAAATCCTTAGTGAAAAGACACGGAATTATGAAAAGGCATTTATTCATAATTCGTCGGTCTTTCATGGAGCTTCTGAGCCCTACTTTAACAACACTGAGCCCCCCAAAGCAATGCTCCTTAACCAGGGGTGCATACACACCCTGGGGATGCGAGACCTACCGTCAGGGGATGAGAGACATGCTAGTTATTTTAGAAGGCGAATCATCATAAACAGAATATAATACACAGAACTTAAATGTGTCGGCACGAAATAGAACATAAAAAAAAAAAATTCGGTTATATTAGGGCGCATGTCCAAACATGAAAAACCTTTAGGTCTAGATATTATTTGTTAAATAGAACATTAACAGCGTGAATTCAAAACATAATTAGATCTATTTTCTCACTTGTCTGGCATATTTTGCGAGTTAGAAGATAATGAGGTGCGAGGATTCGTAACATGCTGTTAAGGGATGCGAGGCTTCTTAAGACGTTGTAAAGGGGTACGGGGCTGCCTAAGATGCTGTTAAACGGTACTGTCGTGATTCGAATGAAAATTCTGTAACTATTTGCCGAGTGGTCTGCCCTGTCTTGTTCTCTATTTTTTTGTCTATGCCATTTTTTCTGTCGTATCGCTCCTAATAGCGCTATTTCTGGCATTGGTCATGTCAATCTTGGAAAGGCTAAATTCCACCCCTGTGCACGTGGACACCGGCATCTAGCTGACGGTCCTTTTATTCTACCTTTCTTGAAGAGAACGGCTAGTTCACTGTTTTCTTTGATTTACAGAGAACCCGTTGAACCGGGGAGAAACTTTAAATTTTCATCCTTCCGCCCGCGTCTAGAATCACAGACTCTGGTCGCTCGTAAGAATTGCATAGAGTTGCTTCAGATTACGTCTTTTTCCCGTATCTTAAGTCGCCAGGGAAACATTTCCCTAGACCCTTATGTCCTGTTACGTTAGATCGTTGCACGTGCAAAGCCACGCTTATCCACCTGCAGACTTTATCTTACTATTTAAGCGAGGTGTCTTTATCACTCAATACCATTGTATCAAGAAAATTTTGCCACTGGACAAAGTGATATTCTGCGCCAGAGCTAATAGCATTTGTAGTTCATGAATTATTCTTTATTCGGTAAGCACATATTTAGTTATTATATATAGTGGTGTGTTAGCTTAATCTAATAGAATAGAGATCCCGTGTTACTTTAATTCATCTTATATATATATATATATTGAGTGTAAGCCCAACGCTAAATTTTTGGGAACTCATTCAGTGTTATCCCTACTTAGATGACTATAACTGGGGCCACATATAATTATCATGGAGCGTGAGGAAACCCAACATTGTTTTCACCTCACCATAGCGTGTATGGGACCAGATATGTGTGTATGAATATATTTTTAGCCTCAGATCGCCTTGCAACGCAGCATGTCAGAAATGCGTGGCTATTAAACAGAAACATAGCGGTAATGATTCCCTAGGCATAACAGAGCAGAGCGGGTGAGAGACGGGGTTTGTTGTGATTTTGTGAGAAAGAGAAACGGCGAGTGGAAGTTTGTTTATATTTTTCATGGGTGAGAGAATGACAGAGGCAGTGGAGGCTACGGGTAGTAATGAGATATTGACTTGCTTGTATATTTTCACAACATGTGTTCTGTGCTTCCAGATTGGATTGCTGCTGTCAGTTGGATTACAACCTCTACATAATAAATATTACACGGCAGTCTAAGTTATACTGCCAGGTTTCAGCTATAAGGCTGCTTCGTGGATTAATTAACCACAGCCTATTATTGAAAGTGTCTATAGCTCCAGCACTTACGGGCTGTCGCCTTTGCCATCCAGTCATTTTCGGCAACACTGTCCGACCCATTAACAGTCAGTTAACTCAGAATATACGGGCATGCCGACAGAAAGGAGTCGTCGATAGCCAGTACTTGTAAAGTACACATTACTGGTGCTGTCTGGAGTATAACACACTACATAGATTTCTGTTACCTACACGTAAGCAGTAGTCTTGCGTCATGGATTATTTACCTACAGCACATAATGCCGCCGTTTGCACCTAACCATCATCTCAGCACATACGGGCTGTCGCTTTTGCCATCCAGTCATTTTCGGCAACACTGTCCGACCCATTGGCAGTCAGTTACCTCTGAGTATACTGACATAACGACCGAGACGAGTAGTCGGTTGCCAGTACTCGTCACCTGTCTTATAGTTCAAGTCTTTATTATCCAGTATAAGAGGCGCACCAGCGTGCCTACTGGATACTCGCTCGCCATCAATAGTCCTCGTTGTTTGGATATAGATAGATCAGTGGCTAGAAATATTTCTTCACTCGTTTTAATCTCCTTCACCTGCTAGTGTGGCCACCAGCCACAGGAAATTGTGAACGCATAGGATTTATTACGACGCTGTTACAGATAGAGCTTATCTCCATAGCCTTAGAATACCAAATTTGGCAGAACAGCGTAGTGTTTTCCTAATTGAGGAGTAACTTACCTACCCGGAATATTGACAATACAAGAGTGGCCATTTAATCGCGAAACTGGGGGTCTACCCCATGTTTGTTAGATTATCGTGGTAGTGAGAAAGTGTACGTGTGTTGGTGGTGTGGAGTGAGACGTTTGACCTGTGAGATTGAGCGAAGTATTTTACTGGGATTTGCGACATATAATCACTAGCCTTTCAGAGCTAGTGGAGTTATAATTTGTGTTGTTATCGTATTTCTTTAATAAATATATTTATATGTTCTAAGCGGTCAGAATTCATTCTATTCTAACTGTCACTTGATGTTTGTTGTTGTAGTCCTTACTGTAATAGATTATCCTATTTTGCATGAGAGGACTGAGAAGGGTATGATATATTAAAACATAGTCTCGAGTATGGCTGGAAAGTAGACCTTAGATATTTGATTATATCTCAATTCTCTCCAGAAGTCATATCTCTCTTCATATTTTCATTAGTGACTTTAATTGTCTCTACTTTCCCATTACTCATTCATATTCTGTCTAAACTCAAACATCCTCTATTTCCATGCTCACGACAGGCGCAAAGCTTCTGTAAAGGGGTGCGAGGCTTCTTTAGATGCTGTAAAGGGTTGCGAGGCTTCTTAAGATGCTGTAAAGGGGTGCGAGGCTTCTTAAGATGCTGTAAAGGGGTGCAAAGCTTCTGTAAAGGGGTGCGAGGCTTCTTAAGATGCTGTAAAGGGGTGCAAAGCTTCTGTAAAGGAATGCGAGGCTTCTTAAGATGCTGCAAAGGGGTGCAGGACCTCTAAAAGCTTAGAAATACTGCTCTAATATATATAAGTGTGCTTGTGCGTGCGTGCATATGTGTGTGTGTGTGATTGTTAAGCCTGGAGGAGGGTAGGGTATGATAACCTTACACAGAAAAGATCGCGTTCCTATCTCATGCAGTTCACGAATATATTTTAGTAGCCAGCTCTAGATTTGCAATTGGGAATGCGGAAAAAAAAAAACATTCTTTGATTCTGGGGACACCGCCATTTTAAATCTCTACGGGAAAGCTCTAATCCAAAATTTCCCTAGTTTAGAAGTCAAGAAAGAGAACAGGTCACCCCCACCTCTCGATGCTGGACCTATTATGGTGAAGTCTCTAACACTTCATTCCCTACGGCAATATCTGCTATGGGACTACCTTTTATTACGACATGAATGGTTAGCTTACATAGAGGCATCACATTTTCAGGAGCTGATGTGGATCCACTGTTGTGGCCATGCAGGAGTTTACGGCAGTGAGAGAGCAGATATACTAGCCTCGAAAGCACCTATAGTGTGGATATTGGGTACGGATGGTGGAGAAATACTAAGGGCAATTAACGATCGCCTTTTTAGATAACGAAACTGAAATCGATGAATCTAAAGAGCTAAGACTGCAGGGATTTAGTATTCAACTTAGGACAAGCAGGCGGGGACATATGAGATAATGGACCAGACGCGTATACAACTAGCGGGATATATGAAAAATTAACATTAATAGTGTACCGTTCGACATTTGCTGATTGAGACTGAGTACATACGCGTTAACCCGGAGTGCAAAGCTGTAGATTCTGAGCAACAGTGACAGTAAATGGATGCCATAATGCTTGTTCGCACTAAAATTAGTATTTCGACTGCAGGGCAGATGTTTTTGATGATAATAACTGGAATTTAGTATAATTTAATGCCGGTTATTATCTTTGCTACTGAATATAAACACTGTAGTCCATTAAAGGAGCGTTACATGATGTTAAAGTGTTTGTTTATTTAAATATTGCACTTTTGGTCCAGGAATCGCGGAAGAAAGAGTTTGGTGTACTAGGAATCACGGGCCAGAGGTTTTGGGTGACATAATAGGTTAAGCATGATTGGCAGCCACCGGAATTCCTTGGTTGGTACTGGTTGAGAAATGCTGCACCAGCTGGTTTTTTGCGACCGGTATTACAATAACAACGAATGACTGGCTTTGTGACAGAATAAATGTGTTCATTCTAAACCCTCCCACCTCCACTTGACTCATAACGTCGCATCTTTGCGGCAGAACTTATCTCGTGGTATTCTAGGGATTGGATTTGGAGATGAAGGGGGTGGGTAATAGCACTGAGACAGCAGGTCTACCCAATACTGTCATTTAGCCGATTCGCACCGGTTTACCGGGATCGGCCGTTAAAATTCGCCTGGTTCGCAGAACCGCTTCTTACACTTATGTAGGTTAAAAAACTTAGGCCAATATAAGGAGGCAAAACATTAATCTATATTATTTGGCCAATTCAACCAACTCTGTGTGTGTCCCAGTAAGTTTACCGGAAACAACATTATCTCTCGTTGAAAACGTTACGCGACCTATGACCCCGAAGCTGATAGTGACACCTCTTGCTGACCGCGATACGACACCATTCGTGACGTCTTTGATATCATTCAGCTGCGGACATACGAGTCAAGAAAATAGAGGACACCGAGTATTCGCAGTTTCAGCAAGCCTTGTGTGTGGTCTCTTCTGTTAAGTTGTCAACGATTGGTGAGTTGGCAACGCACGTAATTATGTGTAATCGAGTTTTATGTGTATGGTTAGTGTGGAACTGACAAGAACCAGACAAGCGCCAGTGGAAATAGATATATGAAGAGGACGCTGGCAATGAAAAGATCATTCATTGAGGAAACCTATTGATAACACTACAAAAGCAGTGAGACCCTGAGGGTTTAAAAGTCGTAGAGGAAGACAGAAAAATACACAGAGAAGAGAACTGGAGACATAAATGAAAGAGATGAGGAAAACATGGAAAGATCTCGGGCATGAGAACTTGGCACGTTTGTTCAATGCCTTTGCTCCTTGTGGTGCTGTAAGGCTGTGATGATGATGTAGAAGTTTATTTTTAATTTTTAAAATCTTTCTTTCTTGTTTTAGTGATATATTTTCTATTATTTTTTTTATTACGTTACGCGTTGTGTAGTTTCTGGGGGCGGGAGGGGGGGGGGGGGAATCTCTGAAGAGACAAAGACAAATTAGGACTACTTGTCACTGGTTCCCCCCCCCCCCCCCCCCCCCCCCCCCCCACCTGGCTGTGCGGTAGGGGTCCAACAGTGGCCAAAACCTAGAGTATCTAATGTGGGTCTTCAGAGGTGTCTACCTTCGCACAAGATTATTCTTGGCAGAGTTGTAGATAGAAGGACAATGATGCTTCTACTGCGAGGGCGTATTCACAAGATGTTTCAGAAGCCAAAAACAGTGCTGAATTTGTCTGAACACGTTAACTTTTTATCTGAGCCGCCGCCTTTTGTGAAGATGGATATAAATGATTTAGCTCGTTCTAACCCGCAGCTGATTTAATTCAGCGAAGTTCCTTTTATTAGCCCGATATATATATATATATATATATATATATATATATATATATATATATATATATATATATATATATATATATATATATATATATATATATATATATATATATGTATGTCACGGATTGCCTCCACTGCTTTGCAGTAGTGGTCCAACAGTGGCCAAAACTCAAGAGTATCTAAAGTGGGTCGTCAAAGGATTCTACATTAGCACAAGATTACTCTTGGCAGAGATGTAGATAGAAGGGTAATGACGCTTCTATCTCAAAGAAGTTTTCACAAGATAATTCAGACGTCAAGAGCAATGCTGCATAGGGCCGAGTAATTGTTAACTTTTATCTGTCCGTCGCCTTTTGTGAAGAATTAAGCAATGGTTATAGCCCGTTCAAGCACCCAGCTGGTGTAAATCCAGCGAAATTCCCTTTTACAAGAAGTAGCTCTATAGAAGTATGTATATATTAAAAAATCTTCCTCATACGTATGCTTTCACACTTATAATAACTGAATCAACTAAGATTGTTATGTTTTAAAATAACATGTAACACATGTAATAATCAGTTAGTTTTAACAGGTTAAAATAAATAGAATGAAAGTGAATATTAGATGAAAAATCAATTTCTGGTCATTGAGACGTGGTTTGAGGATTTAAATTTAAAATTAAACTTTTATGTCCGTTTGCTGGTGCCTTTTACAAGCACTTAACTGGCATAGGTGAGTCCTGCATCCTTAGTTTCGTCAATTCTTTTGTGATGATGACAGTTCCCAGTCTGATAGCTTCGTTACTCGAACGGTCTGATAGCTTAGTACCACGATCTTTTAGACAAATAAAAAACAAATGCCTCTGCTATGTACATTTGTGGGCTGCAAATTAACAGGCGCATTATCTTGCTGTCCACCCACTAATGTTAATCTCTCAGAAGAATCAAATTATTTTTGAGTATACACAGCGTAACTCAGGGGGGAATGATCAAAAATCACCAATATTTCTCTGGGTATCAAACTGGGAAAATATATGCTTGGACAGCGCAAAAAGCAAAGATTTGCCTGAATTACAATTAACAAGGTACATATATCTCACAAAATGATATGATACATTTGATGCACACGTGATTTAACCATCACTCATCATTGCTCCAGTCGGAGTCTGGGGTCACCTCTGCTGTCGGTTTTCTGTACGACTAGCAAGAAGAAATCACCAGCGCTTGCTGTAGTGGTTTATGAATATACTATTTTCATAGGTTGAGGTTGCCAGCCTCATATATAATCACTTAGCAAGAAAAACATGTCAAATTCCCATTTGTAAAATAAATGTTTACACTTACCCTAAAGTAACTTTTGGGAACACAACCTCCTGCACAGTTTAGAATGGACACAGCACTTTATTAGATGCTTCGAATCACTTGGCCTGGAGATTTTATAATTCCTCTTATGACGGGTGTTCTGCGAATCACTTGGTCTGGGAAATGTTCGTAGTCCTCTTATGACGGGTGTTCCGAGAATCACTTAGTCTGGAAATATTATAATTCCTCTTATGACGGGTGAATCTGATTCCTTAGGTATCCAGACTTCGTATTTACAATGCGGGTTTACTTGGTTTTTTTTAATTCAAAGTTGCCCAAATACTTTTGTCCGGGTCCTTTTAAGTTTCCAGTCTCTGTATTTAAATATGCGGGTTTACTTGTAAGTTTAAAGTTACCCAAATACTTTCGAACTGTCACTTTTAATATAGGAATCCTTTGTCCGTTACTTCTTTTTCTGGCTCTATGGAGTTGCTGGCTCGACGTGGCGATGCAGTCTGGTCTGTGACTCCAATTTCGCTATATTATATCTCTAATTTTTCAGTTCAAATCCCAGATTTTCGCCGAATTTTCCAGTGAAAGTCAGTATATATTCCTGCTCTCAAATCAAACCAATGGTAAGCTCTTTAGCACTTCTTTGGTAGAGGTGTTTAAACTGATAATCTCCCCCACGTGTTTTAAAATATTATATTTGAAAATTCCATGGCGTGACCTCTTTCTAATGCTGTAATACTTCCGCTTGCATCTTGTGCAAAACTTATAACCACCATCTGTGCAATCATTTGATGTCCAGATGCTACCTCCCAATATTGTCTCTCCCAGACAGATTATCGGCAATATTGATACCGAGAGGGCTCAGATGAAACGATTATCTAATTATCACCGGTGTTTTCGCCCATCCTTCAGGCGGCTTCCTTAGATAGCAATCTAGCTTTCTGTGCGTGTTTGTGCGATACCATGTTGCATAAACAACTGACGTCTCTTTTAAAGGTGGCCAGACTGACTTACGTGATAATCGTATTAACCTGATAATACTACGTTCACTTAGTGAAACGTAAACAGTCTGGGAGCGGTGACCGCATATAATATGCCAAATCATAGGAGGATGAAGACAATGAAGAAAAGAAGTGATACTGCCCAGGGGATTGTGACAAAATGGGGTGACCCTTCTCGATCTCTGTTTCACTACGGCAGTATCAGTTACATTTTTGTAGATTTTTATTGCGTATTTTCAATTGTCGCACTTTCTTTCTTTCTCTGCTATGTGCAGCAGATATTTGGTATTTTCCTTCTTACACCCTCTCTGGAATAAGTCGGCATGTCTGTTTGTTACCCATTTAACTCACGGGTGCAGCCGACATCAGAATACAGACTAGCCCTACAAATCGCAAGCGTATTTGCTAATCGCTGATAAAGGCCAGGGTGCGTGACACATAAAGAGATTACTTGTTTGGGTGATACGTTTTGGAAAGACACGGATGACCTAATTGCTTCCTGTCCTACTTGTTATTACAAGATTACTTTATATAGTAATAATTTGTAACATCCGAAACACATTGTCGTATGAGTTAACAGATGTGTTGATGAGTTCGCCTGCCAGGCAATCGGATGTTTTTCTACCATATACGGGAAACGTGACCTGTGCAATACGTTAAAACATTTTCCATGTCAGGAATATTTTGAAACCCCCCCCCCCCCCCCCCGCATGTTTGAAAACGATTGGCGCTTTCTTAGCTTCGTCGCAAACAGGTGCGGAGGTGGGACAGGAATATAACCTGGCACGCTTCAGTGTTAGGACACTGTGAGATTCATACTTGCCAAGCCACAACCAAACTTGCCAGAAGTTAGAATTCAAAATTTCTATTTATCAGGCCGGACATTGTGAAACAATCTTGAAGGACTTACATAGCACAGGAAACCTATTTTAATAAGGAAGGCTGAGGAAACTGAAACACACGGAGTCATAGAGGGAATTATCTTATAAAAGTAACGACCCCCAAGAACACGTGTAAGAGGCTTAAATCAAGTGCATTCATCTGAGCAAAACGTCTGTGAGCCAGTATTGGCGTAAGCTGTCATTTTACATTCTATATCTTTCATTACTAAAATGTGAACTAAAATGTATATATTACCATCTGAAAGTACTGTTGGACTAATACTGCAAAGCAGGGAGGCAATACCGCCACAGGGATGAATGTGTGAGAGAGGGGCATAAAAGTACATGCACAAATACGTTTTGTCACTATATATATATATATATGCTGCAGGTTCTTTATCTTACACATGCCTTCGTCTCTGTAATAATTAATTCAACTATGAATTTGTCAAAATGAACATATACAAATTTAATGTTCAATTACTTTGAAACAAATGTAAATAAGTATGACTGGTGGTTATGAAAAATAATTAGGTGTCTTCACCGAAAAGTTTTTAGGCTTGATGAATTTTGAAAAAATAAAGTTTGGTTGTTTTGTTGCCCTGTTAAAATTGTGACTTGCCAAAATGCTGAAGTGCCGATGCCGGTTCTCCGTAGATTCGTCTTTGTGGTGAGGAGTGTGTTTCCAGATCAGTTCAGGAAGTAACCTCTCCGGGTCAAGCAAGAATCTCCAGGTGTCGATTTCAAGCTTCGAACCACAGTCTAGTAGTCCAGTAAATGGTCTCTCCAGGATGTACCACAATTAGTCGGTTTGCCTCGTACTGGTACCAAGAACTCAACAATTGAAAATTTTTAAACTTCTTACTCAGTAGAATAGTCTTGGAAACTTAACACAGATGCCACGAACACACGTGTGGGGTATTATTTCTATTTCACAATTCCGCTGTGATTTGTTAGTGGTCTTGTATAATTCCGGGTTCCGTATTAATGTTGGCGAGTTTCTACTGAGAGATGCTCAATACTTTTTGTCCGGTCCTATAAATTCAGAATCCAACTCTATTCTTTCCCGTGGCAAGGTCCGAGCAGTCTACGTTAAGGATTTCAGGAATGCAGTGCCGTATGTCAAACTTTTTCTACGTTATATCGTAAGTTCCCGGCCCACGCTTCCACCTGGCGTTTTCTGACAAACTCCCAATCAGCGCAGTTGTTTATTGGTGCCTCATATGCCAGCCAATACACTCAAAGTTCATATTATGAAAACTTTTTCTCATGTAGTATTCTGTATGACCCATGCGTTTGAAAATTTAAAACAGTCATCCTCCGTAAAAGGAGTTGCTACATCCGACAATTCTTAGTAATGTTTACGTTACAACTTCTTACATTATTCCTGACCATAACCAGGTTGTCTGGAAGTTTCCTTACATCATTCGTCCTGCTCGCTCTTCCAGATGTCTTCCAAGATTGCGTTTATCTATAATCACCTAACTCTGCTGTCGAGTCGGAAGTAATTATGCAATATTAATCAAACACTTCATGCTCGCGTATACCTGGAGTCAATGTGGTATTATCACGTTTTAGGGACTCAATTGATCTCTCAGGGATGGACGATACACTTGTCTGGCTCTGTCATGCATCGCAGCGTGAAACGGGATAAAAAAGACATTCGGGAAAAAGAGTGTGCTAACAATATAATATTGCACCTAATTCAGTACGCACAACTAGTTCAATACTGCCGGAGAGGAGAAGAGAGCGCACGAATTGTGTCACACTACTGCACCCTCAGGCATGCCGTACAAGGCAACTCATATGAGGTTGTGCATAGGGGCTGACATCATCATCATGTAAAACAACTTGGTACAGAAACCACCGTTTCAAGAGCACGTGACTGCTTGGTGCAGGCTTCCTGCAAGTGGACCAACTGCAGAGGTGATTGCATGCTCCGTAAAAATAAGAAACGTGATGATTGTATTATATTCTACACATAGGGTTGCCAGATGAAAATTGTAGAAAAAAAAAGCCAAACACCTTCACAAAAAAGCCAAATTGGCAACCCTGTCTACACATAGGAATCGCTATGATGCGTTTGTTTTCCTCGAGGAAGTTGAGGGAAACTGCGGTATGGTGGAGTACAAAGGATGGGTGTGGAAAAAAAATCGAAAAAAGGTGATTCGTCTTACGAGGACAAAAGACAAAGAAAATAGCCAAGGTTACGGCCACAAGGCCTTCGTCAGGGAAAGGAAAGAAAGTAAGGCTAGATAGGACACATAAGAACCTAAATAAATATAAAAATAAAACCTAGATACTTCCCTAAAGGTGTCGAAGTCCTAACACTTTAGCTGCTCGCGAACGGACGAGCGTGCCCGGAAAAGGAAATGACTGCCACCACCGGATGTACACAATACATACTAAGAAACTAAAAAACGAAACTGAACAATAAACTTCCCAAACGTAATCTTAGTGGGGACTGGAAATAGAAGAGGACAGAATGAGTTGGAGATAAATAAATATGAAATAAAAAATCAATACATATTAAAAACAGTGTATTATATATTCATACATATTATTAGAGGGCGGCAGAAAAATAGGATAAGAGTGGAAAGAGTCAAAATAGAACACGCGAGGAAAGGGTGATCAGACAAAGATGTGTAGAGTGTTAAGACCAGCTGGTTTTAGACACCCGAGGCGGTGGATAAGACGGTTCTCAAGCTGTTCTCGGCTAGCAGTGTCAGAGGAGCAGGATCTGATCGCCGTGACCTGGATGTCGATGGGACCATGGTGGTCAGGACCATTAAAGTGTATGGCAACTGGTGTGGATTTTTGCTGAGTATGTCATTTAAGTGCTGGCTGAATCTGTCCCCAAGTCGTTTGCCTGTTTGGCCAATATAGGTTTTGCAGCAACGTTTACATATGATCGTATAAATGACATGTTGTTTTCCTCAAGCTGTCGCGCGATGTTACGTTTATAGAAAATAAGGCCAAAATTTGACAGACCCGTTTGTTTAAAAAAAAAAAAAAATTAAAATGACACCACTGGGTCTAGCACGATGCGTCTGCAAACATTGCATACGGAGAATACAACAGCTAATGGCGGCCACAAATCAGACTGATTAAATAGAGAAATCGTCACGTCACAAACACTACAGATTTGAATGTTTACAACAAAACAGGTGCATCAGCTCTGCAAGTCTTCTGTGAGCGCAGAATTATGACGCATATAGACTTACTTGACAAATTGGTTCAGATTATCTTTCTGAAAAGAAGGCACGGGGTGTGGGTAAGGAAGAGTTGAGGTGATGGCACTTTCGATCTGCCGTCTGCGAGCTCCACTATTTCTAATGAGAGCGGGGTCTAAAGGAAATATTCCTCCATATTGATTTTTGTGTGTTTTGGTTTGTGCAATGTACGTTCGTCAAGTGGGGGCGCTTGCAACTTTACCACCCCATTCGGTCTCGCATGGATTAGTCGAAACCTCACACTCTTGACACTGCATGTAGTGGAGTGATAAGTGTAGACTATAGAGAATGCATTCTTACATGTGGATTTTTACTAGATCTTTGTTTTGTTTATTTCAGTGTGCGGGCAAGTTTTGTTGTTCAGAGTGAGTCCTGTGTAATGTCTAGAATTCTGTTGTAATACAATCTAGCGTGAATTTCGGGTTGAAATGAAGCTAGTGGGCCGTGTTCTTAGATGTCGTCCTTATAAGTCGCTAACGTCGACAGGGTTAGGATTAAGGTTAGGCATAAGCTTAGGATATCTAACCCTAACTATTATCCCTTTTTACTGCGTCTCTGATATCTTTTTTATGACCGTATCGAACACACCACTCATCTTCATTTCAATCTGTCTTGGTTATAGATTATGCGAGGTCCTAGAAAAGCGTGAACTTATGAGGCCCCAATTCCTGTTGTGTCGGCAAGCATATATTTGTGCACAGGGCCCCTAAAAGCGCGAGTCCCCCTTAGGTTCATTCATTCATGCCATTTTTTTTTTTTTGCGCTCCTTTCAGGGCATTACTCCGCCACTACAGCTGGTCCATTTGCATGAACCCCGCACCATGTATTCGCATGCTCGTGCAGCAGTGCTGTCTGCAGCGATTTGATTAACATGATTAAGTTGCCAGCCTCATGCAACAGATCATGTTAGTTGTCTTGTACGACATACTGAGGATACACAGTCCTTTTCTTTCTTTGTTTTTTCAACGCCATTCTGGAACTACACTAAACTCCTGTTGTACCGACAAGCATATATTTGTGCACAAGGCCCTAGACCAGTGTTTCTTAACTGGTGTGCCGCGGCACACTAGTGTGCTGCCGCGCCTATCAAAGTGTGCCGCATCATTTTTGATAAATTTAGCATGAAGTATATTTTTAGTGATCATGTAATATAAAACTGATCTTACAGCTTGAATTCATTCAATAATAATAGGAGCTATTAACTGCTTTGAACACAAATAGATATACATCAAAATTATTTTAAACAATTAAAAGAAAATCAAATTGAGAGTTTTCTTTATTCTAAAGTACCCACAAATTAGTGTATTTAATTTAGTATATACTGTATCACTGTAATTGTTTATTCAGGCGCGGGGTCAGATAGGTGTGCCGCAAATTTTTTGAAAATTGAAAAGTGTGCCGTGAACACAAAAAGGTTGAGAAACATTGCCCTAGACAAATTTAAAGCCTAGGTCGTCTATGCCCCAACCGCCACTCTGCAGTTTCCTGTGTTAGTGCAGTAGTCGGTTAACTGGTAGATCTGAGTGATCTACGCGTTTCTACTTCTTCCTCCTCATTCTCCCTCAGACTTCTACATTAATGACTAATAAAGGCAGTAGTCAGCTCAAGGTTCCTGTAGTCAGCTCAAGGTTCCTGTAGTCAGCTCAAGGTTCCTGTAGTCAGCTCAAGGTTCCTGTAGTCAACTCAAGGTTCCTGACATCCTTAAACAGTTTTTCGTGGCGAGAAGTCGGTTGTTGCAAAATACCACTCCGTTTACTGCTGGAACTTGGGCAGGACTGGAGCAGATGTTCGGCTGTCATGGGGCCGGTGCCACAGGAGCAGAGATTTGTTGGACTAATCCTGTACTTGTGAACTGCACGTTTAATAAAGGTTCTTGTTAGACTGGTAAATTGTGGCACCACCACCTTGTAATGTTAGATGTGTTACTAAGAATCATATTCAGTGACCACATGATAGGAAACTTTATACAGAGCGTTAACACACGAGGTAATCTGATCATCAGACGTTTCTCCACCCTCCCCACATCCGACAGTCGTTCAAGTGTTTCGGCCCTTAATCTCCTTGACACTCTTGAGGGAGGCTAACCCACATGTGTCATGACTCCCAAGTGTAAGCCTCCTGTTGTCTTTTCTAGCCTAGCGAACCCACTCCACCTTAGTTGCGACTTTCAACGTCAATCCTGGTTTTATCCATGCTGCCAGATCGAGACAATAGTGAAAGTAACCCTTATGTTGCATATAAATTACTGTCCTGAATTCCGTAGTCCATAGCGACTGCTCCACAGATAACACGAGAAGGAACAGCAGCAACTGGCCATGGAATTTAGTACAGTAGTTTACTATTTCGGTTACAAGGTAAAGATAGTCATATAGTAGATACTGCCGTAAGGGCAGTGAAGTGTTAGAGACTGTATTATACTAGGCCCAGCATTAGGAGTTGGAATGACCAGTTCCTTTCCTCGCTGCCTTTGCCTTCCCGTAACAGTTGTCTTTCGACTAGTATATTATGGCGGTCATTGAAAATGATTCTTAGCACTCCTTGGAGTGCTAGTCATACAAGGCAGAGTGCCATAGTATAATTTACTAGTCTTAAGATTACTTTTATTGCCGTCCTTAACAAGAGCAGAGTCAGGTACCCATTTACAGCTGGGTAGACTGAAGCATTACTCTTCCAGGTTTTGAAGATTTGGTTATGCATTGCTTAATTAGAACATAGCTGGGCAGTTAAATTCAGACAAACATGTGAGAGTTATAGCTGCAACTACTTGCTAATTTTGGGTCACGTGCAGTGCTGTGTACCAGCAGTAGCGGAACCGTCTAAACGACCATTGCTTGTTCTTGTAACAACAGTAGCGGAACCGTCTAAACGTCCATTGCTTGTTCTTGTAAGAGCAGTAACGGAACCGTCTAAACGTCCATTGCTTGTTCTTGTACCAATAAATAAATATTAGACAAACATAAAGGTATGTTTTCAGGCACTCGTAAGAAATAAAGAAGAAGAACACAAGACAACAGAAAAACAACAGACGGGAGTGGCTTACCCAGGACTCGAACCCAGGACCTTCCGTGTGACAACCCCGCTTAGCTAAGCAAGCGAATGACAATATCCTCCCTGCCATCTAGGCATCACCAAAAAATGATGCTTCGATGACGGGTCATTAGTGCGACCCGTAACAAATAACACCGGAAATTCATCATGGGCAGTCCAGCCTATTAATGACGCAATCACTTCTGTTGTTCCCCTATTATACAGTATAGGTCAGACTACACAAGACAAAGACCTTAATACTGTGTCTATGTTGTTCGTCCATCACGGGTGATGAAGACCACTCTGTTCATCCAATTATTTAAGAATATGTTAGGTTAGTCTATGGGTACGAAGGTGACTGAAGAGCCTGATGCGGGCCTGGAAAGATCTTGGACAGTGTGGGCAGGGAATGTTTGCTTCATGTGAAGGTTTTATTTCACGGTCCTTTCTAGCTTGTCTCCGCTGTTCTGCTGCTGCTCTTCTGGATGATTCGCATGCTGCTGCACCTTTACGAAGAGATGTGCGCCAAGCAGTTCGGTCTTGCGCAGCAGCTTCCCATGTGTCTGGGTTTATGTCAAAGGTTTTCAATGACGTCTTTAACGTGTCTTTGAAGCGCTTCTTTTGGCCACCATGGGAGCGTTTACCCTTCTGCATCTCACCATAAAAGAGTATCTTTGGCAGTCGATGGTCTGGCATGCGGACTACATGACCTGCCCAGCGAATTTGTGACTGCATCAGAATAGTATCAATACTAGGGATACCAGCTCTGTCAAGAACGGCGGTATCCGGGATCTTGTCTTGCCATTTGATGTTCATTATCTTCCTGAGACAGACTGTATGGAAGTGGTTTAGCTTCTTTACGTGGCGCCTGTATACAGTCCATGTTTCACATGCATATAGCATGTGTCTAGTAAATGATAGAAGACTAAGTACAGTAAGTACAGGACAGAAGGTAGGTTTTAGGTATTGTCGCGGAACCGTCTAAACGTCCATTTCTTGTTCTTGTAAGAGCAGTAACGGAACCGTCTAAACGTCCATTGCTTGTTCTTATAACAACAGTAGCGGAACGGTCTAAACGCCTATTGCTTGTTCTTGTAACCGTCTAAACGTCCATTGCTTGTTCTTGTAACAACTGGCATTCAATTTTCTGTCCCTGTCCCAGTGGAACATGGAGCCACTATTGCAGCTGACACCCCCCCCCCCCTCATTACTATACTCCCTCAGCGGTGGTTTATTTAGTAATTAGTTTTATGTGATGAGGTTGCCAGCCTCCATGCACAGCCTCATATTTGTCACCTCTTACCTCATGGAGGAGGAAGCAGTGATCATTTTCTTTCTTTTTATTTCCTCAGGGAACCCCGGGAACCTTCCCAGGGAAGGAAAAGCCTTCTTCAGATACACAGACAATGGACATAGAAAATAACCAGACCAGACAAATACAAGAAAAAACATGATTACACCAGTAGAACGAACGAACAAACTTTATTTTCGAAGGGTTGAGAATTGGGCATGCAGGCCCGTCTAACATTCTACCCTTTCTTTCTCTCACCTTTCATACTGAATTCATTTATTCCCATATGCATTTTACATATCAATGTCAAGGAATTCAACGCTGTAAAGTAAAATAAAATAGCACACTCATACAAGGGGATTGCCATAAGTCTGGGGCCTGACCATGAAGGAGTCACAGGAGGAAGATGAAACTTGGCACATTTATAGTTCATCATATTTGCACTGAATGTGTGAAGTACGCGTTTGTTTCTTCAATGGGTTTTCCCCGCTGCGGTGCACGGCGCAATGTACCCTATTGACCGGATCTGCTGCTCCAAAGGTTTGACAAAACAATGGAAAAGAAGGAGGTCAGAGCTGTGATAAAATTGCTGATGTTTCAGGGGAAAACACCAACAGAAATACACAGGTAGATGGAACCAGTGTTTCGTGATTCTTGTCCTTCATATACTTCGATAAAAAAACTGGTGTCAACAGTTTAAGTGCGGCTGCTCAAATGTTGCTGATCTGCCAAGATCTGGTAGACCAGCCTCAGAGTGCAACGATGAAAATGCAACAAGAGTGAAGAAAATCATTGACCAGGATCGAAAAATGACAATTGTGGAGATAGCTAGTCGAGTAAAACTAAATGAAAGAACAGTTTATAGAATTTTATACAACAGACTGAACATGAGAAAAGTGTGTGCACGCTGGGTTCCGCGACTGTTGACACGTGAACAGAAGCAAACGAGGGTAAATTGCTGTCAACAGTTGCTCAAAAAGTGTCAGTCAAAAATGTTTTTGGAGACCATGGTGACAATAGATGAGACTTGGGTACACCATTATGACCCCGAATCCAAAATTGCCAGCATGCAATGGAAAACCCCGGGCTCCCCAACACCTTTCAAGCCAAGAGCGCATAAATCTGCAGGAAAAGTGATGCTGACTGTTTTTTGGGACGGCAAAGGTGTCCTTTTGAAAGATTATCTGCCTCGTGGCAACACAGTTAATGGACAGTACTATGCAGATCTTCTCACCAAACTAAGAAAGGTTGTGACCAGGAAACGAGGGATAACGCGCACTCAAAATCTTCCTTTGCTTCAAGACAACGCGCCCTCTCACAAAGCACGGCTTGTGCAGCTAGCAGCCAACGATTTGAATATTGAAATTCTTCCACACCCACCATATTCTCCAGATTTGGCTCCATCAGACTTTTTTTTCTATTCCCAAATCTTAAAAAACAGCTAAAAGGAAATCATTTTGACAGCGATGAAGAGGTTATACTGGCATGTGATGACTGGTTTAGTTTGAAAAATAGGGTGTTCTACTCCCAAGGTCTTTTCAAGGTCAAACAGAGATGGCAGAAGTGTGTCAATTCAGACGGTGGCTATATTGAAAAGGAATAAACACTATACAAAATTTCAGCTCTTTGTGACATGTCCTTCATGGTCAGGCCCAAGACTTATGTCAATCCCCTTAACATTAACTACTTATAAACATGACATAAAATATGTTGAAAAGTACAAACATCGTCATTAGAATCTCCAGTTGATATTATAAGAAAATATAATCTGATTAGGTGGGCATGTAATCAGAACTCATAAAGTATTCGAAAAGTCTCCGATTGTATAAATAGGGACTGAGGTTGTTTCTTGGGTTATGCGGAAGACAATTCCAAAGATGAGCAGCAGAGTACGCTAAGCTTTTCTTGAATAAGTCAAGCCTAGGCTTGGGCACTTGCAATTTGTTAAAGCGTTGACTGCGTCTTTCGTTGTATTTGAACATTGGTCACAGATATGCTGGAGCATTATGTGACAGGACATTGTGAACAAATTTAGCTTTGTTAAACAGTGCGAAGACGGCGCCTGGGATGAATTGGACACAGATTGGGGAATCTTGTTGATATCATTACAAGGTAGTCCATGTTCTGGAATCCCCACGGTAAGAGAGGTAGAGGCAGAACGAATAACACGCGGAGAAGAGAACTGGAGACAGAAACAACAATGATGAAAAAATACATGGAAAGAACTTGACCTGCTGGGACGCGACAGGAGGGCTTGGCGCGTGTTTGGTGAAGACCCACGCTCTTTGGGGAACTAAATTGTTTTGATTGATTGAGCATGGTAGACAAATAAATTAATGCTTTAGATTGTAGTGGATTTTGATGGTATTGTATGGTTGATGTCACTTAGTGTGATGTATGAGGTCAGTTGTGAAGGGCCAAGTGGTTTTTATTTTCCACCCCCCATTTAAAACGTATTGAATTGGCCCCTTTTCACATTGATATGTAAAATGAATAAGGAATTTTTTTTTTCATATAAAGGCACTCCCCCCCCCCACCCCCCCCCCATGTCAGACCCCCCCCCCCCCCCATTCGCAACCCTATGGAAAATAAAGTTCCGTTCTGGGGGAGAAATTTTATATTTCCCATCAAGGAGTTTCCCCATAATCATCTTTCCCATTACTTTTTTCCCTTTTCGGGGGTGCCAGTAAGCCCAATTTTGGCCCCTTTTTGCTTGTCATTTATAAATTTGAGAAGGTCAATCGTTTTTCCTTCCTCATGTTCTTTAGGGTCTTATAGAACAATTTCTGGTTTTCTTGCGCATCTTTTTCTAGCTTTTCTCCAAATTCTTCCCAGGACTTCTGTTTTGCTGCTAGCACTTTGTTCTTTGCTTCTGTGCTGAGTGTCACATATTCGCTATATTTTTCCATTTCTCCTCTTGTGTTTTTAGCTCCTATGTATTGTTTCCATGCCGTGTTCTTCTCTCCCTCACACTTAATTTTTTTTTTTCTTAATGAATGTGGCTACGTAAAGTGTCTAGGGTAATGATGTGTAATGTGGTGTGTTAGTTATAAATACACCCACAGACATTTAAGAAGACTAATAAGGTTAACAAGTGTTAAAATACACTGAACTAACTCACGTGTATAAAGTTTTTGATATAATTATATTACATTTATTGGTTCTGGATCAAGTTTTATGTGACCAGAACTTGTTTTAAAAGAAGGATTGAAAATTTATGAAAAAATAGGCATGGAATGTTACATAATAAATGCAAGAGCGTACCTATTTAAGTACTAGACTAGTTAGTTTTATTAAAAAAAAAAAGTTCGAGTAGTCATCTCTTTGGGAGGATATTTACTGTTTGTGCTGTTGGGGTGGCCTCATCACACCTGTCTATATTGACTACACAATGTCCAGAAAATGGTGGGAATTTTTACGGGGATATTAGTCACTGCCAATAGTTGGTGAATGTCCAGCAGACCAGAGGCTCACTCATCTTTTTGTAGCTCTGGTGCTGAAAACTTGCGGTCCCACCTCTCCGTGCTGGCGGGCAATAATGGTGGTCTCTGTCACAAGAACTGCACAGATACACTCGAGTAAAGTCACCCACCGAATAGACTCTGCTTTGTTGTCGATAGAAAACTCACAGCTCTGCAATCAAAGTATGGGCTATGTGTCAAAATCTATTCTATACCCACGTCTGGACACCACACTGACACAACAACCACATCATACAGACAGGTCAGATCTCTCTGACCAAACAGCACAGTTACCATGGTGGGTTTACATCCGATAGATCCTCCCAGACTATAGATTCTGAAAAATAATTATTAGTTGTCGGCCCTAAAAGAAGATAGGTAATCTGTTTCAACGCTTGCTCTATCGTGCATAATCCTTGCTGTAGTTTATGTACCTTGTTGGTCCCTAGACCCTGACTTGGGCGGGGGTCTAGAGCAAAATCCCTACTTGTTTGTAATGCTAGATTTTGATATGGCAGTATCAAATCACTCGAACATGAAACAATATTCAAAATATATAAAGAAATAATTTCAATCTTACCAGATTATGAATAATTAACACAGAAGTGCTAGCAAAACTCAGCTGAGCTGCTGGCTATAGGATGGCGTCCCTAAATTTACTTCACTTGCTTTCATATGGGAAAACACCACACTTTAAAATCTGTGTCTAACACTGAACAATTATTGAAGAATGACCCCAAATGCGCTCTGAGCGCTAATGATATGCTTGTCTGTGGCCAATCACTGCCTAGTTGTACTTTAAATTTCAAATTTCTACACTAAAGTCATTTCAGTCATGCTTCAGTCAAGTATGGATGGTTATCTGTTAGTCTGTCCGTCTCTACTTGTGTTTCTAAAAAAAAATGTGCTTGATTTTTGAAGCAACCTTTCTCTCCCCTTAAAATTTTTGTCGTAAAAAGTTATATTTAGACACAGCTACCGCTCAAAAACCCTCTCCTCCATAATAAGTAACTTTGAACACCTGTTCCCAAGGTCGTGTTTTTTGTGTGCAAATTGTGACATTTTTAGATTCAATATAGTCTAGCGATGATGTGAACTACACTGTCTTTTGTCATTATCTTCAATATTATCTATCCGTTTGTAAAATTAAGATCATATTATTTCATTGCTCAGAATAGGCCATCCGGCCAGCTAATTTTTATATTCCTAACATTAATATTAAGAAAAATTACTTTTTAAATTTTTGTAATATTCCTAACATCTGCGTTTTAGCCGCTGAATTCAAATCAAGGCTTGGTATCGCAAAACGTCCAATTCCGTACCTCGTGTCAATTTGGGGGACTTGAATTTTTACTTTCCTCCATCCCCCCCAATTGCGTCTCTTTAGCCTTGCTACGCAATCTTTCCAGTCATATTTTTTCCTTTTTGATCCTCCGTTTCCCTCCTGTCTAGCAAGTCAAATTTATGGAGGGTGATGACCCGCGGTCTAGGCGATCATGTACATCAGCAGCCTACGCATTATGTTTTTATCCTTAAATGTTATCCTTGGAGGAATTTTACCGTTGTATCTCTGTCAATTTCACTACACAGACTCTAGCATCCCAGACATATTTGAATGAGCTCCTCCTAACTATGGCATAGTCGATCACTGACTTCTCATTCTTTGTTGGTTCACATCTAGTGTATGCATGTATGCGCTTATGGGGGAACTTTGTGTTTGTAATGATCAGATTCTGCCTAAACTAAAACCACTGATTTAATTGAGGTATTTCCACTTTATTTAAATTGTTTTACTTATTATGTTAAATCACTGGGTCCATTCTGGTCAAAACTTCATAGATTACAGTATACCAAGAAAGGGAGTTTCTTACAAAGTTTCAGCTCTCTATGATGAGCGGAACATAGAAATTTTGAACGTTAAAGATTTGAAACGCGACAAATCTCAAATACAGGTATACCTCGGAGATATTGCAGGTTCGGTTCCAGACCACCGCAATAAAGCGAATATCGCAATATAGCGGGTCATACCCATTTTTGGGGCTTCCCAGTGCATATAAAAGCCTAAAATCATGTTACACTATGTCTATTAAGTGCGCAATAGCGCTTGGTCTTAAAAAACAGTGTAATGTAAAATTTAAAATGCTTTATTGCTAAAAAAAAAATATGCTAATCTTCATCATCTGAGCCTTCAGCGAATCGTAATATTTTTGCTGGTGGAGAGTCAAAATCTATCGGAAGAAGAAGGCACGTTCTAATAAATAAACATGAATAATTTGAAGGAAAAAAAAGCGCAATATCTCCGAAGCCCAATAAAGCGAAGCGCAATAAAGCGAGGTATGCCTGTACTGTTTTGATCTTAAAGAAAAGTTGTTAAAAATGGGGAAAGTAAATCGAATTTCCTTAATTATCCACACTCCATATTATTTACGTTCTTACTGTGAATACTTTTCGTGTATAATTTACATACAAGTGTTACGCGTAACGTGGACGGGAATATCATAGAGCTAGTAGATCAGTCATCACCGAAACCTGGCAACCATTTTACAGCTGTATGATGTTGATAGCTGCTCACTAATGTCGTATTTAGCCTAGTTACAAATAAGTATCCGTAACTGCGTTCTTGTTATGTGGGTCGTTCGTGCTACGTATTACGTGTGCTGTGTCAGATTACGCTAAGTAGATCTGTGTTCGCGTGGTTTCTCTCTGTTGTATATTTTAGTCTCTAATTATTTGTTGTGTTCTCTGCTTTCAGTGTTGGACTTTTATTCACTATTCGGATAAACAGTTGGTGTACCCTGTTCGGTAAGTAAACGTAAATTATGTTCATACACGTGATCACTTTACCTTTTTATTTAAATGGTTAAGTTCAGTCCTAATAAATATCACTGTATTGTTCCCGTATAAATAGTATGCATGTATTTACTTATTTAATGTTCACAGGCCTAGCGGTTCTCTCTTTCTTTATTATTAAAAAAAAAACCATACAACCTACTCACTATCCTGTACTTGTTTCATTCTTCTATAATTTACTAGACACAGTATTGCGCCCTTTGACGTGTGTAATCTGGCCCATACTGGTTAATAGGAAGGCTATAGAAGTGATTGCCTCTATAATTAGTCCGGGTCGTTCCTCGGTCCTTTGTGAGTTACTTGGACTGCTCATGCCAATGACCCCTGTCCACGAAGCACTATTTTTGTGGTGCCTAGTTGGCAGGGTGGATAGTCACGATTTACTCCCAGTAGCGAGGCGGTGTTGCCGCTCGGAGGGTCGTGGCTGGTTGTCTAATTTTCTACTTCTATATCCGCTACGAGCGCCTGCTATTACCTGTTTATGTGAATTTATTTACTTGTTTCTGAAAGATGACACCTAAAGACTTTACTTCTCCCTCACGTGTGAGCTTTTTTTTTTTTAGTTCTGTCTGTCCTCTAGATTCTTGTATTTCCCTTTTCGCTTCCAATGGAGCATGGAGTCACCATTGGCAGCTGATGCTTGTGTAGGAAGACTGTATCAAAACATGCATGTCTTCTTGCTGTGATGGTTTCCGTAGCAACTGTTTTTACATAACGAGGTTGCCTACTCCACACAGCCTCATAATAGTAGCCTCTTACGACATGCCTGAGCTAGCGGTAGGCCTATTCTTTCGTTGTCTCCTCAGAGACCCCCCCCCCCTTGAACTACACGGTCCGTCTGTATTATATCATTATTTTCATTTACGCGCCTTAACCGAGCATGGATCCTCCACCGCAGGCAAGTCCTCTAGCAGGACATGACACCAGCACCAAGCAGGCAACACGTTTCTGCGTACAAATTATGTCTCTGTGTGAATTCTTTTTTACTTTTTAAAATCACTGCTGTGCAGTATTATTACATGGTGTTATGTATGTGAGAAAGTAGTACTATTACAATGTTTGTGAGGGTGAATACCACTGTACGTCTGAAACAAGTAGGGCCTAATGTTTTCGTTTGTCTAAAATATGAAGATGTGTATGAGAAAGAGCAGATATATGCTTTTCTTAATTTTTTTTCCTTTAAACTCTGTCCCCCCCCCCCCCCCCCCCACCCCTTTTTTCCCCCCCTGCTACAATTTTTTTTTTTTTCATTTTTAATTTTCCTTCCATACTGTACGTATATGAGCGAGAATGTGTTCATATAATCTCCATCTTGGTGATTCACGATACATGTAAAAATGCTGATAAATTGTTGACAGTTTGACCGCATGAGTATGTGTCAGGACTATAATTCTTTGCTGTTACATTACCCTTATAATTGTGCATGCCTTTAAAATTAGTGGTTAAAGTACGTGTGGGGATGAAAGGATCCAATTAGCACGATGAAAGAGAGAGAGAGAGAGAGAGAGAGAGAGAGAGAGAGAGAGAGAGAGAGAGAGAGAGAGAGAGAGAGAGAGAGAGAGAGAGAGAGAGAGAGAGAGAGAGAGATTCTTAACTCTTTGAAAATAAAATTCGTTCTTTCGTGCCTCTGAAGCAACCTGATTCACATAATGGAAGTTGGCAGCCCTTCGCTCTTCTGTAAATGCTTACCGTAGTCTTCTCGTTGGTGAGGCACTTGAAACTTATTGGATCCCGTTACTGTAAATTCCTATTTTGTTACTTAATTTCTGAGACGATCAATATGATCTGTCTGCCCCTAATCCCGTGTTGGCGACTGTCAGGACTGGATTAAACCATTTCGGTTGAAATGAAGAATAGTGGCCCGTGTGTTCCAGAGGGCCTAAAAAAGAATTGAGAGACGCAGTAATAAGGTGTAGTAAGGCTTAGGGGTCCTAAACCTAACCCTGACCTTAATCCTAGCCCTAACGATGTGAGCGACTTATTTTAATAGCATTGATGAACACGTCCCACTGATTTTAATTTCAACAACTGTTTCAGTAAAAACTTTAAGTGAAAAAAAGGGTTGAAATTATGAATCGTGACACGTTTCCTACGATGTCATTCACATAAGTCGTCCTAACCCTAACCCTTTCCCCTTATTATTGCGTCTCGTATTCTATTTTAAGGCCGTATCGAACACCCGGGTTCATTCTTTAAAAAAACTAAACAAAAAAAACCGAGCGACAGATTTCCGAAAAAAAAACGTATTTTGCTGCTGACAACTCCATTCATTCCACAAGGGAGCACTGCAGAATTCTGGTTTCAGAACACATGTTACCGAAGTCGCGACTTTCTAAATTATTTTTTTTTTCATTAAGTGCACATCGCATATATACAGTATTCATTCATTACTCCACGGAGCACTACACCATTCTGGATTCAGCACACATCGCATTTATACAGTATTCATTCATTACTCCTAGGAGTACAACACCATTCTGGATTCAGTACACATCCCATGCATACAGTATTCATTCATTACTCCTAGGAGCACTACACCATTCTTGCTTCAGTGCACATCGCATATATACAGTATTCATTCATTACTCCAAGAAGCACTACACCATTCTGGCTTCAATACACATCCCATATATACAGTATTTATTCATAACTCCAAGGAACACTACACCATTCGGGCTTCAATACACATCACATATATACAGTATTTATTCATAACTCCAAGGAACACTACACCATTCTGGCTTCAGTACACATCGCATAAATGCAGTATTTATTCATTACTCCAAGAAGCACTACACCATTCTGGCTTCAGTACACATCACATAAATGCAGTATTTATTCATTACTCCAAGGAGCGCTACACAATTCTGGCTTCAATACACATCACATGACTCAATTATTTTGTGTACTATTTACACCTACGCACCACAGACCACAGTTATTGAATTAGAGTTATTGTACAATCTGTATCGCGAGCCAAAATCTCTTTTAAATGGTAATTACAGCTGTCGTGTTTAAATTATTTCTCAGTACTTGTTCTAATTATCTTATTTCCCGTTTGTGTTGTTATGCTTAGTATGTACCGATGAGGCTCTGTGTTAGACCAGAGTAAAGTATGTTAACCCCGCATATTATGAGAGCTCTCCTGGATGGTTGAGAATGCAAAGTATGTTGCCCATAGCTTTTTCTCTCTGCTAGTTTAAAACCAAATGAGAGTAGTCTTTCAATGCATGCTGAGCCAGGATGCAATGCCCGGGAAAGGATATGGAACTCATCATTTTAACTCAGCAAATTGCAGAATGGCAGAAAACCTCAGGAAAACCCTTCCTTTATATAGAATATAATGCCAACGAAATAAGCGCGGCATCGGCTGCAAAAGAAGGACGAGCTCATCCGCCTTAGTTCAACAACAACAACAACAACAACAACAACAACAACAACAACACTTAGTTAATTTACCTGTACTACCTCACTGTTTTAGATGTTTTAAGAACCAACTATTAGTTTGACATTTACCTGAAAGGTGCATGGTTCGGTTTGACATTAAAGCTTGTTGAGTGTTTCACTCCAGTGGTTGCTGAAGTACTATTGCACTCTTATGTTCAGTTCTTGCGATAAGAAGAAGGCTATCGCCTGTATGGAAGTTTATATACCTGTTGACTTTGTTCTCTGGTGTATTAGAAATGCATTTTAGTTTCAGGTAAGAATGGTTGACGTTTCTGTGAGGTCTTTCTTTAAAACAATCTTTTTGTCTTTAACGAATGGGATGTGACCCTACAGTTAGATCGTTGTCTTTTACAATCCTTAATTGTTACATGATTGCATCGATAACTGTTAAGATCATTGCTTCATTAATTGTTAGAACATCCATTCGATAAGTGTTTAATCATCGCTTCAGTAATTGTTAGATCAATGCTACATTAATTGTTAGATCATTGCTCCATTAATTGTTAGATCATTGATTCATTAATTGTTAAATCATTGCTTCATCAGTTGTTAGATCGTTGCTTCATTAATTGTTAGATCATTGCTTCATTAGTTGTTAGATCATTGCTTCATTAATTGTTAAATTATTGCTTCCTTAATTGTAAGATTTTTGCTTCCTTAACTGTTAGATCATTGCTTCATTAATTGTTGGATCATTGCCTCATTAATTGTTGGATTATTGCTTCATTAATTGCTAGATCATTGCTTTGTTAATTATTAGATCATTACTTCATTAATTGTTAGATAATTGCTTCCTTAATTGTTAGATTATTGCTTCATTAATTGTTAGATCATCGCTTAGTTAATTGTTAGATCATTAACTCCTCAATTGTTAGATCATTGCTTCATTAATTGTTGGATCTTTGCTTTATTAATTGTCATTTCATTGCCTCATTAATTGTTAGATCATTGCTTACTTAATTGTTAGATCATTGCCTCATTAATTGTTTTATTTATTGCTTACTTAATTGTTAGATCATTGCCTCATTAATTGTTAGATTATTGCTTACTTAATTGTTAGATCATTGCTTACATAATTGTTAGATCATTGCCTCTTTCATCGTTAGATCGTAACTTCCTAAATGTATATATCATTGCTTTCATATGTGTTAGATCATTTCTTAATTGTTTATTATATCATTGCTTTCTTCTTGTTCCCGGGGGAAGGGTCTCTGGGGAAGCACAGAAAGTATAGAGCAACTATTCCCTCATGCATATCGTAAAAAGCGACTAAAATGAGATTGTACATGGAGCTGGCAACGTCACCTTGTAGAAAACGTTGCTACAGATACCACCGCTGCAGGAACATGTTCTTTGATGTAGGTTTCCTGCAAGAGGGCCAGCAGTTATGGCTTCATCCT
The DNA here is from genome assembly GCA_024509875.1 of Oreohelix idahoensis. Taxonomy (NCBI): domain Eukaryota; kingdom Metazoa; phylum Mollusca; class Gastropoda; order Stylommatophora; family Oreohelicidae; genus Oreohelix; species Oreohelix idahoensis. Next base: position 275,196 of record JAMPIV010019005.1, read on the forward strand.
CCTAAAGGAGCGATAGCGGAGATGATGATCATGGATAAAGGTCAAAGGTAGTCTCATAGCAGATACTGCGGGTTGGGAGTGAAGTGTTAAAGACTTCACTATACTAGATCCAGCTTTATAAAGGAGATAGGAGGGCGACACACAGAGAAGATGACACAGTTTGACAACATGGCACGGAAAGATGTCAACAACAGAATGTATAAATAGCACTGAAGATTGACAGAACATACACTGAGGAAATCTGTTGGTTGCACTACCAGATAGTCCTTCTTCTGGAATCCCCCAGGGTAAGAGAGGTAGAGGAAGACCAATGAACACATGGAGAAGAGAACTGGAGACAGACATGAAGAAGGCATGGAGAGACCTTGAGCTGATGGCACGTGACAGGAAGACTTGGTGTAAGTTTGTTGAAGGTCTATGCTCCTTGTTGAGCTGAAGCGTGATGATGATTATGATGACTGAGGACCGGAGGTTGTGGAGAGACATGATCTCCTTTCCCACCAGGCATGGTACTTGAAGAAGAAGGAGAATAAATTCAAACAAACGTATACTAATGCACACGTGGAAAACATATACGAGAATGACACATAACATATGTCAAGAACAGTATTAAATGAAAGGTATGAAATCAGAGGGAGACGAGAGACGAAGATGATGTTGCTTCTTATGGATTATGGAGTTACCACTACTGACGCCCCCCCGGAGGAAGCCTGCATCAATACACCCCCCCCCCCCCTTGCTCGTGTAACGGTGGTGTCTGTAGTGTTTTTCTACGAGATAAAATTGCCAGCCCCATGCCTAGTCTCTTTTTTAGTCGCATCTTACACGACTTACACTGGCTTCCGAGCTCGGTGGTCCCTGGTTCGATCCCCAGTTGAGGTGGGATATTTTAGACCGCAGACAGCTCCGGGTTCGACCCAGCCTCATGAATTGGGTACCAGAGCAACTATGGGAAGGTTAAGGCGGCCACATCACACCTAGTGTGCCGATGGTCAAGAAAATATGGACCTAACACCGTATTCCCAATATGCCTCAATGGGCGTGTAACGGGATCCGTTTGACTTGCATGAGGAGCGGTGCTCGTATATTCTTTTTATTTTTCTCCATTCGGACCTCTGTTGTTGTTATTGTCGTTGTTGTTACTGTCGTTGTTGTTATTGTCGTTGTTATTGTTGTCGTTGTTGTTTCTGTCGTTGTTGTTACTGTCGTTGTTGTTACTGTCGTTGTTGTTGTTGTCGTTGTTGTTATTGTCGTTGTTGTTATTGTCGTTGTTGTTACTGTCGTTGTTGTTGTTGTCGTTGTTGTTATTGTCGTTGTTGTTACTGTCGTTGTTGTTACTGTCGTTGTTGTTGTTGTCGTTGTTGTTGTTGTCGTTGTTGTTACTGTCGTTGTTGTTACTGTCGTTGTTGTTACTGTCGTTGTTGTTATTGGTGTGGTTGTTACTGTCGTTGTTGTTATTGTCGTTGTTGTTATGTTTTTTCTTGGAACCTTTCAATAAGATACTTCGGCATGACACACTGATTGCTTTTTTCGTAGTAATATTTTCAAACCCCACGACGTCATACTTCTGCCAGAGATAACGGTCAAAGGGCAAGGCGATCTGCTGGCAGAGCGAGATAACACGGAAAACGGTGTGTAGTTTCTTCACTAGTGCATCGTAGTAGCGTTTTTATTTGGAGAAAAATCTCATGACCTGATTAAATGCGCGCGCACGTGTGTGCGTTTGTAGGTTTTTTTAACCCCCTTCGAATGAATTTCGTTTACAAGTACTGACTAGTTCAAATGAAGCAATGGGCTTATCTCCCTTGCTTTGCAAGTATCTATATTAGTGGAGCACGAACATTCGTGTTCGTTATGTTAGTAGTCGCTGGCACCAGAGAAAGGACCCAGCACGTTTTATTGTTCTTCTGAAGGTTAGTTCGTTTGTTTGTTGTTTTAGTACTATATTTTAGATTCGTGTGACTTATTCATTCAATTTAATTTATTACCATTTAGCTCCACAGGGAACGTAGTCCTTTAACAAACACATGCCAAGTTGTCCTGTGTGGCACCATCAGTTCAAGCTCTTTCTGTATCTTCCTCATTTCTTTGATTTCTGTCACCGGCTGTCTTGTGCATGTTTGCTTCGGTCTCCCTCCATCTGTCTTACCCTGGAGATTTCAGAGCATGGATTACCTTGAAGTAAAACAAAACAGGTTTTCTCAGTGTGTGTCCTATCCATCTCCAGCGCCTTCATCGCATCTCTTGCTTCACTGGGTAGATCAATACCCTTTAGCTCCCAAGGAGCATAGGCCTTCAACAAACACATGCCAAGTCTTCCTGTCCTGTGGCATCCGCTCAAGTTCTTTCCATGTTTTCCTCATCATTTTCACCTCTGTTTCCAGTTCTCTTCTCCATGTGATTTTTGGTCTACCCCTGCCTCTCTTTCCCTGTGGATTCCAGAACAAGGACTGCCTTGTAATGCTATCCACAGGTTTCCACAATGTGTGTCCTATCCATCGCCAGCGTCTTCTTCTCAACTCTTGTTCCACGGGCACTAGTCTAGTTCTTGTCATCAATTCCACATTTGTGACTTTGTCATACCATTTCAGTCCTTCTATTCTACGCAAGCACCCGTTTATAAAAGTCTGTAGCTTTTTGGTTGTTGTTTTTGTTGTTCTCCATGTCTCAGAGCCATACAATAGGACTGACTTGACATTTGAGTTGAAGATTCTTATTTTCCTGTTGGACTTGATTTCTCTTGTTCTCCATATGTTTCCCAATGCAATGAAACCTCCTCTTGCGTTTTGTATTCTTATTTTGATATCATTGTCTGTCCCTCCAACTTTGTCTATAGACTGGGTAGATGGATATGAATAAAAAATTGTTAATAGGTGATTCATCTTACTGGGACAAAAGATAAGGAAAATGTCCAACGTTGCGGCCACAAGGCCTTCGCCAGGGACAGGAAAGAAAGTGAGAGCAAAGAAGGACACAGGAGAAAAATAATAATGGATACTACCCGTAAAATCGACTGTGACGTAATGTCCACTCCCAGTTCGTCACATCAGTACTGCTTTATTCTATTTCCACTTTTGGCCAAAATTGACCTGAGGTCATATTTTGATATAAAATAGTTTAATCTATTATCCTATACAATATCTTACAGTTAACTCTTTAGATCCTCGTGAAAAACGTCATTTTAATGTGATATATCCTTCTTTTCAACTAGTAACTCAAAAACTTTAAACGCGTTTTTTTTTCTTCAAAACAAGCAGAAGTGGAGATGGACTAAGCAGTACAGTACTTAGGCGACGTGTTGTGTTGTCCTTATAATTAGGTCCACATTGGTCATATTTTCATGCCGTTTTAATCCTTCTGTTCTACGCAAGCACCGAATTACGAAAGTCTCTAAGTTCTTTGTTGTTGTTTTAAAGCGCCATGTATCACAGCCATACAATAAGACGGCTTGACATCTGAGTTGAAGATTCTTTGTATTGTGTTGGACTTGATTTTTTTTTTTTTCTTTTTCGGTTTTCATGTATTTACAAATTCGGTGAAATCTTTCCTCGCCATTTTCATTTCTGTCTCCATGTCTCTTCTCCATTTGTGTGGTTGATTTTTTGTACTTCAACTTCTCCTACTCAGCGGATTCCAGCGCAAGGACTTTTTGGTAATGTTGTCAACAGGTTTGTCTCAATGTCTGTCACATCCCTCGCCAGTGTCACCTTCTATTTTTGTTTATGGCACTGATAATAACCATAGCGAGAGAGCACGAGATAGAACGAGAGAGCGAGCGAGAGAGAGCCAGAGAGAGAGAGAGAGAGAGAGAGAACAGATCAATTCTGGACAAACCAATAACTGGAATGAATGGAATTGACTTGAACGGGGCAGGACAAAGTGGAGATAATTTATCAGTTATATTGTGGTCCTGTATAGTTCCCTGCGATGTCTGATCAGACTAGGACATAATAGGACTACTGTCCCCTCAGGCATATCGTATGAGGCGACTAATATGAGGTTGGACATGGGGGGTGGGGGGAAAGACAGGCAGCCTCATCATTTAAAACACATTGCTATAGAAACTAATTCTGCAAGAGCAGATAATTGATTTAATGCAAGTGGACCAGCTACAGTGGTGGCCCCTTGCTTCATTAGGAAATAAGAAGGCATTGGTCAGAAAAGAGAAAAACGATCAAAAGAAAATGGAAAAAATATGATTAAATACAAGAGAAAAAAAACACATACACACAGACAGGCCCTCTGGGTGGTCTGACGGGGCTCGGGTAATTTCACATTGTGATGGCCCCTCAGTTTTCAGTAAGAGGGGTAAAACATGAACTGTCGTGCAGCTTTGGCTGAGGTGAGGCCCCCTGTGAGGTCAAGCCCCCCTATGAGGTGAGGCCCCGAACCCAATGGCAGTGCTGATCTTTCCCTCTCGAAGGGCCTGTATACAGCATGGCCATTTTTTTTTAAAAAATTCCCCTGTCAGTTTTCGACCGTCTCACGACCAGCGCATACTTTGGTTTGATATCCCTTACGAAACAGATCAATAAAAGTATGTCTGTCACATCCCTCGCCAGTGTCACCTCTTAGGCTCAGCTTCGTTGTTAGATCAATGTATGACCTGCTGCCGTCGGCCACCAACCTTGTGAAATGGGGAAAGTCGGATGATGAGCAGTGCCCCCTGTGCCAGGGGAGGCAGACACTCGAACACGTGCTCTCAGCGTGTAAGGTGTCATTAGGGCAAGGGCGATACACCTGGCGCCATAACAAAGTGCTAAATGAGCTTGCTGCGACAATAGATCTAGCAAGGATGAAGGCGAACAGCAAACCCAGGCCGAGCACCGCAAATACATACTTTCTGAGGGCAGGAAAGTCAGCACACCCCAAACCGAGTAAACCAGGTAGCAGTTTACCATCTCTTCTTGATTGTGCAAATGACTGGGAGATGGCGGTAGACCTACCTGGACGAGGGGCATATCCAGAGAGTATCAGAAAATCGCGGAGACGGCCGGATATAGTGCTTCATTCTTCTTCAACGCTTCAGGTCATACTGGTTGAACTGACCGTGCCATTTGAATCCAGATTAGACGAGCAACATTCGTTCAAAGCGGCCAAATATAGTGATCTGGCCGCGGATCTGAGACACGAGGGGTTCACTACAAGGGTCATGGCTGTTGAAGTGGGCGCAAGAGGGCTTGTGGCTGCATCAATGTATGATCTATTGAAACTGTTGGGGCTGAAGGGACAGGCGAGAACAAGGGCACTGAAGAGGCTTAGTGAAACTGCCGAAAAGGCATCAGGCTGGCTGTGGAACAACCGCAATGGGCAATGGAAATCGTGACAATAAACGCTGCGGTACAGAAAACACCAGGAATTTTTCTAAGTCCACAAAACGCTGAGTTTTGTGGTGTACTAGTGAGCGGGCTGTGACTGAGGGGCAACAGGCGATGTATATTATAGGAGGTGTCAGAGTCAGAATTTCAGTGGCTAGGCTCGGCGGCTTCGCGATGGTGTCTCAGTGTGTGCGACGGAACGAACGGAATAATTTGTCTTCTCTTTGTTACTTTCACAATTGCCTCCACGGCTGGCGGAGTTGTGGATTAAAGTTGCTACCATAAGTGAAATGGGTTCATTTTCGATACAAGACAACAGGAGGCTGAGACGCTTGGGAGTCATGACCCAAGTGGGCCCGCCCCCCTTAGAGTGTAAAGGAGTATACTGGGCCGAAACACTTGTCCGATGGGGGGACTTCTTCTGATGATCAGATTGCCTCCTGTTGTATCGCTCTGTAAAGAGTTTCCTATCATAGTTACATGGTCAAACCAGTGACGATCGGGAAAAGACCGATTGACTTCTGGAAAGACAGATGACACTGGGAAAGACTAGAAACCGGCTGACCGGGTTAGCACCCCGTAAGCTGTATTCAATTGCTACAGGACCCAAAAATGATAGATGCCCCCAGGATTCACCGAAAGGGGGGGAGAATGATGAATCCACAGGCGCCTCATTGGAATCGACCAGACCCGTTACACGGACTTCGAGCTCTGAACAACGGCTGGAATTTCCATGTGCCTGTGGTAGGGAGTTCTCTACTCAGAGAGGAATGAAAATCCACCGAACGAAAAAGGGGTGTGGGAGGTCATCTGGGGGAGATCAACAGCGCTCTGTCTCGATGGATAAGACGTTAGAAGAACGCAGCCAGGAGTCAATCCACAGTGCTGAGTACATTCAAGTTGATCTGCCTGATGATGATCTCACACACTTCTTGGACGGGAAGAGAGATGCAATCAAGTTTCCACCTGCCAGTGCAAAAGGGCTTTGGGAACAGCTGGACGAAGCCTTGGCAAAAGAGTTGGATAACAACCTGAAGCAGATAAGTTTGGAGAAGAAGCTGGAAATCTTCGGCGACATAATATATCTGCACTGTCGCAAAGTGTTCGGAGTGAGGGAGGCAAGGGAAAGTAACCCACCACGAAAAAGTAGAAGACAAATTAAAATAGAAGAAATCAGGAAACAGAAGAAGCATGCCCGAAAACTTTTCAAGAACGCAGTTGCCACAGAGAAGGAAGGGTTACGACAGGTTTGGGAGCACCTGAAAGGCCAACATAATGCCCTTTGTAGAGCAGAAAGGTTGTGCAGGAAGAGAAGGAAGACTCGAAGGGATAGGGAAAGATTCTTCAGGGAGCCCTTCAAGTTTGCCAAAGAACTGTTTGAGCAGCCACGGTCGGGTACGCTAAACATCAAGAAAGAAGACCTGGAAGAACACCTTAGAATGACATATGTGGTGTATAAGAGATGCCCTGAAGTGCTCAAACGACTGCTCCGTTTACTAAAGAATGCGTGGAAAGCCCAGCTTGTAAGCAAGGAATGGAGAAAGGCGAATGGAGTCTACATCCCGAAGGAGCAAAATTCCACAGACATCAGTCAGTTCAGGCCAATCTCACTACTCAATGTGGAAGGGAAGATATTCTTCTCAGTGATGGCGAAAAGACTCACTACATACCTCCTGGCAAATGGGTACATTGACACTACCATTCAGAAAGGAGGTATCCCAGGTACACCAGGATGTCTAGAGCATGCCACAATGATCTGGGAAGCAATCCAAAAGGCAAAGTCTGACAGAACAGACCTCCATGTAATCTGGTTGGATCTGGCGAATGCTTATGGATCCGTTCCACACCAGATGTTGTGGCAGTCCCTGGAAATGTATCATGTTCCACAAGAGATTGCAGCAATGCTGAAGCTGTATTTCGCAGGGTTTGCTGTCAGATTTTCAACCAGAGAGTACACAACGAAGTGGATTGGCCTTGAAGTTGGAATTGCAATGGGGTGTACCATCTCTCCGATACTATTCGTGATGGCTATGCAGGTAATCCTCAATGCGGCTGAAGGAATGGCTAGGTCCAAAGCTCGGGGGAATGTGTCACATGCCACCGCTCAAAGCATTCATGGATGACACAACAATTCTGACATCAGATGAACATCAGGCCCGGAGGATGTTAAAACACCTGGATGAACTAGTCAGCTGGTGCAGAATGAGCTTCAAACCCAAGAAGTCGAGAAGCCTATCAGTCAGGAAAGGGAAGATAGCAGAAGACATATTCGTGGTTTCCAACCAAAGAATCCCTACTGTTATTGAGGAACCTGTTAAAAGTCTTGGCAGGGTGTACGATGCCTCATTAAAAGACTCGAAGGCAGTGCAACAGACAATAGAAATGGCAGACAGAGGGCTACAGATCATAGACCAAAGCAGACTCTTGGGAAAGTTCAAACTGTGGTGCCTCCAGTTCATGTTGATACCGAAGTTGCTGTGGCCACTGCTTATATATGAAATAAGCACAAGTACAGTCGAAGCTATAGAGCAGAAGGTCAACAAGTTCATGAGAAAGTGGCTAGGGGTATCACCAGGTCTGTCAGATGTAGCACTGTACTGCAAAAAGTCAAAACTTCTGCTTCCTTTCAAGTCAGTTGTTGAAGAGTACAAAGTTGGAAAGGCAAGGCTTGCAATGATGCTACGCGAGTCAGCTGATGACGTGGTTAAGTCCATTCAGCCCACACTGAAAACAGGAAGGAAGTGGAGAGTGGAAGAAGCTGTTGATGCTGCCCAAGAGTCACTCAAACTGAGGGAGGTAATCGGATACACACAGACGAATAGACGGGGATTTGGTCATGGAGACATCCGCTGGTGGTCCAAGGCATCAAGCAGGGAGCGCAGAGACATGGTTGTTCATGAGATACGAGAGGCTGAGAATGATAAGAGGTTGCAAAAAGCAGTGCAGCAGGTCCAACAAGGCCAATGGACTACATGGGAAGGAGCCCTGCAGAGGTCCTTGACATGGAATGATATATGGCATATGGCACCTCTTAGGCTCAGCTTCGTTGTTAGATCAATGTATGACCTGCTGCCGTCGGCCACCAACCTTGTGAAATGGGGAAAGTCGGATGATGAGCAGTGCCCCCTGTGCCAGGGGAGGCAGACACTCGAACACGTGCTCTCAGCGTGTAAGGTGTCATTAGGGCAAGGGCGATACACCTGGCGCCATAACAAAGTGCTAAATGAGCTTGCTGCGACAATAGATCTAGCAAGGATGAAGGCGAACAGCAACCCAGGCCGAGCACCGCAAATACATACTTTCTGAGGGCAGGAAAGTCAGCACACCCCAAACCGAGTAAACCAGGTAGCAGTTTACCATCTCTTCTTGATTGTGCAAATGACTGGGAGATGGCGGTAGACCTACCTGGACGAGGGGCATATCCAGAGAGTATCAGAAAATCGCGGAGACGGCCGGATATAGTGCTTCATTCTTCTTCAACGCTTCAGGTCATACTGGTTGAACTGACCGTGCCATTTGAATCCAGATTAGACGAGCAACATTCGTTCAAAGCGGCCAAATATAGTGATCTGGCCGCGGATCTGAGACACGAGGGGTTCACTACAAGGGTCATGGCTGTTGAAGTGGGCGCAAGAGGGCTTGTGGCTGCATCAATGTATGATCTATTGAAACTGTTGGGGCTGAAGGGACAGGCGAGAACAAGGGCACTGAAGAGGCTTAGTGAAACTGCCGAAAAGGCATCAGGCTGGCTGTGGAACAACCGCAATGGGCAATGGAAATCGTGACAATAAACGCTGCGGTACAGAAAACACCAGGAATTTTTCTAAGTCCACAAAACGCTGAGTTTTGTGGTGTACTAGTGAGCGGGCTGTGACTGAGGGGCAACAGGCGATGTATATTATAGGAGGTGTCAGAGTCAGAATTTCAGTGGCTAGGCTCGGCGGCTTCGCGATGGTGTCTCAGTGTGTGCGACGGAACGAACGGAATAATTTGTCTTCTCTTTGTTACTTTCACAATTGCCTCCACGGCTGGCGGAGTTGTGGATTAAAGTTGCTACCATAAGTGAAATGGGTTCATTTTCGATACAAGACAACAGGAGGCTGAGACGCTTGGGAGTCATGACCCAAGTGGGCCCGCCCCCCTTAGAGTGTAAAAGAGTATACTGGGCCGAAACACTTGTCCGATGGGGGGACTTCTTCTGATGATCAGATTGCCTCCTGTTGTATCGCTCTGTAAAGAGTTTCCTATCATGTCTCGTTGCCAGGCCAATCGAGTAATACTTATACAACTGTATAACGACCAACCGAATTCTTTATATCATCTGTACTGTAACTTCTGCCAGCATGGGATTTTTTGCCTGTTGGGCCTAATGGTTAATACTGATGACGATTCGAGATTACACGACGAGTTGTAAGAGTTCTATGTGAACAGTTTAAAAACTCATTCCTGTTAAGTGAAGCTTTACTTTAGTAATTCAGATATCGTTTCACTTCATGTTTTTGCGGGGAATTGTCAATGGTTAGAGCTGTTCTTCAAACCATTTGGTTTGTCGTGTTTAGTGATTGTGGTCTGTGAACCGAATTCCCTTGTTAGAGAACTGCCTCATAGATAACGACATGTTCCCTTCAACAAATGTTCCCACCAAACGTGCAACTTTTCACAGTGCAATTAAAAGAATGCTCATTTTGTTCCCGTCCTTAATAATAGCGGGAATTTGCTTTTTTGTCATAAAGTCTTGAATTTTCCCCATTTGTACTACGGGTGAGTATGGATAAGTATCTCATATGTATATTTAACAGTAGATAATGACTGGTGTTTGTTATATTTGCAGTTACTCGGCCGATTTAGTCGCTTAAATCAATACATCCTTAAATATTGATTCGGAGATGGGGTAATAGAAAATTTATTTTGAATGTTTATTTTTTTTATTTTTTTTAATACGTGCCAGGGCAAGATTTTAAAAGTTATCTAGACAATTACAACACATATTGTGATGAAATAGCTGTTAATTAATTAGTCAAATGTCGGTCCATTTGCTTTTGCTTACCACTTCTCTCCAACCTGTTTTTGAAGCGTTACTCCATAGCTTCATAACTTCATTTAGATAAATGACCACAGGAGAATTAGTGCCTTCGCGAGGACATGGAGCAGAAAAAAGAAACACAGCATAAAACTTACCCACCATGTTTAGGCGTGTGACTTACTCGTATTTTACTAATTTGTTAGACTCGTCCTTTCAAAGTTGTTCCGCACCGCAGTGCATGACGGTTGTTGTGTGCATCATATGATATACCCGTTGTTGTGTGCACGATAATGTTTATTGATTGTATCTGTTTACTCTGGTGTGTACAATGTTTATGCCCGATTATATATGTTTACGCTGGTGGGTATGATGTTTTTGTTCGGTTTTATCTGTTTACTCTGGTGGGTATGATGTTTATGTCTGGCTTTATCTGTTTACGCCGGTGTGTGTGATGCGTATGTCTGTTTACGCTGGTATGTATGCTATTTATGTCCGATTATATTTGTTTACCCTGGTGTATATGATGTTGATATCTGGTTTTATCTCTTTACGCCAGTGTGTGTGATGCAAATGTCTATTTACACTGGTGTGTATCCTATCTAAGTCCGATTTTATCTGTTTACGCTAGTGTATATGTGTTTGTCCGATTATATATGTTTATGCTGGTCTGTATATCCGATAATAAATGTTTACGCTGATGTGTATGCTGTTTACGTCCGGTTTTATTTGTTTACGCTGATGTTAATGAAGTTTCTGACCGATTTATTATGTTTATGCTGATGTGTACGATGTTTATGTCTGATTGTTTCTGTTTACGCTGATATTTAGGAGGTTTGTGTCTGATTTTATCTGTTTATGCTGATGTGTATAACTCATTGTAACTGTTTAGACTGATGCATGATTGTTAAGGTCAGGGGTTGGGAACCTTTCCATGACAAAGAGCCAAATATTTAATTTTGTCTCCATTTAAAAAAATTGAAGAGCCGCATGAAAAAAACAACACATGGTATTGCTCATTATATATATATATATAATGTAATTGAAATAATAAAACACAATTTTTCAAGAGCCGCACCAGATGGCTCAAAGAGCCGCATGCGGCTCGTGAACCGCGGGTTCCCGACCCCTGGTCTAGGTATCTAATTGTGCTGTTTGCATTTGTTTGACATAACACTTGTTTATTAATTTACCATGACTTGCTTCTATATAACATAATCAGTAAGTTGATGGATGGATGAATAGAAGACGGTTGGAAACACACTATCGGCTCATAACAGTTGACGACAGAGTAGATTTGAACGTGTAGTGAGATAATGAAAAATAGTATGTCCCTAAAAGTAACTCATAAACAAGGAAGTGTATACATTGAAAACTAGTGCCCTTGATATATGATAAAGGGGCACTATTGAAAACCAACCAGCGCCACCTCGAGACAAGGGGCTATATTTAACATCAAATGCACCCTCACGCGCTGTACTGTCCAATCGATAACGAGAGACATGTTCTGAAGCAAAAATAGAACATTTCTGGCGTTATCTTGAGAGACGTGTTAGGAATACAGACGGGTGGGGAAGAGAGAAGCGGGGGGACGAACTTTAACCAGAAAGTGTACAACGAAAGGGAAAATCTAGAGTAAAGGCCGGTTAACGGTAGATCCCAAGGCATCGTTTGGTGGATCTCTAGGGGGGGGGGGGGGGGGGGGGGGGAGAGAATTTATAACCTAGATAAATTTCGGACTAGGCCTATCCCACCGGCACTCGCTGTGTCCCTAGGTCTAAAGATACTTTCACCGCATTCCTAGACAAAACCTGCAAATTAGTTCACTAAAATGTATTTTATTCGCGTACTGAACAAGATAAAAAGCGATCTCTCCTTTGAAATGAAATTAACTTTCAGTAAAACATTAATTTTCCACCGCTCTCTTGATGCCATCACAGGAAATAAGTAGATCGTGTGACAGAGATAAAAGTTCGACTTATCCAAGTTCCACATATTCTGATAGCTCAAAACAGAACACGATTTTATCAAGGTAGAAATTAACACAGCGCAGTATCTAGTGTTTCTAAAGTAGAGCCCCACAGGTTAACACAGCGCAGTATCTAGTGCTTCTAAAGTAGAGCCCCACAGGTTAACACAGCGCAGTATCTAGTGCTTCTAAATTAGAGCCCCACAAGTTAACACAGCGCAGTATCTAGTGCTTCTAAAGTAGAGCCCTACATGTTAACACAGCGCAGTCTCTAGTGCTTCTAAAGTAGAGCCCCACAGGTTAACACAGCGTAGTATCTAGTGCTTCTAAAGTAGAGACCCACAGGTTAACACAACGCAGTATCTAGTGCTTCTAAAGTAGAGACCCACAGGTTAACACAGCGCAGTATCTAGTGCTTCTAAAGTAGAGACCCACAGGTTAACACAGCGCAGTATCTAGTGTTTCTAAAGTAGAGACCCACAGGTTAACACAGCGCAGTATGTAGTGCTTCTAAAGTAGAGACCCACAGGTTAACACAGCGCAGTATCTAGTGCTTCTAAAGTAGAGCCCCACAAGTTAACACAACGCAGTATCTAGTGCTTCTAAAGTAGAGCCCCACTGGTTAACACAGCACAGTATCTAGTGCTTCTAAAGTAGAGACCCACAGGTTAACACAGCGCAGTATTTAATGCTTCTAAAGTAGAGACCCACAGGTTAACACAGCGCAGTATCTAGTGCTTCTAAAGTAGAGACCCACAAGTTAACACAGCGCAGTATCTAGTGCTTCTAAAGTAGAGGCTCACAGGTTAACACAGCGCAGTATCTAGTGCTTCTAAAGTACGAAATGTATGTTAATATCAACCAGACAGAAACTACAAAACTCGCAGAAAACAACACTTCAGCTCTACATTGGAACATCACTAATTGAAAACGTAAATGAACATAAAACTCTAGGTCTAACTCTAGGTCTAACTGTTGACCAGCACCTAAGTTGGAACTCACATGTAAGTGCACTCACAAAGCTAACGGCACAAAAAGTTTACCAATTAGCCAAAATCAAACACTTCCTGGATGAGGGGGCAAGAAAAATGTTCTACACATCTCACATACAAACATACCTAGTCTATTGTTCCACAATCTGGGATGGTTGTTCCATATCCATCACAAAAAGGCTTCATTCACTTCAAAAACGTGCAGTGCGCCTAGTTGCTGATAAACACCAAACACATTGTATAGATCTATATAACTATCTTAAAATATTACCCCTTAGAAAGCGCTTTCTATTTAACAAAGCTAAATTCGCTCACAAAATCTTGTCACAGAATGCTCCAACGTATTTGTGGCCACTTTTAAAATTCAATGAAAAACGTAGTAACCGCTTAAACCAGTTACAGGTACCCAAGCCCAGGCTAGATTTGTTCAAGAAGAGCTTGGCTTACTCAGCTGCTCATCTTTGGAACAATCTTCCACATGATCTAAAAAACATGCACAGTCCCTACTCATATAATCGTAGACTGTTCAAATATATTATGAGTGCCAATTATATGCCGCCCTAAGGGATTACATTTCGAATTATTATCTAATATACTGTATGGAGGGTCTGATGATCTAGTTTTTCATTTTAATATACCTTATTTCTTAATTGTAATCAAATACTGTAAATGTATGCCTTTATACTACTTATAATGTTGCATCGCCATTAAACTAATACCTTAAGTATGTTGGAGAATGTCTGGATAACTAGCAATAAAAGATGAGTAAGAGGAAGGGCAAAATGCAAGACAGGCCTATATGCACGATTCTCATCTATCAGTCAATACCCTTTACCTCCCTAAGGAGCATAGGTAATAAAGCTGGATCTCGTATAGTGGAGGCCTCAACAATTCACTCCCTGTGGCAGTATCTGCTTGGGACTCAAAGCCGCTCACCTGTGGGAACATTTTCCGCATGCGCTGACAACACACTAAGTCCCAGGTCATTCAGCAGCAGATTTCCAATATGTCACGAGTTCTTATTATATACCACCATAATCTGATTACGTTTCAAATTATGTCTAATTTACCGTATGAATGGTTTAAATTGTGTGTGTGTTTTTTTTTAATTTAAATTTTTAAATTTATTTTTTAAAATTACTTTTTTTTATTTTATTTTATTTTATTTTTTTAATTTATTTATTTGTTTTATTTTTATTTTTATTTATTTATTTTTATTTTTTTTTTACATACTTAAATTTGATTATGACTGGATGTTACAAATGTATGTTATTATTTTACCTTGATAATGTTGTATGCTTAAATAGTGTTCAAAATACATGTGCGATTGAATGGATAAGGTATGCAAGATGACAGAGAGAAGAAGGGAAGAATGTAAGACGGGCCTGCGTGCCCAATTCTTAACCCTTTGAAAATAAAGTTCGTACGTTCGTTCGTTCTATCTATCTATCTGTCTGTCTGTCTGTCTGTCTATCTATCTTCTTTATTTTAAAAACATACTTTAATTATGATGATTATTGCAAATGTTTGATGTTATATTACTTTTATAATGATAAATGCCTTAATAATGCTTAAAGTAAATGTGAGGATGGAAGGATACAGTATACATGATGAGAGAGAGAGGAAGGGCAGAATGTCAGACGGGCCTGCGTGCCCAATTCTTAACCCTTTGAAAATAAAGTTTGTTCGTTCGTTCGTTCGTTCGTTCGTTCGAGACCCACAGGTTAACACAGCGCAGTATCTAGTGCTTCTAAAGTAGAGCCCCACAAGTTAACACAGCGCAGTATCTAGTGCTTCTAAAGTAGAGACCCACAGGTTAACACAGCGCAGTATTTAGTGCTTCTAAAGTAGAAACCCACAGGTTAACACAGCGCAGTATCTAGTGCTTCTAAAGTAGAGACCCACATGTTAACACAGCGCAGTATCTAGTGCTTCTAAAGTAGAGACCCACATGTTAACACAGCGCAGTATCTAGTGCTTCTAAAGTAGAGACCCACATGTTAACACAGCGCAGTATCTAGTGCTTCTAAAGTAGAGACCCACAGGTTAACACAGCGCAGTATCTAGTGCTTCTAAAGTAGAGACCCACATGTTAACACAGCGCAGTATCTAGTGCTTCTAAAGTAGAGACCCACAGGTTAACACAGCGCAGTATCTAGTGCTTCTAAAGTAGAGACCCACAGTTCCTGGGTTTGGTTTGAAAGACTATCTTCATTGCACATGGACAGTTCCATCAGTGCTCCGATCTCTTCCATTATATCACACAAACTTACTCTTTACGGTTTCCAACTTCTGTGGGATTTTTAATTGCGCAACTTGTACACGGGACCGCCTATTTTTTCGACCTTATCCGAGAAGGCTAGGCGGTTTTTGTGCGTTAATTCACCGCTAAAATCAAATTGTGGAAATTTATTACCCAAACTGAGAACCGTACTTTTTCTTGACTGAAAAAGGTTGATTTCACATTGTGGTTTGGGAGGGCAAGTTAAAAAAAAAAAACGTTCCTCGTGCATTCATAGTTGACACGCTTACGACAGACCCGCCCTCAACCCCCCCCCCCCGTATTTTAAGTTTATAAACCAATAAAACGGTATTGAATCAGTTCTACAAGTTAACGGTACACAGGAAACAAGGGAAGTCGCTGCTGTTGCCTTCTCTAACTCAAGATCAGAGTCAGGTACCCATTTACAGCTGGTTAGACTGATGCGTAACACTACCAAGCTCGAGAGGTGGGGCCTACCTAGCTATAAATGCGTGACACCTGTTCCCTTCCTCGCTGCCGTTGCCTTCTCTAACTCAAGATCAGAGTCAGGTACCCATTTACAGCTTGTGGTAAAGTGGGATGTTATAAATATTTATAGGGGACTTATTGTACTGACTGAGATCAGCTGTGAAGGTATCTATATCTAATAAGAGTAGTGTATTATAGATAACCTTACTTACTGCCACATATGTATACCTCAGTCAGAATTATTCTGGAATAGTGTGATGACTACGTTATATGTCTAGGGTATGTGTATGATGAAGTGTAAGTCATAACAACAACAGACAGATAAACAATTTAATTTATTCCACCACACTTGACAACACTGTGACACTCACATACATATAACACTCTAAGAGGATATCTTAAAGGAGTCACTGATAACTTTTCAAATAACAATATGTATTCAGTGCTGTCATGAATGTATATGTGTCCTGATTCAAATACAAAGGGAACCAGGAATCACACTCAATTTAATTACAAGTTATATGTACAGAATTTATTAATATGATTCTTATAGTGACATATATTATTAATGGTATCCTATGTGTGTCAGTTGTGTAGTGGTAATATGAGGTAATACTGGTTTTGTTTTGTTCAAGCTCTGTTGGTATTTGTCATCATGACTTCAATAGTTTGTTTCTATTGGAACTAGTATTGGAGATGTTCTCAGTTCCTGGTATTAAAACAATTAAATTCTCCTCTTAATTTTAGTTTATAATGTCATTTTAAGATGGGGGTACATAATGTTGAGCTCCATGGCCACACTCTCTTATCTTGCGTGATGACTGCAGTAAAAGACTCCTCTGCTCGATTACTTAAATGAGTTCTGGAGCCACCCCACTGGTTGCTATATGGACCAAGGAGTATGCTGTCCACCTCTGGCTTCAGCAAAGCTCTGACCAGGTGCTGCTCAATAACTTTAAGACCACGGTCCCTGAAACAAGAAGGTTGTACCTTCTACGTCAGAACTAATTTATACTCCATTTCTACACTGAGCACAATACATCACAAACATTGAGTTCAGAGCGTTAGGCCAACTGTCAGCTTCATCTGAAATACTTTATACCAGTATTTCCCTCCCTAATGGTTACTACGCCTCTGCAATTCCAGCATTATTTCTTTCTAGTTAATAATCTAGGTGTCAGTGTACTGTTTGGCCATTCCATGCAGTTTTACTTTCCTCCGACACCTTCTGTTCAGGCTGGAGCACTACAGGCTTTACATCATGTTCGCTACTGAACCACACATATATACAGACATAAATTATCAATTTACATTCAATTTTCATTAAAAGATATTGAATATTTCAAGCTTACCACAATTCATGGAAATAATAAACAGTTTCGTCGACTGGCAATGAATATAGCACAACTCCGATCTGCCGATGTCCCAGGCTTTATTTTATAAAAAATATACACTGGTGCTCAACGTACTGTTTCTTAGTAGGTTTATTACAAGATGTGGCAATGAACAGACGCTCTGAATTGAGTATATTCGCAGCTCTACCCAATCAAACCATGTCTACACATCTTTTCAAAAAAGTACCCCTTTCTCACGTTTCCCCTGACAACACAAGATAGTATTTATAGTCCGACCAATCGTGTTTAGTCTTTCATTTGTTGCGCTCCAATCAAATAGGAGTTAACATGGTAGGCTATTTCCGTAACGTAATGTTTCTTCAAACACGTTATAAAAAAAATTTTATGAGCAGAAATGATTTCATGCTGTCAGGCACCCCCACTATTTTATTTTGGCCATAACTTGGTAATTCCTAGACTATTTGCGTAACGTTTTACATATTCTTTGTCAGCAAACCCTAAGGAACCCAAATATACGAATTTAATGGAGCCAATATGCATTTTCTTCTAGGATAGTCGTGCTGTTACTACCTTCTCACTTCCAAACTTGAGGGTGTCTGGGTACTGTCATGTTTTCAAACGTAAACCGGTATAATGTCATAATTCCCAATAAGCGTTTTTCAGGATTTTAAAACCTAACTCTGGTATGGGTAGTGAATTTTATCACTGTCGATTTGAAATAAAGTTAGTGCATGTGGCCTTACACGCGTGATGGCAGCAATTGTGTATCGCGCGACGCGTGTTTAGTGTTGCAGGTGTCCCTGCTTTCTGCCTCTCCCTTCTCTCTATCCTTTAGTCCATCTGTCTTTTAGTTACACCGTGTATAAAATGGAATGAATGAAAATTTAAATTTAGGTCATTGATCAGCTTGCGTATCTCAAGGTTTTTCCAAGAAATACAGTACACGTTTCATTGAAGAAAGCGTGCAGCGACACAGTAGGCTTTTACTATCAACGTGAAAGCGTTACAATTTGCCGACGAAGTAGAAAACAAGGGGGATTTCGAGTACAGGCATTGTGACAGCACTGTTCTTTACCATTCTTCTTTCCTTTTATTAAATTTATTTGTTAGGCTTTGCATTTACGTTTTAATTTATATATGGGGATTAGAATAATTCACGACATCTCCCCTCTTAAAACAGACATTATATGTCAGTCCTTTATTCTATATACACATAGAGAAATTTATTATTATTTCTGGGGTTTACGGTGATTCTCATCACACGGATGGCGGCTTAAAAAATCCGCTCCCAAATTTGTTTTTCCAGATATATACTCAATGCTAAAATTATAGGGAGCCAAAAGCAAGGACCATCGGAGTAACCTAGAGTTCTCATGCCTAGCCTGGGCTAGAAACGATAAAGGTTTGTGATCCGTTTGCAACTTAAATGCCTTCCCATACAGATAAATATTGAATTTCTTTATTGCCCATATTACTGCAAGACATTCTTTTTCGCTAGTTGAGTAGTTGATTTCAGCTTTATTCAATTTTCTGCTAGCATATGCCACTGGGCTTAATTCCCCATCCAATGCATCTGATTTCTGTAGTAGAGTTGCACCTAACCCAATATTACTGGCATCCGTCCTTACTATGAATTCTTGACTTAAGTCAGGTAATTTCAAAATAGGTTTACTTGTGAGCTTTTCCTTCAATTCTTGGTAAGCCATTTCACATTGTGGTGTCCATGTAATGCGATCTGGATGTCCTTTACGTGTCAAATCAGTTAACGGTGCACATATGGAATTAAAGTTTTTGATATACTTCTGGTAGAAACCACATAATGAGACAAAGGATCTCACGTCCTTCTTGGTTTGTGGTCTCGGGGCTTTCTTTAGTTTCTCTAAATTCTTTGGGTCAGGGGTCATGTTTCCCTGATAAACTGTGTGTCCCAAAAATTCCAATTCTTTACATCCAACGCAACATTTGGTTGGTCGGGCTGTTAAATTTGCTTCCCTAAGTCGATCAAACAGCATCTTCAGAGAGTCAATGTGTTCCTCAAATGTTTCTGTTGCTATAAGGATATCATCCATGAAATTTGTTATACATGGATTATTCAGAGGGTCCAATAATTTTCTCATCATTCTAGAGAAGACACTAGGCGCATTCTTCAATCCAAATGGCAATCTATTAAACTCATAGTGTCCTTCTGAGGTACTAAAAGCTAGGTATGGTCNAACCTCAGGCTTTACTGGAATCTGATAGTATCCTTTACTCAGATCCACTTTTGAGAAATATTTAGCTTTATTTAGTCTGGCAAACAGCTGATTTGTATCCGGCAATGGATCCACCTGTCCTTCTGTAATAGCATTCAGTCTCCTGTAATCTATACAGAGTCTATGTTCTCCAGAGGGCTTCCTTAAGAGTACAACACCGGAACTATATGAGGATTCACTGTGTGAAATAATTCCTTCCTTCAACAGATAGTCTATCTCTTCCTTCAAAGCTTTCTCCTTAGCAAACGGAATCGAATATGGTTTCATACAGACAGGTGTGGGGTCTATCAGTTTCATATCATATTCCAATAGGTTTGTATGCCCTGGTCGGTCTGTTAACACCTCTGCATGATTATTTAGAACCTGTTGCACTCTCTCTTTCTGAGTTTTTTTGTTAAATGTGTACTGATTTTCACCTGTGCTGCTGTCTCACAGGGGTGTAATGGATATTCAAATGATGAAAGTGGTTCCTTTTTCATCTCCATGGCGATGGACAAGGTCAACAAGTGTGTCTCTTCCTGATGTTCTCTTTCCAAATATTTCTTCAGGAGATTCACATGATAGATTTTTTCTTTCCCCTTCTTATCTATCTTATAATTTGTTCTAGACACCTTCTCTAAAACTGTATATGGACCTTGCCATCCAATCTGTAACTTATTCTGACTCCCGGGGAGAAGAAGCAGTACCTTCTCTCCCACAGCCAAATCTCTGTCTTTCGCCTTCCTGTTATAATAGGCAGCATGTTTCTTCCTGGCTTGTTTCAAATTTTCATTGGCAAGTTTCCAGCCAGTTTTTTAACCGAGTGGTCAGCTCATTCACATATTGGTATGAAGATGTAATGTTTTCCTCTGCCTTTTCATCAGTCCACGTTCTTAACAAAGCTTCGAGTGGACCTTTTATTGGCCTTCCAAACAATAATGTTGCCGGGCCATACCAGTTGAACTATGGGGTACCTCCCGATAAGCAAAGAGGGCGGCGTGCAGGTACTGGTCCCATGTATCTGGTTTTTCGTGTGCCAACTTTCTCAGGATCGACATCAACGTGCCGTTAAATCTTTCCACTTGGCCGTTCCCTTGGGATGGTACACACTACAATGGAAGTGTTTGGCCTGGAAGATCCTGAAAACTTCTTCAGTTAGTTTCCCCTTGAACTGAGAGCCATTATCAGTCAAGATTTGATTGGGAAAGCCTAACCTTGTGAAAATTGTGAGCAATGCCTCTGCCACATGTTTAGAATCAATCGATGACAGGGCTACTGCCTCTCCCCACATAGAACAAGTGTCCACCAGAGTCAGAATGTAGCTGTTCCTTCTCTTGGTTCGGGTGAGAGGTCCCACAAGATCCACGGCAACTCTCTCAAAGGGTGTTCCCACTATGGGCATTTCCCCCAGAGTTGCTGGTGCAGTCCAATGTTTAGGTGCTACTCGTTGGCACTCTGGACAGGATTTTACATATCGTTTGATATCTTCAGTTATTCCTGGCCAGAAATAATGACAAGCTATTCGCTGTCCTGTTGCGCTGATTCCCATATGACCACTGAAGGGAATCGCATGCCCTAGTTCCAACACTTTAGTCCTATATGAAGTGGGAAGGACCAGCTGTCCGTGACCATTGGATTCAGATCCAGCCTTCCTATATATCAGTTTGTTCTTCATATAAAACTCTCCCTTGCCTGGAGGTGTATGAGATTTGGGCAACTTCTTGAAACATGGCTTGAGTGTTTTGTCCTCAGCCTGTGCCTTCCTCATCTCATCTGGGTGAGTATTTATTGGATTATCCTCCTCCTTTTTAGACTGTGATCTGGTCTGCACTGTTGCCAATATCACAGGTCTCTTGGGATTCCCCAAGAAGACATATCTACACCCCAATATCAGAGGGTAGATTGGCTCATTTATCACTGCTGCTTTTATGATTCCTTCCACATATCGCGTTTTCACTTTTATTCGGGCGACGGGAAGTGTCATGGTAGCTACATCCTTGGTTGCAGTTTGAATCTCCACTGTTTCTGTGGTGTATTGATCGGCCTGCACCAGGTGAGAACTCACAACGGAATCGTAATCTAAACCGGTATCATAAACACCTTATAGTGACACCATTACAGATGACATCTTCACACACTGGGGGGTGGTATGGTTCCTGTAGTTCTTCAGGTTTGACCTTCTTTTCCTTTTTCCCCGATGTCATAGCAGCACAATGAGGAGGTTTCCTTCTACAATGGTCAGTGTCATGATTGTTCATCTTACAATTTTTACACCACCTTTTTCCTTGGTTGTAAGATTTTCTTTCATCATATTTCCTTTCATCGAATTGTGGGGTTTTATTTTTATTTTCATACCGTGGCCTATCAAACTGGTGCTTACCTTTGTTTTGATCCCTAGGATCAAATTTATTAAAGTTCTGTGGTGCCCTAAAGTTATCCACTTGTTTCTTTTTATTACCTGTTACCTCTGCTTGAGCTGCTTGATACCTTTCAGCAACATTTAGCAACTCACCCAGCCTCTCTGCACCTTGTTCCATGAGAAACTTTCTCAGGTCTGGAGCCATGGACTCTCTTAATTGCTCTATAAGGACCATTTCCTTAAGATCTTGGGTTTTCCCCAGAGAAGTCCATTTCTCCAAGTATGTCTCTATTCGTGCAGAGAACTGGTGATAGGTTTCACCTGACAGTAGTTTAGCATTCCTAAATTTTTTCCTATAAAATTCTGCATTCTTTTCATATCTTAACAAAAGAGCCTGCTTTAGCATGTCATAATTTTCCTGATCACTTCTGCTCATTTTTGCAAAAACTTCATAAGCTGCCCCACGAAGTCCCTGAGATAACTTTAAGCTCCACCTTTCTCTCTCTAACCCATATGTGGTAGCTAATAGTTCATACCTATTTAGATAGCTCTTTATATCATCGTCTTTCTCAACAAAATGATCTAAATGAAAATTCATAGCTGAGGTTGAGGCTCCCTGGCTAGCAGTAGCATCAGAGGCAAAGGGACTGGCACCATTTTCAGGAGCATGGCCTTAAAACTCAAACTCCCTTAGTCGTAACTCATGTTCCCTTTGTAATCTCTTCTCCTCCTTTTCTGCTTCCCTCTCTGCAGCTAATCTCTTGTCTTCTCTTTCTGCAGTCAATCTTCTTTCTTCTGCTTCCAATTTCTTAGCCTCAGCCTCAATCTGCAACCTCTTAATCTCTTTTTCAGCTTCTATTCTCTTATCTTCGGCCAATCTTTCAGATTCTAATTTTCTTTCGGCCTCTTTTTCTAATCTTCTTTCTTCCCGTTCAATATATTTGTCACATTCAGCAGTGACATAAGAAATCATAATTTGCCCGTCCATTCCTAACTCTTTCGCAGTCTGTACAGCAGCAGATCGAAATTTTGCCAGGTCGGCCATTGTCTAACAGATAAATGTCTAAACAATTTTATCTATGACTAATTAACTCAAGACAACACAGGCACTGTGAGCTCAACCTTATTTATTTTCACCCAAGGATACCCTTTAATTCTTATTATTCCCTGAAGTGAGTTACCCCCAATATTTGTAATAGGGAAAGATTCAAAATCCCGGACGAGCCCCCAATATATGTGGTAAAGTGGGATGTTATAAATATTTATAGGGGACTTATTGTACTGACTGAGATCAGCTGTGAAGGTATCTATATCTAATAAGAGTAGTGTATTATAGATAACCTTACTTACTGCCACATATGTATACCTCAGTCAGAATTATTCTGGAATAGTGTGATGACTACGTTATATGTCTAGGGTATGTGTATGATGAAGTGTAAGTCATAACAACAACAGACAGATAAACAATTTAATTTATTCCACCACACTTGACAACACTGTGACACTCACATACATATAACACTCTAAGAGGATATCTTAAAGGAGTCACTGATAACTTTTCAAATAACAATATGTATTCAGTGCTGTCATGAATGTATATGTGTCCTGATTCAAATACAAAGGGAACCAGGAATCACACTCAATTTTAATTACAAGTTATATGTACAGAATTTATTAATATGATTCTTATAGTGACATATATTATTAATGGTATCCTATGTGTGTCAGTTGTGTAGTGGTAATATGAGGTAATACTGGTTTTGTTTTGTTCAAGCTCTGTTGGTATTTGTCATCATGACTTCAATAGTTTGTTTCTATTGGAACTAGTATTGGAGATGTTCTCAGTTCCTGGTATTAAAACAATTAAATTCTCCTCTTAATTTTAGTTTATAATGTCATTTTAAGATGGGGGTACATAATGTTGAGCTCCATGGCCACACTCTCTTATCTTGCGTGATGACTGCAGTAAAAGACTCCTCTGCTCGATTACTTAAATGAGTTCTGGAGCCACCCCACTGGTTGCTATATGGACCAAGGAGTATGCTGTCCACCTCTGGCTTCAGCAAAGCTCTGACCAGGTGCTGCTCAATAACTTTAAGACCACGGTCCCTGAAACAAGAAGGTTGTACCTTCTACGTCAGAACTAATTTATACTCCATTTCTACACTGAGCACAATACATCACAAACATTGAGTTCAGAGCGTTAGGCCAACTGTCAGCTTCATCTGAAATACTTTATACCAGTATTTCCCTCCCTAATGGTTACTACGCCTCTGCAATTCCAGCATTATTTCTTTCTAGTTAATAATCTAGGTGTCAGTGTACTGTTTGGCCATTCCATGCAGTTTTACTTTCCTCCGACACCTTCTGTTCAGGCTGGAGCACTATAGGCTTTACATCATGTTCGCTACTGAACCACACTTATATACAGACATAAATTATCAATTTACATTCAATTTTCATTAAAAGATATTGAATATTTCAAGCTTACCACAATTCATGGAAATAATAAACAGTTTCGTTGACTGGCAATGAATATAGCACAACTCCGATCTGCCGATGTCCCAGGCTTTATTTTATAAAAAATATACACTGGTGCTCAACGTACTGTTTCTTAGTAGGTTTATTACAAGATGTGGCAATGAACAGACGCTCTGAATTGAGTATATTCGCAGCTCTACCCAATCAAACCATGTCTACACATCTTTTCAAAAAAGTACCCCTTTCTCACGTTTCCCCTGACAACACAAGATAGTATTTATAGTCCGACCAATCGTGTTTAGTCTTTCATTTGTTGCGCTCCAATCAAATAGGAGTTAACATGGTAGGCTATTTCCGTAACGTAATGTTTCTTCAAACACGTTATAAAAAAAATTTTATGAGCAGAAATGATTTCATGCTGTCAGGCACCCCCACTATTTTATTTTGGCCATAACTTGGTAATTCCTAGACTATTTGCGTAACGTTTTACATATTCTTTGTCAGCAAACCCTAAGGAACCCAAATATACGAATTTAATGGAGCCAATATGCATTTTCTTCTAGGATAGTCGTGCTGTTACTACCTTCTCACTTCCAAACTTGAGGGTGTCTGGGTACTGTCATGTTTTCAAACGTAAACCGGTATAATGTCATAATTCACAATAAGCGTTTTTCAGGATTTTAAAACCTAACTCTGGTATGGGTAGTGAATTTTATCACTGTCGATTTGAAATAAAGTTAGTGCATGTGGCCTTACACGCGTGATGGCAGCAATTGTGTATCGCGCGACGCGTGTTTAGTGTTGCAGGTGTCCCTGCTTTCTGCCTCTCCCTTCTCTCTATCCTTTAGTCCATCTGTCTTTTAGTTACACCGTGTATAAAATGGAATGAATGAAAATTTAAATTTAGGTCATTGATCAGCTTGCGTATCTCAAGGTTTTTCCAAGAAATACAGTACACGTTTCATTGAAGAAAGCGTGCAGCGACACAGTAGGCTTTTACTATCAACGTGAAAGCGTTACAATTTGCCGACGAAGTAGAAAACAAGGGGGATTTCGAGTACAGGCATTGTGACAGCACTGTTCTTTACCATTCTTCTTTCCTTTTATTAAATTTATTTGTTAGGCTTTGCATTTACGTTTTAATTTATATATGGGGATTAGAATAATTTACGACACAGCTGGTTAGACTTATGCGTGACACTACCAAGCTCGAGAGGTGGGGCCTACGTAGCTATAAATGCGTGACACCTGTTCCCTTCCTTGCTGCCGTTGCCTTCTCTAACTCAAGATCAGAGTCAGGTACCCATTTACAGCTGGTTATACTGATGCGTGACACTACCAAGCTTTGAACCCGAAACCCGATAACTTATTGCGGTAGTGGAGCGTTAGAGACTTCACTATACTAGGTCCAGCATCGAGAGGTGGGGCCTACCTAGCTATAAATGGGTACTTAACTTTGAGTTAGGGAAGGAAAAGACAGAGAGAAAGGAAACTGGTCTCCCCACCTCTCGATGCTGGACCTAGTGTAGTGAAGTCTCTAACGCTCCACTACCGCAATAAGTTACCGGGTTTCGGGTTCAAAGCTTGGTAGTGTCACGCATCAGTCTAACCAGCTGTAAATGGGTACTTGACTCTGATCTTGAGTTAGAGAAGGCAACGGCAGCGAGGAAGGGAACAGGTGTCACGCATTTATAGCAAGGTAGGCCCCACCTCTCGAGCTTGGTAGTGTCACGCATCAGTCTAACCAGGTGTAAATGGGTACCTGACTCTGATCTTGAGTTAGAGAAGGCAACGGCAGCGAGGAAGGGAACAGGGGTCACGCATTTATAGCTACGTAAGCCCCACCTCTCGAGCTTGGTAGTGTCACGCATCAGTCTAACCAGGTGTAAATGGGTACCTGACTCTGATCTTGAGTTAGATAAGGCAACGGCAGCGAGGAAGGGAACAGGTGTCACGCATCAGTCTAACCAGCTGTAAATGGGTACCTGACTCTGATAGGGACTTGAAAGCTGATGATGATGATGATTATGATGACTAGCAATTCCCTAAACTTAAGGGTCTTTTATATTTGGACATGCGCCCTAATATAACCGACTACGTTGAACGGGACGCGCCTCACCAAAACGAGACAAAAAGTGTTTTAAAAAAAAAAGGACGGACGGACTGGGTAAATGTCACAACTCCACGGCCTAGACTGCGATTGGATTAAGGCGAGAAAAAAAGAAAAAAATTGTAAGAAAACAAATGTAAGAAATAGTACGGTTCTCGGTTTGGGTAATAAATTGCCAAAATATTAATTTGACGGTGAATTAACGCACAAGTACCGGCTAGGCATCTGATCTCACTACCCAGGAGACCAGGGGGGAGTATGACATCATTAGGACCACTGGTTCTGAAAAATAAATGTCCATACATTATATTCCCGCTACTGTGAATCGAACCCAGTACCTTTATAATTCGAGGCGTATTGATTGTTTGATGATAATGGAGACACAAAGCGAACGAAACACATGTATGTATAATAAGACGCAACAAAATACTCTGCCGTTTGGTGCATGTAAAATGTTAAAGGGGCATATATACATATAGTGAAGCTGGAAGTATATCGTATATTTCTCCTCTTTCATTTCATTTTTTTTTTTTTTTTTGCTTCATTGCGTATCATGGTGCCACCACCACATAAACTCGAACATACCACTGCATAAACATCGCGATTTACGCGAGGATTACATTTCGGAACCGTCCGCGTAATCTGAGATTCACGTAAATCGATATCTTTTCCTCCATATAAATTCGTTACGTTAGAATGATGTTTCTGCTAAGTAGATTAAAATAGAACTGAATAACAGTTTTCATTCACAGCATAGGGTGTCAAATGCAGGATCTGCACCGTGTGCCAAGTACTTTCAGTATGCCCCTGCACTAGGCGGTAATTTTGGTTAGGTTCTTGTTTCCATGTTAAAACGAAGAAGGCATCGAAATTTCACGGCAGATCTCGTAATGGTTCATCATCCATATCCATTTCTGTCATCGTCATTATTGATGACATCACTGCCCAAAGCTTCAGTTAACATCATCTGATGACATCGCTGCCCAGAGCTTCAGTTAACATCATCTGACGACATCGCTGTCCAGAGCTTCAGTTAACATCATCTGATAACATCGCTGCCCTGAACTTCAGTTATCTGACAACATCGCTGCCCAGAACTTCAGTTAACAGCATCTGACAACATCACTGCCCAGAACTTCACTTAACATCACCTGACAACATCACTACCCAGAGTTTCAGTTAACATCTTCTGACAGCATCACTACCCAGAGTTTCAGTTAACATCATCTGACAACATCACTGCCCAGAACTTCACTTAACATCATCTGACAACATCACTACCCAGAGTTTCAGTTAACATCATCTGACAACATCACTACCCAGAGTTTCAGTTAACATCATCTGACAGCAGCACTACCCAGAGTTTCAGTTAACATCATCTGACAACATCACTACCCAGAGTTTCAGTTAACATCATCTGACAACATCACTATCCAGAGTTTCAGTTAACATCATCTGACAACATCACTATCCAGAGTTTCAGTTAACATCATCTGACAGAATCACTACCTGAGTTTCAGTTAACATCATCTGATAGCATCACTACCCAGAGTTTCAGTTAATATCATCTGACAACATCGCTACCCACAGCTTCAGTTAACATCGTCTGACAACATCACTACTCAGAGTTTCAGTTAACATCATATGACGATACTACTATCGAAAGTTTCAAATATCATCATTTGACGACATCACTAGCCATATTTTAAGTTATCACCCACATCCACTACTTTCATCATCATCATCGTCGTCATCACCATTGTCCTCATCATTATTATCGACGTCGTCATTAAAATCATCGTCGTCGTCACCATCATCATCCTTCTCATCATCATCATCATCAATAACAGCACAAACACACACCCATACTGCATCACCTATCATTACCGATATAGACTACATCAGCACACACACACACACACACACACACACATACACACAGCCTCATTGATCATAAATTGAACGACATCAGCGCTCTTATCCTGTGTCTATCTCCTTCTTTATTTTCAAGATTCGATACCGCGTTCTACCTGACCCGAGGTGAGCATATTCGATTATAATTAGGTACATTGTATGAGCTCCGTGCCTAAATCCTCATTGCCAAATTATAATAACCAGATAATGGGCCACACTTCAAGTTCTCAAGCACTCGACAATAAAATGTCCCCACGTACTGTCATTGTCTTGTTAAACTCAATAGGCTCCTGCGAGATATCTCTTCATCGTGTCTGATGACGCAAAGCATTACTCAACTGGATGAGGATTTTTCCAGTGTCCTTCATTGCGTCAATCTACGTAAGCTTTGTAACGGTAATATAAGACATTTTTTATTTATTTATTTTTTTCCTTAGTTAAATGTAAACTACAGTTTATTGTATTTTTTGTTTCTAATTTTTTGTTTTTGCGGTACATTAGTACATTATTTATTGTGTATGTATATGTACACACACGTGAAATGAGCGTCGGATTGGCGGAAGAATTAGAACGCTTGCCTCTCGCGACTCAGTTACCGTGTTGCAGGTTCCAAACCTGATAGCGACACGCTCCACCCCGCCCAGCTGTAAATGGATACCTAACTCAGCTGTTGAGTTAGGGAAGGCAAGGACAGAGACGAAGCGAACTGGTCACTCCACACCTCATAAGGTTGAACCTATTATAGTATTTATTATAATATTTGTATCTTAATTACTTGCTCACTTTCTCTCTGTGAGGGAACAAAAAAAACCACATGGAGAATAGAGAGCAGGAAACAGAAGTGAAAATGATGAGGAAAGAACTTGAGCTGATGGCACGTGACAGAAGGACTTGGTATGTGTTTGTTGAAGGTCTATGCTCCTCGGGGAGCTAAAGGGTACTGATTGATTGATTTTTCTCTGTGTCGTTTATGCATGGGCATGTAATCATTCTTAATGAAATAAGAGAACAAATTTAGCTTGAGACTTCGCTATAGATAATAATTGTTTGCTTGAAATGAAGAACAATGGGCCGTATGTTCGATATAGCCTCAAGAATTCAGAAACATTGTAATAAGGGGTAAGTGTTAGAGTAGGTTTAGGAATCTTCAGAAGCCGATCTACTATGAGGCTAATGTAGCTTAAGCTTCAGGGCCTCCAAGTTCAGGTTTCTCTATAATACGTTGCTTTCCAGACCCCCAACACTTTTTATAAAAGGTGCCTCTCCAAGAGTTCAAGCTTCAGGGTCCCCAAAATATACATCTTCCAACTGGGAATCCTAAACCTAACCGTAACCTTAATCCTAACACTAACGACGAACGAACGAACGAACTTTATTTTCAAAGGTTAAGAATTTGCTGACATTTTACCCTTCCTGTCTCTCTCAGCTTGCATGCTGTGTCCTTTCATCCTCACATTTACTTTAAGCATTATTTAAGACATTTATCGTTATAAAAGTAATATAACATCATATATGATAATCAAAGTATGTTTTTAAAATAAATTTTTAAAAAATTAAATGAAAAAACAAAAAAAACAGACTGACAAAAATCGAACTCTACGTGTGCGATCTGCTTGGATGACATCGAAAAACACGCCACACTGATCTTCATTTCAACCAAGTTTTTTAAAGGTTTGAATATGCCTTTCTGTTTCAATCAATACCCTTTAGCTCCCCGATGAGCTTTGGCCTTCAACAAACACTTGCCAAGTCTTCCTATTCCGTGCCATCCGCTCAAATTCTTTCCATGTTTTCCTCATCATTTTCACCTCTGTATCCAGTTCTCTTCTCCATGTGTTTTTTGGTCTACCTCTGTCTCTCTTTCCCTGTGGATCCCAGAACAAGGACAGCCTTGTAATGCTATGAACAGGTTTCCTCAATGTGTGTTCTATCCATCGCCAGCGTCTTCTTCTCAGCTCTTGTTCCACTGGCACTTGTCTGGTTTTTGTCATCAATTCCACATTTGTGACTTTGTCATACTATTTCAGTCCTTCTATTCTACACAAGCACCCGTTTATAAAAGTCTGTAGCTTTTTGGTTGTTTGTTTTGTTGCTCTCCATGTCTCAGAGCCATACAATAGGACTGACTTGACATTTAAGTTGAAGATTGTTATTTTCGTGTTGGACTTGATTTCTCTTGTTCTCCATGTTTCCCAATGCAATGAAAGCTCCGCTTGCTTTTTGTATTCTTATTTTGATATCATTGTGTCCGTCCAACTTTGTCTATATTACTGCCAAGATATGTGTACGATTCTACATCCTTTAATGGTGTTTCTTCAAGTTCAACCTTGTTATCATTTCTTGCATTTATTCTCATAATCTTTGTCTTTTCCCTGTGTATTGTCAGGCCCATTTGTTGTGATCTCTCATTGAAAATTTTCATTTTCTCTTGCATCTGATTATGGTTATGGGACAGAAGAGCCAAGTCATCTGCAAAATCCAGATCATCAAGCTGTTTAGTCAGATTCCAGTGGATTCCATTTCTCTTGTGTGATGTCAATGTTTTCATAACCCAGTCTATTGCTAGTAAGAAAGGAAATGGAGAAAAGAGGCATCCCTGTCTCACTCCCGTTCTAATCATAAACGGTTCTGTAAGTTGTCCTTTATGAAGAACTCTGCAAGTTATGTCTTCATAGGTCTTCCTTATTAAGTTAATGATCTTCATGGGAACTCCATAATGCCTCATCAATTTCCAAAGTGATTCTCTGTCTACACTGTCAAATGCCTTTTCATAGTCCACGAATATGTATAGCGGTGAATTCCATTCCAGACTTTTGTTCAACTATTATTCTCAATATGGCTGTCTAGTCTGTACGGGATCTGTTTTGTCGAAAACCTGCTTGTTCATCTCTCAAGTGCTTCTTTATGGACTCTTGTAATCTATCAAGGATGATTCTGTTTAATACTTTTCCTGGCACTGATAGTAACGTTATTCCTCTATAATTTCTGCACTCTTGTAAATTTCCCTTCTTATGCAACTTGACCAGATAACATTCCTTATTTCTGCTGGTATTTCCTCTCTCTCCCAGACTTTGCCAAGTAGTTTGTATAAAATCTCTGTAGAGGAATCAATATCTGTTTTGATGGCTTCTGCTGGAATTCTATCTGGACCAGCTGCATTTCCATCTTTCAGAAGCTTTATGGCTTTCTTTATTTCTTCTCTACTTGGTCGTTCACAGCTGATTAGTAGCTCCACTTCTGCTGGCTGGATGTCTGTGGGATTAGTTGGAGCTGGTCTATTGAGAAATTCCTCAAAATGTTCTGTCCATCTCTTCATTTGTTCTTGTATATTACTAAGCAATTTTCCATTCTTATCTTTTATGAGGCCATTTGCTTGCTTATATTTCCCTGTTAGCTTCTTTGTGTTGTTGTACAGGTCCCTCATATTTCCTTTTGCTGCAGCTTCCTCTGCTTCCCTTGCCACTTCTTCAATATACTTCCTCTTGTATATTTTGATGTTTGTTCTTACTTCTTTGTTTGCTTCTATGTACACTTTATGAGTCTTGGCTTTGGAGCTTCTGGCTTTGCTTCTGTTTAAATCTGCTTTCTTGTTTTTCCTGTCTTCTATCGTGGTAATGGCTACTGTTTTTATCCATGCTTTGTGCTGATGTTCTCTTTTTCTCAGTACTTCTTCACTTGTCTCGTTCCATATACTTTTTACTTGTTGCCAGTGGTCTTCCACATCTGCTTCATCTTCCAGCTGTTGGAGTACTTGGTATTTGTTGAATACTGTGATTGAAATTTTTTATCTTATTCCCGATTTCTTAGATATCCCACATTATACTGTCGTCTTTAGCTATATACTGTTGTAAATGTCTTGAGTTTTAATTTTGTTTTAGCCAACAGAAAGTGGTGGTCTGATACCATATCTGCTCCTCTACATACTTTTACATCATGCAGTGATGACCTAAACTTCTTACTTATGCATATGTGATCAATCTGATTCTCAGTTCTGTGGTCTGGTGATATCCATGTTGCTTTATGTATTCTTTTATGTGGAAATATGCTTCCTCCTATAACTAGTTGATCTGAAGCACAGAAGTTAGCTAATAGTTCCCCATTCTCATTCATCATACCTAATCCATGCTTTCCCATGATTTCTTCAAAGCCGGTGTTGTCTGTTCCTATTTTCGCGTTTAGGTCTCCCATCAAAATTGTAATGTCCTTTCTTTTCTTGTTGTCCAAGACATTTTGTAGTCTGGTGTAAAAGTCTTCTTTCACATATTCTTCTTTATCATTTGTTGGTGCATAACACTGTGGATGATGTTTATGTTTACTTTCTTTTTGGCTGATTTAAACCTTGCTGTTATAATTTGGGGTCCCATTGCTTCCCGTTATATAAGTGCCTTCTGTGCTTACCTAGACAGCATTATAGCCACCCCTTCACTGTGGTGAGCTCTTTCCTCCTCAAATCCTGAGGACAACACCATTTCTCCTGTGATCAATCTCCTTCTTTCTATGCCCTTCCACCGTGTCTCGCAGAAACCCAGGATATCAATCCTGTAATTTGTCCTTTCCGTTGCTACCTGTGCAGTTTTCCCTTGTTCACACAGAGTGCGAACATTCCAGGTGTCAATCCTGGAGATTTTCCTAGACGAAAAAATGTTAGTCTGCAACCCAGACTCCTTTCGGCTTTCTCTGGGTTGCTTCATGCGCCTCCTTTCCAGAGGACCTTCCTCTGTCTTGGGAAGCTGAGTTGATTTATATTCTGTATTTGACTTGTCCATGTTTGTTGAAGTTGTTTGGTAAAAAGTATTTATACGGGATGGGGTAACCAGCTTCATGCCCAACCCTCCTTAGTCGCTTTTTACGACATGCATTGTAGGGTACAGTGTTACTATGCTTTGCTCCCCTTTCGGGCCCTGGCAACACACGGGTGCATTTCTGTTTACCCTGTCATTATCATGACATATGATCAGAACCACGCAGTAACATAAACTTCTTGTGCCATGCTTATAAACGTATTTGCTCGGACACGTACAGAGAGTTTTGCCTGTTTAATGCGTGCACGCTTGTGCTCGCGTGTTCATGCACCGAAGGTAATTTACGTTTATACCAAGTTTCTTGACCTCAATCACCGTCCTTCAACTTTAGCTGATGCAGGGCGCCCAATTGACCTTTTCGGACTTATTGGTTGTATCTTCGTTTCGTATTTTTAATCCGGGGCACCATCTGTCGTGTTAGGTTATTCCATTATATGTTTTCAAACGGGTGCACCTGGGCTTGTGTTTCTTTGTGTGTTTTTAAGTGTTTTTTTTTGGGGGGGGGGGGGGGGGGGGGGGGGGGGGGGGGGGGGGGGGGTGGGGGGGGGGGGGGGGGGGGGGGGGGGGGGTGGGGGGGGGGGGGAGAGAACCACCACCTGTTTTGTTAGTTCCTTTCTTGTTTTCAAGCGCGACGACCTTTTGTTTTGTTAGGTCTTTCCTATAGAGAATACAAAACATGTTACTAAGAGGAAAATCAGCAGGCATGGACGACATAAAAATTGAAATGATAGACGCTCTGGAGAGCTTTGGTATAGATACAATCATAGATCTGTGCAACGATATATGCAATTCAGGATACATACCACATGACATGAAGACATCAGTCTTTATAACATTGCCCAAAAAACCGAACGCAACGGAACGTTCAGATTTCAGAACAATCAGCCTGATGAGTCATGCAATTAAAATACTACTAACAATCGTACAGGACAGAATAAAAAGTAAGGTAGACAGCGATGTCCTAGAAGAGCAGTTTGGTTTTAGACGGAACAGCGGAACAAGAGAAGCAATATTTTGCCTAAGAATATTAACAAAAATATACAGAGGTCCCAAAAAGTATGCACATGTGCTTCATTGATTATAAGAAGGCTTTTGACAGAGTGGTCAAGAAAATATGGGCCTAACACCATATTCCCAATATGCCTCAATGGGATCCTTTTGACAGAGTCCATCTCGAGAAAATAATTGAATGCCTCGAACACATAGGTATTGATGGAACATACATAAAAATACTCAGTAACCTTAATTGGGAGCCAGCTGCTACAGTAAGATCTGGCAGGAATTATTCACCATATAAAGACATAAAAAGGGGTGTCAGACAAGGTTGTGTGCTGTCCCCCTGCCTATTTAATCTATTACAGAAAAACATTTTCAAACAGATACAGGAAATAGCAGGACTGAACATCAGTGGAAGGTCAATAAACAACCTTAGATATGCAGATGATACCGTGTTGTTAGCTGAAAGTGAACAGGAGTTACAAGAACTAGTGAAGCAAGTGAACAGTATAAGTCACAAATATGGCTTGGACATTAACATCGAGAAAACAAAAAAATATGATAATTAGCAGACAATAAGCCCACATTAAAGATAAGCATAAATGGGAAAATCCTGGAACGATTCTAGAGATTCTCATATCTTGGTCATATAATACAAGAAGATGGCAGATGTGAGGGGAAAAAAAATCAAGAAGAGAATAGGAATGGCCAAAGATTCATTCAACAACATGAAACATATACTGACATCTAAACAGTTAACTCAAAAATTAAAACTAAAGTGTTATATATATTCTTCATTACAGTATGGTGTAGAAACACGGACAATGAATAAGCAATTGGAAGAAAAAATTGAGGCTCTCGAGATGTGTATATATAGAAGAATCGGGCGCATCTCACGGAAAGAGGAGAAAACAAATAAGGAGGTCCTAGAAAACCAAGGTATGAAAAGAGAACTAATGCAGGAGATCAAAATTAGACAGGTAAAATATTTTGGCCACATTAAAAGATATAACACCTTGCAGAAGACCATAATAGAAGGGAGAGTTGAAGCCAAACGTGCAAGGGGAAGACAGCGCTATAAGTGGGAAGATAACGCCAAGAGATAGAAAGGAAAGAGATTTTCAGCGTGCACCATCAAGACAAGAGACAGAAGACGTTGGAGATCCATTACAGCCAACCTTCGTTGTGGAGATGGCAGCTGATGATGATGAAGCGAGACCACTTTCTGTCTTGTTAGGTCCTTCCTTTGTGAGTTTTCAATCGGGATCACCATCTATCTTGCTAGGTTCTTGCTCTGTGTGTATGTTTTTTTCCGAGCCGGAACACCTTCTCTCTTATTAGGTTTTTCCGTTGTGTTTTTTTTTCAAGCAGGGGCACCATTTGTCTTGTTGGGTCCTTTATTGTATGTTTTTCAAGCGGGGGCACCATTTGTCTTGTAAGATTCTTCATTTGTATGTTTTTTTCAAGCAGGGGCACCATTTGTCTTGTTTGGTTCTTAATTTGTATGTTTTTTAAAAGGGGGCACCATTTGTCTTGTAAGGTTCTTCATTTGTATGCTTTTCAAGCAGAAGCACCATTTGTCTTGTTAGGCTCTTCATTTGCTTGTTTTTTAAAGCAGGGGCACCATATGTCTTGTAAGGTTCTTCATTTGTATGTTTTTCAAGAAGGGGCACAATTTATCTTGTAAGGTTCTTCATTTTCTTGTTTTTCAAGCAGGTGTACCATGTATCTTGTAAAGTTCTTCATGTGCATGTTTTTCAAGCAGGTGCACCATTGTCTTGTTTGGTTCTTAATTTGTATGTTTTTTTAAATGGGGCACCATTTCTCTTGTAAGGTTCTTCATTCAAGCAGAAGCACCATTTGTCTTGTTCGGTTCTTCATTTGCATGTTTTTTAAAGCAGGGGCACCATATGTCTTGTAAGGTTCTTCATTTGTATGTTTTTCAAGAAGGAGCACAACTTATCTTGTAAGGTTCTTGCTTACTGTGTATTTTTTCTCACGCGGGGGCACTGTGACGTAATTTGTGCGCTCTCTTCTCCTCTCCGGCCATGTTGAACTACATTTGTTGTGCGTACTAAATTATGTACATTATTCAATTGTTAGAACATTCTTTTTCCCTACTGTCATTGTGCACGTTTCACGCTTCGATGCATGACAGGGCCAGACAAGCGTATTGCCTATCCCTGAGAGATTAATTAAATCACTACAACTTGATAATACCACATTGACTGCAGGTAGATGCGAGCATGAAGTGTTTGCTTAAGATTGCATAATCACTTCCGACTCGACTGTTTGGAACAGGTGATTATAGATAAACGCAATCTTGGAAGACATTTGGAAGAGTGAGCAGTGATATAAGTCAACTTTGACAATCTTTTACGGATATCAAAACTCCATATACGGAGGATGACTGTTTGAAATTTTCAAACGCCTGAGTCATACAGAATACTACATGATGAAAAGTTTTCTTAAAGTGAACTTTGAAAGTATTGGCTGGCATTTGAGGCGCGAATAAACAATGCCGTTGATTGGGATTTGGTCAGAAAATGCCAGGTGGAAGCGTGAGCCAGGAACCCACGATATAACGTAGAAAAAGTTTAACAGATGGCACTGCATTCCAGAAATCGTCAACGTAGAGAGCTCGGACCTTGCCACAAAAAAGAATAGAGTAGGATTCTGAATTTATAGGACCGGACAAAACGTATTAAGAGCATCTTTGTACTTCAGTATAAAACTCGCCAATATTAATACGGAACCCGGATACAGGACCACTCACAAGTCACAGAGGGATTCTGAAATAGAAATAATACCCCAGACGTGTGTTCGGGGCATCTGTGTTAAGTTGCCAAGACTATTCTACTGAGCAAGAAGTCTAAGATTACTCAATTATTGAGTTTGTTGTACCAGTACAAGGCGACCCGACTATTTGTGGTAAGACCCGGAGAGACCATTTGCTCGTACTAGATTGTGGTTCGAAGCTTGAGATCGGCACCTGAAGATTCTTGCCTTGACCCGGAGCCGTTACTTCTTGAACTGACCTGGAAACGGGCCATTCACCACAGAGACGAATCTACAGAAAAGAGGCATCGGCACTTCAGCATTTTGACAAGTCCCAATTTTAACAGGCCAACAACAGCCGAACTTTATTTTGCTAAATTCATCAAGCGTAATGACTTTTCGGTGAAGAAGCCTAATTGTTTTTCATAATCACCAGTTATATTTATTTACATTTGTTTCAAAGTAATTGATCATTAAATTTGTATATGTTGATTTTGTCAAAGTGATAATTGAATTAATTATTACAGAGCGAACTGCACACGTGTGAATTCGGAATTTTATATATATATAAACATGTCAGTCCAAAGTTATGTGAAAGAGATGAAACGATAAGGTTAGTATATAACCGAATTCAAGGAAGGGTTATAAAACAGTCCATAATATTTATATTCGCAGACTCATACGTTCACTGTCGGCTGTTGGAATCCCCAACTGCGCGTGCATATAGCTATGCTGTTCTGTCTACATTAATTCATTTATTGGACACGGACTGATACTAAGATGTATTGATTTAACGCTCACATGAATTGTATACGTATTATAAACAATGCTCGTGATGTCTTCAGATACCAACTAAGATATTAGTAATAGGTTTTGTATATTTAATTTATTGCGCACGAGAACGCACATTTTTGGGGTTTGTGATAATCAACGCGCTTGTTGTCAGAAAAGGGGAGATGACGTATCTGCTGAGAGAAGCAAGCAGGATCCCTACCGGACAGAATGGTCTGATGATATATTTTAGCCCTTCGTTCGGGCATATGAATTTTACCTGGTGATCGGCTCACTGCATTCAAGTCATAGCCTCAGTATCACAGAGTAAGGTATTTCGATATTTAAGCAAAGATTTATATGATTAATTTTGTCTTTGACATTTCGTTCTACAAGTCGACCTCTATCTGGTACCCTCACGCATTGGGACCAGAATGGATAAAACTTGAAACGTATATATGCTTTGGAAGTTTTTGGAACATGTTTTTAAAATGGAAATTATTCATTGTCCGTCACGGGGATCGATTTATTTGAATAGTGTAATTGCCGTCAGACGAGTAACGTCAGACGAGTAACGGCATATATGGAGAGGTCAACCAAAAGTCAGCAGTTAGAAGTTTGTAGACACTTCACAGATTTTATAATTCGATGATGATGTTTGAATACCAGAAGTCGTATTTTATTGTCAATGAAGGAATATTCTTTAATGGGTTGTATACCCTGGGTTGTACGATGAGGGATCGCCCTTGAAAGGTCAACCGTCGTAGAGAACATTTGTTAAACCAGCTATTCACCATTATGAGATGAACATTCGTGATTATGTCGATGTCCTGTATGATGCTTAACCATGTACCTGATGGAATCTAACATACCATTTATGAGGAATGAATTTCATATGTATGCACGATTCTTCGTATCGTCCGTGTCCATGTAATTGTCAAATAAACTGTTGATTGTATCTTTAATCAACCATGAGTTCCAGTGTCCTTCCCTTGACACTGTTGGTATTGATGTGACCATTCGGACTTTAACCGTTCGTACATTCCTCCAAAAAGAACATTTGCGTCAGATACACATAAAGCTAACTGCCATCCCTTACACCATTCAAGCGTATGACTATCAGGCCAAACAACAAAGAGCACCAGTTACAATATATATATATATATATATATATATATATATATATATATATATATATATATATATATATATATATATATATATATATATATATATATATATATACCAATACCTCACTCTTTCGACAGGTTAGGGACCAGAGCTATGACGAAAGTCGAAAATCGACGAAAGTCGAAGCATAGCCTTTATTTAGCTTACAAATGCATTAGGGCCGCCAAAAAAACGTAAATAACTAACTATATAACACTTGCGAATGCGTGCAACACCTAGATAAACAGAAATAAACATAAGAGTAAAGAAAATACAATAAAAAAAAAAAAGAAGGAAATAGCATCTTACCTTAAAATCATTCTTGAGCAAGTAGACGATGAATATATACAGTAT
The DNA here is from genome assembly GCA_024509875.1 of Oreohelix idahoensis. NCBI lineage: Eukaryota > Metazoa > Mollusca > Gastropoda > Stylommatophora > Oreohelicidae > Oreohelix > Oreohelix idahoensis. The sequence goes on from JAMPIV010019005.1 coordinate 314,547, forward strand.
GAACAGTTTTGAATGTTGGTAATTTAGGGGGGATTCTAGACTTAGAAAACCAGATAGAGAAAATTGAGGAGGCTCTTCTTCAGAACTGGAGGATTTCAATCTAATTCTTTTAGGAGAAGGGCACTTTGAAGGAGATCTAACTGGGGCTGGGGCTGATGTTGATGGCTCGGAATCTGAAGGGTTAGAGGGAGGGGTGACTGAAGTTAAAATTGTGCCTCTTTCTCATAAGTTTGGTATGCACTGGCGTAGCGTTTTTAATTTCCTCTAACACTTTAGCTCTGTTCTTTATAATTGTGCTAACTGTAGTGCTTGGTACACCTAGCCTGCGGCCTATTTCAGCATTTAAGATGCCTTGTTCATTAAGCTTGAATAGCTCAAGCTTTTCTTGCAAATTGAGAACCTTATGGGTTCTTTTAACTTTGTCACTACACTTAGGACCCATTATGAATATATTAAAGCACAAAAATAAGTAGTACTTTATAAGGCCTAATCACACAAAAAAGTACAGTATGAAAACTGTACACGTGTCTTATAATCACGATATGAACACTGTTATTAGACTGTTATCACTAAAATAACTATGAACTGTTTACAGTATAATCACAAAAATAATATAGTATGAATAGTTTTGTTATTTTAATCACAAAAATAAGTAGTATTAATATGTTTAATGACAAATATAAGAGATTCAATGCGAACAACTTAAAAAAAAACAGTGCACACCGAACGATTTCTGTTCAAAGACTGAACGACGAAAGAATCAAGATGACGCGCAGTTGTGACCAAATGCGACGAAAGAGCGAAGCGAGCGACGAAATTTGGAAACGTGGTTAGAATTGAAAACCGACGAAAGAGTGAAGCGACGAAAGTCGAGGTATTGGTGTATATATATATCTGAAGAGCCAAAAGAACCATAATAATAATCATTAGAGAAATTTCGCTGAATTAAATCGGCTGGGGCCTTGAACGAGCTAAATCATACAATACATCTTCACAAAAGGCGGCGGGTCAGATAAAAAGTTAGCGTGCTCAGACTAATTCAGCATTGTTCTTGACTTCTGAAATATCTTATGAATACGCCCTCGAGGTAGAAGCATAATTATCCTTCTATCTACAACTCTGCCAAGAGTAATCTTGTGCAAAGGTAGACACCTTTGAAGACCCACATTAGATACTCTATGTTTTGGCCACTGTTGAACCACTACTGAGCAGAGCACTATCCGCGTTATCATCCGTTTGTCCATTCACCTGTTTTTTTCTCCTCCCCTTTCTTTGCAACCACTTACAAAAAAAGACGAGCTTATGTGTCTAATGCTTCCGTTCTTTTATTTCAGTTTTATTATACACCCGAACTCAAAGAACGAGAATTCATTCGCACATTCTAAATCGATTTGACTGAGAGAATATTGTAACACAAAGAGGAAAAGTCGGTTCCCTTTTGTGCGTGTTCTCATAACCCAATGTTTCCCAAAATGTTGTACGCAAACCCCGATGAACGCAAAAGGGATTCAAGGGGTGGGGTACATGGCAGGCTGTTTTATTTTATTTTATCTAAAAAAAATGAATGTTCTGGAAACCCCAGATAAGAGAGGAAATCCCAGGTAAGAGAGGAAACCCCAGGTAAGAGAGGAAACCCCAGGTAAGAGAGGAAATCCCAGGTAAGAGAGGAAACCCCAGGTAAGAGAGGTAGAGAGATTCCAAAGGACACACGGAGAAGAGAACAGGAGACACATATAGAGAGTATTAAGAAGACATGGAAAGATCTTGACCTGATGGTATGGGTAGGAAGACATGGCAGAAGTTTGTTGATAGCCTCTGCTCCTTGGAGAAGGGGTGGGACTGACGGGCTATGATGATGCTGATACAAGTTTTAGCTACAATTCATTAAAATCTAATGTATGTATATATATATATACAACAATTTATATAGAAACGCATACATATATGAAGCAATAGCTTAAATTATGTATGTGTGTTGCGTGATAAATTCTCGCAACATCGTTTTATTTCAATATCTGTTTTATAACGCAAGGGCAACAACTGCTTGAAATTTATAGTCACTTTTCTCGGTAAGCATTTGTCTTCTCGCGTTGGTATCGAATGCAGTTAAGTTTGAGCTGTGGTCGTTTTGCGCTGGACTGCGGATGACTTGTCTTGCTTCTTTGTCGATCGGTTTCCGCCCACCACTAGTGGGAGTGAGCGATTTGGAATGGCGAAAGAGATGCCTCGTTGAAGAGGGGATCTCCGCTATTTTTGTTCTGTCAGGGATGTGTAGTCCTCTTAATGGATATTTCGTTTATTCGAGATAATACCTCTAGTGTTTCCCACATGTCGGGAGGCGTGATATTTCTGTGTATTTCATGAAAGCAAGGTAAATTGACTTTTTTCATTAACTCTATCGATTTTGGGTCGTGAACGATTTCGATTCATAGCCTGTCTGCGAAAGTCGTCGTCACGAGATGTTTTTTCCCAGCTCACATGTCGCTGCATTGTACTGCATCGGTTGATGCATGTACCAAGGACCATTACTTGCTACTTTGTTAAATGAACTAGGTTTGGAAAACCTTTATTATCTAGAGGATATTTTTGAGGACATTATTTATACTTCGGCAGACGTGTCTGTCTTGCTGAAGTCAAACTAAGGAGAGTGAACTGATCTCATACATCTGGTTATCTCCTGGCTGTTATAGAAAAGGATGGAGTTGTTCACCTGACTACATTTACAGCACTTTGAAATATAACATGCATCTGACTCATCATTGTAATGCTGTCTACCGTTTATTGCTGTATTGAATGTTGCTGTGATAATGACTGTTTGATGTGCCTACACATTTGCGTAACCATTTTGTCACTGTGGCGTCCACAATAAATAATGAAGAAAAACGTCAACGGCTGTTTCAAGACTCATTGACTTTATACGTCGTGAGTTTACTGACGTCCTATGTGGATTGCCCTGTTATTGTTGCATGAACATTGTTTTGACTGAACACATCTACACACTACACAAAACCAGACATGCGGATGCCATCCATCATCATATGGCATCACGCATCATTTGGTGGCCATAAGCTGGTTTGATTCTGGTACCAGCAAACACGGGGTCCCTTACCCACTTCATTTTCAACAAGAATTCATCAGCATCCTTCAAGAAATTAACATTCTTCAATACAGTCAACATCTTCAAAATTTTCAAAGTACTCGGCGTTGCCCGGTAAAAGTCAAATTTCAATTTTTTGACGGAAACAAGAATTTGACAGTACCCGGCGTTGTTACATGTTGCCGGATAACTCGGACTGCTGTTATCTTTTACGCAAGTCAAGCAAGTTGCTGCTGTCAAGGTTCCAGTGCTGTCGTTTTTTGAGAAGGTCAAGTGCCGGTTGAAACGGGTTGTTTTTTGAAGAAGGCCAAGTACCGATTTCCATCAACTTACTTTTGGATTAGAAGGTCAAGTGCCGAAACAACTCAACACACAGTATGTCAGAAGCTCTTGTACCATCGTGTTAGCAGTGGAAGCAGTTCAGATGTGCCATCATCGTTGGAGCTTCGCTCTTTAGGACGTTGATTGACATCCGTTTTTCTGCTGTTCTACGATTGGAAGCCTATAAGTTAAGTGGCCTGTTTGTATGTAAACTGTGCCCTTATACTTCTGCTGAGTCTTCTGTGTATCATCTCATTCTATATGTTATATGTTTATATGTTATTTGTATATTTATATGTTTATATTTCAGCGGGTTCTCGGTTGGGTGGTGTCTCCGTTAGATTATGCCACGTCATAGAGGTCGTCTATTGTGAGCGTTTTCTGTAAGGTTTGCAAATTTCCAATACTGGAATTTGCTAAGCGACTTCTGTTGCTATTTATGTTAGCTGTGATGACATGTTTTAATATTGTTTTCGTTATTATTTCGCATTCTTTAGTTTTGTTTTGATTGTTTTGTGTTTGTTAGCCTACTCTTGTCTATAATTTAGTTTCATACAACATTTTTGTTTATACACTGTGGTGTCATGTATTTTGTTTAATTCTATCGCAGATATCGTCACATTTTTTGTGATATTTCATTAATTTCTGCTTTATTTTTAGTTGATTTCTGCGAAAGTTTTTGTATTGTTGCTGATCTTTGTTATTGTTTACATTGTTATTGTTTACATTGTTTGTATTGTTTACATTTTCAATGTTTACATTCTGCATGTGTTTACATAGTCATTGTTTACAGTTATAGTAATTAGTTAATGGGCTATGCTAATGCACTGTTACTACTATACTGATGATAAATGAATGATGAATAGTGTCGTGCACTATTGAATGAGAAGTGCACTTATGATCAAGAATTGAGTGCTGATATTTCATATACAAGTTCTTTGATTGGAGACTTGTTTCCCACAGAGACTGGGATAATATAAGGTGATGTGAATATACAAGTGCTTAATTAAGACTTGTTACACTTAGGTTTGAAATAAATTAGTTAATTATTTCAGGTTTTGGACTCATATGTTAGACAACATGTCTACATTTGAGCACTTTATTGAGCAGGGTAAATTGCTTGGGAAGACTGGTGATAAGTTAGAAGAATTTGCAACTGCTCGATATGATAAAGCAATGGAAGCTGAACAAAAGAAACTGCAGATGCAGGTGGATGAAAAAAGATTCCAAATGGAAATGGAAAAACAAAAAAGGGAATCAGAAGCTGAGGAGAGAAAACTCCAGCTACAGCTAGAAGCTGAAAGACTTCAAAAAGAGGCTGAGAATAAAAGACTTGAAAAAGAGGCTGAGAATAAAAGACTTGAAAAAGAGGCTGAGAATAAAAGACTTGAAAAAGAAGCTGAAAATAAAAGACTTGAAAAAGAGTCTGAAAATAAAAGACTTGAAAAAGAAGCTGAAAATGAAAGACTTCAAAAAGAGGCTCAGGCTGAGGAAAGAAGATTACAGAGAGAGTCTGATGAGAGGAAAGAGAAAGCAAAAATGGAACATGAAGAAAAGGTCTTAGCTTTAGAGTTGGAAAAATTGAAATTGACAAGCATGAGTAATGGTAATGATTCAAACAAGGGTTCATCTTCTGGTAAGGCTAATAATGATACTTTTAAGATTAAGTTACCAACATTTAGTCCTTCCAGCGATGACATAATGTTCTATCTGGACAGATTTGAACAAGCATGTACAGCTCATAACATAGACAAAGCAAAATATGTTTATCAGTTATCAGGGATACTGACAGGTAAAGCTCTAAGTATATTAAATATGGTGGATGAACCTGACAAGAACAATTATGAGGTTGTCAGGGCCGCTTTGTTAAAGAAATATCAGCTTAACGAAGACGGCTATCGTCTACAATTTAAAAACATGTTACCTGAAAATGGAGTTGAATTCTCCGAGTTTATTGCAAGAATACGCATTACTTTCTCACGATGGGTTGAACTATCTAAGACGGAAAAAACTTATGAAGGACTTATGGACTTAATACTTAGAGACAAAGTCATGTCGTCTGTCAATGAGTCTTTCCTTGCTTTCCTTCATGAACGTAAACCTAAAACAATAAAAGAAATGGAAGATTTCTGTTGCCAATACGTAACTGCGCACCCACACATAACCATGGGTAACTCTAAGGTGAAAGAAGGTTTACCAGTTGCTTCGGCAGCTCCGTATGGTCAAAACTTTGCTCGTAGATCCCAACAAAATTTTGATAGAAAGAGTAGCGGTAATTTCTGTCAAAATCATGGAAATCAATTTCATGGTGATTCTTCTTCGAAGAATTGGAGACAACCTGATAGTACTCGTTACTATCACCCTAATAATTATAAGCATTTCAAAAGAGGATATGGTAATAGAGGTTATTCCTGCCGAAGACCTCAAAACCAAACAAATAGATGTTCGCATCAATGTGAACATGATAGTAATCGTGGAAACTGGAATTCGAACCAGTATAACAATTACAATAGAGACAATAATAACTGCAGAGATAATAATAACTCTGATAACTTCAGAGGTAATAATAGTCGGGGTAGATCTCAACACAAAAAAAAGAGATATCAGCAGGCTAATGCTGTACAACAGGAAACTGAGGCAGCCTGTAATCATGTTGTTGATAGTAAAAACTTTGACGCTGTCACTAGTTCTGCTTTTGACTTTGAGAGAGCAAACAAATGTCCCCAATGCAGTACTTTATTCGAACCGGGTACCATAACTACTTTGAGTTGTGGTCACCCACTTCCCGCTCTTCCTGCTGCTGTTGCGCATGACGGGAGGGGTTCTTTAATTCTACATAAGGGTCTTGTTAATGATACTCCGGTCTCACTACTTTTCGATTCCGGATGCACCACTATTGGTGTTAGACAATCGCTTGTAGATCCATCTTGTGCTACAGGAAGGGTTATTAAATGTGTCACATTTGGCGGCACTCTAGAAAAATATCCTACTGCTGTAATTCGCATTGCCACTCCTTTCTTTACTGGAGATGTGCATGCTTGTCTCTTACCTAATCCTATTGCGGACCTTATTATTGGTCGTATTCACGGAGTTAGGGAGTGTACCCCACAGCAGATTGCTGCTTGGGAAGATAATAACATGCAAGCTACAAATGCAGTAGTTACAAGAGCACAAGCTCTACAAACACCCGAAACTTCACTGAATAGTGATAATGAAGTTGATAGCCAAGATAGTCACTTAGTGATCACTCGTGACTCTTTCATAAAATTGCAAGAAGAAGATTCTTCTTTAAAAAAATTCTTCGTTCTTGCGAAGAAAGGTGATCCGAATCAGGATACAAATAGAAAATCTTGGATTGCAATGAGAAACGGCGTACTTGTACGTATGGTACAAGATTCGGCTACGTCGGCACATTCGCAAATTCTTGTTCCCAAGAGCATGAGAGTCCAAATATTGCAACATGCTCATGACTCGCAATGTGCTGGACATATGGGTTTTGCCCGTACGAAGTCGAGAGTCCTTGCGGCTTTCTTTTGGCCTTTTGTCAATAAGGACATTCGTATTTACTGCCGATCATGCAAGGTATGTCAGGAGGTCAAATCTAGAGGACCACGACATGCTGCGCCTATCCAGGCTGCTGACATTCCTATTCGGCCGTTTCAGAAAATGGCCATAGATATTATTGGCCCTTTTAAGGTCAAGTCGGCCAGAGGACATCAGTTTATCCTTACATGTGTCGATATGTGCACACGTTGGCCAGAGGCTATTCCTCTTAAGAGCATATCTACTACAGATATCGCAGATGCTCTTTGGTTGATATTTTCTCGCTTGGGGTTCCCCAGAGAAATATTGTGCGCGTCCACGCGGCCCTATGTCTTTATTACACGATCTCATCACTGCCGATGATATTAGCGATGAAACTCAATCCTCATATGAGTATGTCATTGCTCTTAGACAAAAGATCATTGAGGCATGTAAGCTAGCAACTGCTTCATCAGAAATTGCTAAAGAGAAGGCAAGGCAGTTTGCTAACAAGAATAGATGTCTACGACAACTTTGTCCAGGTGACAAAGCATTCGTCCTACTCCCCAGTAGGGAAAATAGACTTCTTATTGCATGGAAAGGTCCGTATGCAATAGTCTCTCGGATTTCCGATGTTGACTATGTGGTCGATATTGATGGAAAGCATAAAACTTTCCACATAAACATGCTTTCGGAATTTCACGAACGTCCGGACTATTTGCTGCCTATTTTCCAGGCAACGGATGATGCTCCTGCACCTCACGGTCATTATTCATCCCTGTCTGTCATTCAGGATGAGGAAGCTACCTTCTCTGATGTCAACCTTCCCCTTCCAGTGGTTCCATTACATTCCACGGAATCTTGGAAAAACGTTTCTGTTTCTCCTAATCTTTCTGGTGACGAACATCGACAAGTCTCGTCGATGTTACAAACATTTCAGGATGTTCTCACTGACATTCCTGGACACACAGATGTCATAGAACATGACATAATTCTTACCGACAATAATCCAATTAGGGTTAGGCCGTATCCTATTCCTATACACTTTCAGTCGCAAGTGGAAAAGGAATTGGATGAAATGATTCAATTAAATATAATTGAACCATCGACTTCACCATATTCTTCTTCCATGGTTATTGTCCGGAAGAAGGATAAGAACATACGAATTTGCGTTGATTATCGCAAATTGATTCAGGTCACAAAGTTCGACGCTGAACCGATGCCTTTGTTAGAAGATCTACTGATTAGACTTTCTAATTCTAGATTCTTCACTAAACTTGACTTGTCTAAAGGTTATTGGCAAGTGCCTTTAGCAGAGCATGCCAAACCTCTTACTGTTTTTTCTACACCTAGGGGTCTATTTCAATGGAATGTTATGCCTTTTGGTCTCATGAACGCCCCTGCCACTTTCGTTCGCATGATGCGTCGAATTCTGTCACATCGTTCGGATGTCATCGCATACTTAGATGACATCTGTCTCTTCAGTGATACCTGGGAAGATCACTATTTAGGGTTATATGACTTACTGTCCACTCTACGTGAGAATAATTTGACAGCAAAACCTTCTAAAGCTTTTGTTGGTTTTGGTGAAATCTCTTTCCTGGGTCATCGTGTTGGTCATGGTCTCTTGAAGACAGAAGACCACAATACTTCCAAAATACTGAACATCTCTGTTCCTAAAACGAAGAAACAAGTTAGGAGTCTCTTAGGTTTAATTCAATTTTATGGGAGATTTATTCCAAATTTATCTTCGATCATGGCACCTCTATCAACATTGTTGAAGAAAGGTTCGCCTAATCTGGTCCGTTGGTCTGAAGAATGCCAATCTTCACTAGACCAAATCAAGAATATATTTTCTTCTCCTCCCATCTTAAGATTACCTACTCTTGATAGGACTTTTGTTCTTCGGAGTGATGCTTCATCCACTGGGATTGGAGCAGCACTGATGCAAGAATATGCAAATACTCTGCATCCTGTTATGTACATTTCTAGAAAACTAAATGCGGCAGAGAGGAACTACTCGGTTTTAGACCGTGAGTTGTTAGCGATGGTTTGGTCAATTCTAAAGCTACAAAGATTCCTCCTGGGCGCACATTTCATTCTAGAGACTGATCAGAAAGCTCTTACAGCTATTCAGACTAAGAATTTGAAGAGTTCGAGATCCACTCGATATGCTATAGCTCTTCAACCTTTTCACTTCACGGTACGAGCTATCCGTGGTGCGGATAATGTGATGGCTGACATTTTGTCTAGATGCCCACATGACTCCAACTAATACTTCTGTCCTATATTTCCATATATTACAGAGTCATAACACACCTATATTTCTACAATAGATTAGCACATCTGTACTTACTTTATATGTACACACTATCGTGCTTTGTTGTCATCTTCTTCTGTTCGTTTTTTTAAGATGATAGAGGAGGACTGAGTAGTTAATATAAGGGCCGTTAGTTTACTAAACAGCCACAATTATTAATAATGTATTGTACCTTATGAAGCATATTAGTTATTAATTAGCATTATATTGCTTGTACTTTCTCAGAATGTCATTGTTGAGCTGAGGACTTACCTTACGAGTTCTAGATTGTGTACTTACCCTCGGAATACCAGAGCATATGTCCTGGATCGTCATGTAGTTTAACTTTACTATGTACTTATGTCATTACATGTCAAAGAATGTACTATCTAAATTTTCCTATCAGATTTGTACATCCATTTTTAAAGACAATATTAGAGTATGCTGTTTAATGATGATTATAGTAACTTGCATACGTATATTGTGTTTACATGCTAACGTGATGTGTGTTGGTGACACCTCCCCGATGTGAATATTTTTTGAGACATATTTATTTTTCTGTTGAGGTATATCCTCACCAGACACTCTATAATTAGCCTATTGTTTGGCAATTTAGTTAATTATCAGCGCATAATTCGTGCGTTTTGAGCCGCTTATCGCTTGCTCTTTGATATTGAAAAAAAATTTGTTCCACATTTTTTTTTTATCGGGAGGAGGTGGTGATATGTTGCGTGATAAATTCTCGCAACATCGTTTTATTTCAATATCTGTTTTATAACGCAAGGGCAACAACTGCTTGAAATTTATAGTCACTTTTCTCGGTAAGCATTTGTCTTCTCGCGTTGGTATCGAATGCAGTTAAGTTTGAGCTGTGGTCGTTTTGCGCTGGACTGCGGATGACTTGTCTTGCTTCTTTGTCGATCGGTTTCCGCCCACCACTAGTGGGAGTGAGCGATTTGGAATGGCGAAAGAGATGCCTCGTTGAAGAGGGGATCTCCGCTATTTTTGTTCTGTCAGGGATGTGTAGTCCTCTTAATGGATATTTCGTTTATTCGAGATAATACCTCTAGTGTTTCCCACATGTCGGGAGGCGTGATATTTCTGTGTATTTCATGAAAGCAAGGTAAATTGACTTTTTTCATTAACTCTATCGATTTTGGGTCGTGAACGATTTCGATTCATAGCCTGTCTGCGAAAGTCGTCGTCACGAGATGTTTTTTCCCAGCTCACATGTCGCTGCATTGTACTGCATCGGTTGATGCATGTACCAAGGACCATTACTTGCTACTTTGTTAAATGAACTAGGTTTGGAAAACCTTTATTATCTAGAGGATATTTTTTTGAGGACATTATTTATACTTCGGCAGACGTGTCTGTCTTGCTGAAGTCAAACTAAGGAGAGTGAACTGATCTCATACATCTGGTTATCTCCTGGCTGTTATAGAAAAGGATGGAGTTGTTCACCTGACTACATTTACAGCACTTTGAAATATAACATGCATCTGACTCATCATTGTAATGCTGTCTACCGTTTATTGCTGTATTGAATGTTGCTGTGATAATGACTGTTTGATGTGCCTACACATTTGCGTAACCATTTTGTCACTGTGGCGTCCACAATAAATAATGAAGAAAAACGTCAACGGCTGTTTCAAGACTCATTGACTTTATACGTCGTGAGTTTACTGACGTCCTATGTGGATTGCCCTGTTATTGTTGCATGAACATTGTTTTGACTGAACACATCTACACACTACACAAAACCAGACATGCGGATGCCATCCATCATCATATGGCATCACGCATCAATGTGCTAGTGTACATAAAATAATATACCTGTCACAAAAAGTAGGGGATATTGAATTTAAAAGTTATCCAAAGACAATATATTTCAAATTAGTTCATTTATTCCTTCGTACAAGTAAACTTGAGCATCATAACAAGACATTTGCGGTATAAGAAGTGTTATGGCTTTACTCACATGATTTTAGTCGCACTGGCAACCAAGGCGGGGTAGGTACTTCATTTTCACAAAAATATTCCAATATTTCTAAAAACGTGTAGGGCCCCCGTTTGCCGCTAAACATGCATTGCAACGACGTCTCATACTGCAAATAAGCCTTCTGATTTCGTCTTGATGAATTCTCTGCCACTCCTGCTGAAGGGCCTGGGCTAACTGCTGAAGAGTCTGTGGAGCGGCTGGACGTTGTTGGACGTGTCTATTCAGGAGGTCCCACAAATGCTCAATAGGAGACAGGTCGGGGGATATCGGCGGCCACGGTAACGTTCGGATATGCTGCATCTGAAGGTGATCTTGGACGACGCGAGCACGGTGAGGACGTGCATTGTCATCCTGGAAGATGAAATCTGGTCCGTGCCGTTGAGCAAATGGCACAACGATAGGCTCGATGATGTTGTCACGGTAGTAGAGCCCTGTGATATTGACCTGGCATATGTGAAGGTCGGTCCTGTCATTCATACAGATGCCTGCCCACACCATTACACTGCCACCTCCATAACGGTTGTGTGCAGCAGTTGCAGGAGGCTGGTAACGCTTACCTCGCCGTCGCCAGACACGTATTCGACGATCGTGAAAATCCAAAAGGAAACGGGACTTATCAGAAAACATCACTGATGCCTACTGTTGATTGGTCCACCGATGATGACGTTGGCACCAATCCATTCTTGCTCGCCTGTGTTGTGGTGACATGGGCAAAGCTACAAACGGTCTGCGTGAGGCCAGTTGCACTTGGTGCAAACGGTTTCGTACTGTCTGAGTTGAGACCCGGATCCCAGTGGTCTGTTGAAGGTGTTGCTGAAGTTGAGTAGCATTTAGAGTCCGAGTTCTGAGGGCCTGAGTAACAAGAAGTTGATCTTGGCGGCGTGTAGTGACTCTTGGGCGGCCAGTCCGAGGCAGATCAGCCACTGTGCGGAAATTTTGATACCTGTTCCACAGTCTGCTGACAACTGACTGTGAAACATTGAGGTTCTGAGCAACATCCACTTGCCGACTTCCGGTTTGCAACATGCCTATGCCTATCCATCTCTGCTGTTCTGTCAAACGTTCCATGACGAAGAAAAGAAATTTTATCTGTTGCAGAGTCTTTTTATACCTGTCCATGGTGAGTAGTGTTGATCAAACCCGAGATACACGCATTTTTGTGAAAAAGAATAATGTGTGAACTTTACGGATGGGCCCCCACCTCTGTTCTTGGGATAGGCTTACTCATCATGAGTCACCAGGTCAACATGATATTGCACGTGAGAGTGGAGAAGAGCGTGCTCGATATGTCCATGCAACCATTAAAATACGAAATCCACTCTTTTGTAAAATAATACATACCATCTTAAAATATCCCCTAATTTTTGTGACAGGTATATTATAATAACCACCCTCAAATACCTACGCCAGAGTAGCGTTTATCTTTATATATATATATATATATATATATATATATATATATATATATATATATATATATATATATATATATATATATATATATATATATATATATATGCTCTTTTGAGTACAGAATGTATTTTTTTCTGTGAACCTTTTTATTTTGACCAACATATTAATCTACTTTTTTTGTGTGTGATTCCCTCTTCCCACAAAGACATGAGCTCTAATACAAGTTAGTAGTGGACGTAGAAGAAACTTCAATTTTACCTTTTTTCATTTTCCTACTTGATTTAAAAAAAATAATTTACTTTACTCAAGTAGGCCTAAAAGTCTTATCACAAATTTGTACTCTGCAATTTCTCTAATGAAATGTGGTATGTGCAGGCGTAGTTTTCGTCCATATTTAAAACTATGATGTTTTAGCTGACCCTGTCTGAAAAAAAAAACCCAAAGTAGTTAAGCTTAACTTATCTTTTATCAAATGAATCTCCTTCTTTCCTTTCATAAATTAAAAAAAAAAAAAAAATTGAAGGTAAACAGATTTAATTTTTCTTTAATAACTGGCTTAAGCCACAATGGGGTTTATTTTTTTCTAATGGTAGATTTAATTCAAAGGTTGTTGACACGGGCTAATTTTCCCACCCCATCTATGGCATGTGGCATTTATAATTGTATACAAGCATAAACAAAGTCAACTGTATGCCTTCCGTGTCAGACTCATTATCTAGCAGTTAATATGGCAGTAACACCGCGACTCGAAGTAATAATGAGACATCTTGACTGCAGAGTCAATCTTCATACATTTGAATACTTCACTAACGTTTCACAGTAACACATGGAAAGTGTGATGCAGATAATACAAATGATACTTTGACAATTCGCTGTTCCTCTAGCATATATCAGTAACACTATCAATAACTGCTACTATCAATAACACTGCGAAAATACCTCGCATATTTGTCATCACGCTGCTACAATACCAAATAACCGATTGCTTCACAAATTACATTTTTCCGACATTACGTCATCAGCAGTTTCTCCACATTGCATTTCATCTGATGTCTCAACAACTTCATTGCACCATGGCACTTTCTGTTTCACTCGGCAACGTCCCTCGTTCAACTGCCGTTCAGCTACGATCTCAACTCACTCATGTCCTGACATTCACTCACACTGTCCACATATCAGCTTGATCAGACACGAACAGCTCACAACAACTCATGTAAACTTCACACAAATATACTCACTTTTTAACAGACCCTCCCCCCCCCCCCCCCCCCCCCCCTAATCACATGTCATACTCTTACACCCAAACCAATGCCTCTTCCTGTGGGGGACATGTGCCAACAACTACTCTCAAACTGTTCGTGACAGTTGTGAATTGATTTTAATTAATGTTATTTACACAGTGAAAATTTATTGACAATGTTGAATAGCAAAGCTACTAAGAATACTGGGAGATGGCGATAAATATAAAAATGTAGCCTGCTCCATCCCTACACACCACTGCGTTCACTAACATCATCTGGCGCGCAAAGTTAAAAAAAAAAACTAAAACAAACTACGTTTGTATTTTTTCAATCCTCATCTCTCGCGGAACCTGTAGAGACCTCTCGCGGAACCCAATGTGAGAAACCCTGTTTTGGAGACAGCACGCGCTGTTACCGCGTTACATAATAAAACAATTCCTATTTTATGTGATAGCTATTGCATATAAATATTACGGTGGGACTTCCACATAACGGTTGACCCGTGTCGCGTTTTTAAACTTTGATGTTACAATGTTTAATTTAGCAGATCTTTTTATATGGAATAGTAATTGACAAAGCCCAATGGGCTGATCACCCGTTGGCTTGTCACACCGATTACGGAAACAACGGCAGATGGATCTATTTGTTGTTGCCCTAAAGACGCCGCTAGGCGTGATGGGAAACTACAACAGAGAAAATCAATCTGCTGTTGCCCTTAAGACGCCACAAGGCGTGATAGCCTCTGACTGCTTGGTCGGTCTTTGGCTAAGGACGGAAGAAGAAGAAGAAGAAGTAATTGACAAAGGAGACAACCTCGAACGGTGGGTTTATTGTTTCGGCGAAGAACGTTTGTAGTTTCCTGCCCGTTTTATTTCTTTCTTTAATTATTTTACTGTTTCCCTTTCTCGTTATTTGTCCTGTTTTGATTTTTAATACAACTGCATGCTGCTATTTGGCGGTCGGTTTTAAAGGGCGGAACGCCCGACTGGCAGAATGGTAAGAGCTGCTAGTTACCCGATTTCGGGAATGAATCCTGGTAGCTAAACGCTGCAGTCTACCCAGCTGTAAATGGGTGTCTGACTCGTAGGTTAGAGGGGCGCAGAGGTAGCTAGGAAGGGACTTGGTCAACCTTCCTTATAAAGTTGAGACTTAGCGAGGTGAAGTCTCTAATATGTCACTCCCCTACCTTAAATGGTGGAAAATATTCGACATGGCCAGGAGTCCTACGCTTTCTGAGGTGCCACACGCTATCTGATGTGTCACACGCTTTCTAATGTGTCACACGCTTTCTGGTGTGTCTCACGCTATCTGATGTGTCACACGCGTTCTGATGTGTCACACGCTTTCTGATGTGTCACACGCTTTCTGATGTGTCACACGCTTTCTGAGGTATCAAACACTTTCTGATGTGTCACACGCTTTCTAATGTGTCCTCTGCTTTCTGATGTGTCACACGCTTTCTGATGTGTCACACACTTTCTGGTGTATCACACGCTGTCTGATGTGTCACACGCTGTCTGATCTGTCACACTCTATCTGATGTGTCACACGCTATCTGATGTGTCACACGCTGTCTGATCTGTCACACGCTATCCGATGTGTCACACACTTTCTGATGTGTCACACGCTTTCTAATGTGTCCCCCGCTTTCTGATGTGTCCCCCGCTTTCTGATGTGTCACACGCTTTCTTATGTGTCACACGCTTTCTTATGTGTCACACGCTTTCTGAGGTATCAAACACTTTCTGATGTGTCCCCCGGTATCTGATATGTCACATGCTATCTGATGTGTTGTAGCGAAATGTTTTTAAGAGTATAGAGGTCAGTAGTAGTTACTGAAAGAACAGAAAAAAATTCTGTATGGAAAGAATATAGTCCCAGTGTCAGAAAAGAGCACTGGTATCACAGGATAGTCACAGCTGTGAAGGTCTCTACTTCAGATAGTAATCAGATTAAAGTTAGAGCCTAAGATGCAACCTTCGCTAGTAACTAACCTATGATGATCAACAATTCAGTAAAACTCAAATTGCAACAATATAAAATTGAAAAGTCAGAAGAAGACAATTACTGAATCATTTATTATTTACATCTATCTTCCGTTCTTCTTGTGCAATTATGAAATGATGAAAAATGTTGATATTGCATGAAATAAAAGATGAATTTCACACTTATTCAAAAGTTAAGTTGTAATTATTAATTAGACTAAAAGTCTTTGTTGAAATGTTCCTTCAGATTTTCTTTTAAAATTAAATGTCATTGTCTTGAAACTTGACTTAGAACAGGTTATCATCACAACACTTATAATTTTCTTTGAATAGTTCGAGATCCTGCTGTTCCAAACCAGAACAGTAACCTGGAACAAAGTGTGACAGGTGGCTAAACTTTGGTCGTAATGGCCCACAAGTCTACGTGTCAGTCAGTGGCGTATCCTGGTAATGCGAGCTAGGCGTGCTGCTACTTAAAATGAATATGTACGCCTACTATTTAACTTCTTCCCCTCTTAATTTAAAAACCAACTATATTCAATTACGCAACGATAGTTATTAGGGGTATATGTCAACTATCTCCGATATACTAATTAACTTACAACTTGAAACTCACTGTCACTGTAATAATCTGCATTCCCGGCAACTAACAAAAATTAATCACAAAAAACACTGGACGGACACAACCGATTTTTACAACTCGAGAGCTGCAGGACCACTGCACGCATGTTCGTATTGTATTTACGTATCTGGCCATGACCCCGATCCAATCAAACCAGTGTTCAGACGTGAATCCGAAACGTGCCGCACGCATTGTGACGGAATTACCCGAGAAACTTCGGGCGATTGCTACCAACCAATAAAAAACTGCACTATAAAAAGCGTCTGGGGAAACTGAAACTAGATTATACTCGTAGATTCTATGCGGGAAAATCCGTTATCCTGGTGCGTGCGGTCCGAAAGCAGAACATTAGAAGAGAAATATTTTATAGAATAATAAATTAAATTTTTATTTTCCTTCGGGCATAGGTGTGCGCAGCACGCACAGCACACATAGAGAATACGCCACTGGTGTCAGTGAGTGACGTGTTCAGAGTATGCATGTGTATGTATGACACACGGATTTGTTCTATTTTCAGTATAACATAGGCATGGCATGTGTCTAACTGTAATACATGTTCCTAAATAAATAAAATACAATGTTAGTGCACATCATGAGGCTGCAGGACTACGAAAAGGCCTTTGACAGTGTAGACAGAGAATCACTTTGGAAATTGATGAGGCATTATGGAGTTCCCCTGAAGGTCATTAATTTAATAAAGAAAACATGAAGACATGACATGCAGAGTTCTTCACGAAGGACAGCTTACAGAACCGTTTGGGATAAGAACAGGAGTGCGACAGGGATGCCTCTTGTCTCGATTTCTTTTCTTACTAGCAATAGACTGGGTTATGAGATCATCGACAACACACAACAGAAATGGAATCCAGTGGACTCTGACTAAGCAGTTGGATGATCTGGATTTTGCTGATGACTTGGCTCTTCTGTCCCATAACCGTAATCAGATCCAGGGCAAATTGACAACACTCGATGAGAGGTCATAGCAATTGGGTCTGAAAATACACAGGGAAAAGACAAAAATAATGAGAATAAATGCAGGTAATGATAACAGGGTTGAACTTGAAGAAACACCAATACAAGATGTAGAATCGTACACATATCTTGGCAGTAATATAGACAAAGTTGGAGGGACAGACAGCGATATCAAAATAAGAATACAAAAGGCAAGAGGAGCTTTCATTGCATTGGGAAATATATGGAGATCAAGAGAAATCGGATCCAACACGAAAATAAGAATCTTCAACTCAAATGTGAAGTCAGTCCTATTGTATGGCTCTGAGACATGGAGAACAACAAAGACAACAACCAAAAAGCTACAGACTTTCATAAATGGGTGCTTGCGTAGAATAGAGGGATTAAAATGGTTACCAACGTGGAACTGATGACAAGAACTAGACAAGTGCCAGTGGAACAAGAGCTGAGAAGAAGACGATGGCGATGGATAGGACACACACTGAGGAAACCTGTTGATAGCATTACAAGGCAGTCCTTGTTCTGGAACCCCCAGGGCAAGAGAGGCAGAGGTAGACCAAGAAGCACATGGAGAAGAGAGCTGGAAACAGAGGTGAAAATGATGAGGAGAACGTGGAAAGAACTTGAGATGATAGCACGTGACAGGAGGACTTGGCATGTGTTTGTTGAAGGCCTATGCTCCTTTGGGAGTAGAGGGTTATGATGATGAGGCTGCAGTCGCCTTCTACAGTTATAGTAGCTCGCAGCCATCTATACAAGTATTCTTATTGATTATAAGCTTTAGAACACTCCTGAGTTTCCATTCCGGCTTAACCCTGGTAAGTATCGGGTTCGTTTCGTCAGCCACAAATTTAATTCCAATTTAGTCCTCACAGATCGATTAAACCTATCTAACCTGTAATGAAATTTAATTTATTGCCTCCCCTGCTTTGCAATAGTGGTCCAAAATTGGCCAAAACTCAAGAGTATCTAAATGGGTCGTCAAAAGTGTCTACCTTCGCACAAGCTTACTCTTGGCAGAGATGTAGATAGGAGGGTAATGACGCTTCTACCTTACGGATATATTAAACATTCTGTCTTATACGTTTGATTTCATACATTTAATAACTGAATCAACTATGTTTGTTTAGTTTTAAAATATCACGTAACAAATTTAATAATGAATTAGTCTTTAACAGGTTAAAATAAATAGGGAAAGATTGGTGAAATTTTAGATGAAAGCGTCTTCATAGAGACTTAATAGGGGAGTGATAAAAGTCTGTTTTGCTGATGCCTTTTTTTTTAAAAAGAACTTAACTCTTGATGAGTCCTGTCGCCGTGGTTTCCGTCACTTCTTTTTGGTGATGAGTGCACTTCTCCGCATAACTCGTCCAATGTAGGCGGTCAGTGTTGATGCTCTTCTTTCACACTAGCGGCGTAGGAACTTCAGTACTTCAAACAGTCTGATAGCTTGTAACCACGAACTTTTTATACAAAATAGAAAGAACAAATGCCTCTGCTAAGTACACTGAGTTGGAAGCTTAACAGGCGCATCCTCTCGCTGTCCACCCACCAATGTTCATCTCTCAGAAGAATTAATTAAATTCTTGAGAACACAGCGTAGCTCAGGGAAGATGATTAAAAATCACCGGGAAAGTGTGGCTGGACAGCGCGAATAATGATTTGTGCCTGAACTAACAAATATATGTTACACTTACCCCAAAAATTTGGGAATCTACAAACTCCTCGCACAGGTTAGAATGGACACGAGCAATTTAGGTTTTATGCTCTCGAATCACTTGGCCTGAGAGATTCCTCTTATGACGGTGTTCTGTGAATCACTTGGTCTGGACATATTTTGATTCCTCTTATGACGGGTGTTCTGCGAATCATTTGGTCTGGAAATATTCTCTTATGACAGGTGATCCAATTCCTTAGGACTCCAGTCTTGTATTTATAAATTTTTTAAGTTTTAAAGTTTCCCAGGTACTTCGAGCTGTCCTGGTCCTTTTAAGTTTCCAGTCTTTGTATTTATATACGCGGGTTTACTTGTAAGTTCCAAAGTTGCCCAAATACTCGATCTGTCACTTATAATTATGGAATTCTAAGCCTGATCATTCTTTCTCTGGCTTTAGGGAGTTGCTAATTTGACGTTGCGATGCAGTCTTTCATCTGTGTCTCTGATTTCGCTATATTATACCTCTCATTCTCAGTTCAAATCCCAGATTGTGCTTCCCAATCATTGTGTATTCCGGCTTTCACTTCAATCCAATTGAAAGCTCTTTTGCACTATGTGGGTAGGGTTGCTTAATTTAAAATATTTCCCACGTGTTTTAAAATAAATTTAAAATTGCAAACGTGTGACTTCTATCTAATATGCCGTAATATTTCCGGTGACATCTTGTGCACTCTCACAAACAAATGTGTGAACTGATTACCTATCTAAATGTCTTCCGTTAAGATTGTTTACCCAGACAAATTATCTATAATAATGATACTGACAGGTGCCAGCGGATGCGATAATCTAATTATCATCCATCATTCAGACGCCTTTCTTAGATAGCAATCTGGCTTTACTTATGTCGGTCGGGCGAGACCGTCGCTATCAAAAGGTGGTCATACTGATAGAATTGATAAGCGTATTATCGCTGACCGGTGGTTAACTGGGATAATACCACAGTTCACCTGGCGTAACGTAACCAGTCTGGGATCGATCAAAGAAAAATGGAAAAGATAAAGGTAGTCCCATAGCAGATACTTCATTAGGGGAGTGGAGTGTTAGAGAATTCACCCTACTAGATCCAGTAAAAGATCAAAATCGTGAATGAAAGGGCAACAATTATGCCAAATGAAAAGCGGATGAAGGTGTGAGAAAGTCACACAAAAGAACACGTACAAACGTTTTGTCACACTAAGGATGGTTCAGAAGTTCAAACTGGACTGAGGAATTGGTGATGATTTGAACTGCCCAGCATGCAGAATGGAGAAATAAGCTTTCCAGGCACGCAGCTATCTCAACCTCCAGCAGTCTGTCTATCTTCTGATTTTATTTTGCGCTCTGTACGATTTTGAAAGAACCCCCGCTTACTTTTATAGGCTGAGCGCTGATGTATGAGAGGGTACTGTGCAAACTGTCGTCTTACTTTCGTTTCTCTCGCTGATATGGGGAATCAATCTGTGCTTAGCATGGTCCATAAACGGGCTCGTTCTGTTCAACCAGACTATGGATCACTGTCATCTATGTCTCCTTTTATTTGTACGATCGCTAGCTTCACACACACACACACACACACACACACATATATATATATATATATATATATATATATATATATATATATATATATATATATATATATATATATATATATATATATATATATATATATATATATATATATGGTTGTCCTTAATAGGTTTTGTCTTTGAATTATTGTTAATTTCTGAAGTCGATCGACATGGAGATTTCAACCCATCTGGTCCTCTTACGCTGGAATATCTCCAAAACGTAATAACGTGGCAACTTTTCCTGTGACACGCAAATAGTTGGCTTTCTTCTTCGACAAACGAGACTAATATAATGTCTTTCCGTCCATCCATTCTCTTTTCATTCATCTAAATCTACAAATACCTACGCACAAATCTCTCCATTTGTGTACACGCCATTACAAACCATTTCGCCGGCGAGAGAGGGCTGCTGGCATTTGATTTGCCGATACCTTCCTCTGCCAAAAATAGCCAAGGCATGTGTTTAGAACACGCTA
This sequence comes from Oreohelix idahoensis, assembly GCA_024509875.1. Classification (NCBI taxonomy): domain Eukaryota; kingdom Metazoa; phylum Mollusca; class Gastropoda; order Stylommatophora; family Oreohelicidae; genus Oreohelix; species Oreohelix idahoensis. The sequence goes on from JAMPIV010019005.1 coordinate 335,764, forward strand.
CACAGCCCCTACCTTTCCAAGCTGTGACCGTGTCCAGCTAACTTGTAAACATTGCCGCAGTCATTTTTCTTCCGTCTCTCGTTCCATTGTAGAGACTGAAAAAGTCGGCTCCCACATTCTGCTTTCCAGGAATGTAATTTACCATAAATGAATATTGCGATAAAAGAAAACTCCATCTCAGCAATTTTGAATTCAATTTCTTTGACGCAGCCAAAAAAGCTAATGGCTGGTGGCCGCATTGAACTATAAAATGCTTCCCATACAAATATGTTTGGAATTTCTGGATAGACCACACCAACGCCAAACATTCCTTCTCAATCGTTGAGTAGTTTAACTCTGCTGAATTAAGTTTCCTACTAGCATAAGCTACTGGCAAAAGTTCTTCCGGCTGTGCCTTGACTTTTTTAATAGGGTTGCTCCGATCCCTATGTTACTGGCATCCGTCCTTAATATAAATTACTGAGTGACTCAGTGTAAGCTTCCTCACAATCTGCATTCCATTGAATCTTATGAAGTTGTCCTTTCTTAATCAGGTTTGTTAAAAGTGCACACAAAGAGTTAAAGTTAGGTATATATTTTTGATAGAACCCACATAAGGACACAAATGACCTTACATATTTCTTTGTCTGAGGTCTGGATGCCTTCTTTAACTTCTCTACATTCTTTGGGTCAGGTGATATGTGACCTCTAGAAATATTGTGACCTAAAAATTCCATTACTTACACCCTATATAGCACTTGGTTGGACGTGCAGTTAATCCAGTTTCTCTAAGTCTATCAAACAACATGGAGTTTGATGCTATATGTTCATCAAATGTGTTTGTAGCAACAAGAATGTCATCCATGAAGATGGGCTTTTCCAATAGTTTCCTCATCATTCGGGAAAATACACTTGGAGCATTTTTTAGACCGAATGGCAGTACATTAAACTCATAATGTCCTTCTGGTGTACTCAATGCCAACATATGGCTAATGTCTGGTTTCACTGGTATTTGGTAGTATCCCTTGCTGAGATCTTCTTTAGAAAAATACCTAGCTTTACTCAGTGTAGAGAACAATTGATTTGTGTTAGGTAATGGATCGACCTGAGATTCTGTGACAGCATTTAGCTTCCTATAATCTATACACAATCTATGCTTTCCAATGGGCTTTCTTAATAGCACTACGCTTACACTATAGCGAGATTCTATGTTTGAGATGATCTTCTCCTTCAACAGGTAGTCAATCTCTTCCCTTAAAGCTTGTGCCTTCGCATAAGGTATAGGGTATGTTTTCATACATACAGGTGTAGGGTCAGTAACCTTCATGTCGTACTCTAACAGATTTGTACAGCCTGGCTTATCTGTGAGCACATCAGCATGGTTTCTAACACTGCCTGGGCTTGCTTCCTCTGTTCAGGAGTTAAATGATCACTAATATTTACTTGCTAATATCTCTCTGTAGTTTGTAATGGATATTCCGTAGAGGTGAGACGTTCGTCCCTCATTTCTGTTGCTATAGCTAGGGTCATGATATGTGCAACTTCCGAAGATTCCCTGTCATAATATTTTTTAAGAAGATTGAAATGGTACACCTTCTCCTTCCCTTTCTTATCAATCTTGTAATTGGTTCTGGAGAGATTTTCAAGAATCACATCTGGTTCCTGCCATCCTATCTGCAATTTATTATTGCTGCTGTGACCACTACTTGGTATAGCATGCTCTCGCTCCATACCCTCCTCCCTAAATGAAGTGGGCATCACTAGCTGTCCATATCCTTTTGGTCCGGTTCCAGCTTTCCTGTATAATAATCCCTTCTTCATATAATAGTATCCTTTGACTGGAGGGTTATGTGCTTTAGGCAGTTTGCCCAAACAAGGCTTCAATGTGCTGTCTGCTACTTGAGCCTTTTTCATCTCAGTCGGATGAAGTGTTAATTTAGTGTCCCTCTCTTTGTTCTTTCTGGGAGCCTGACCTGGTCCGGGTGTCTGTCGCAACTACAGGTTTTATAGGATTTCCCAAGAAAATATATCTACGCCCCAGCATCAAGGGGTAGAGTGGATCATCTAATATTGCTGCATTTATTTCCCCTTCCACATAGCGACATCTGACTTTGATCTTCGCTACAAGCAAAGTTAGGGGTACTGCTCCCTTGAGTGGCCCTAGGATATCCACTGTTTCTGTTGTGATTTGTTCAGGGCGCACCAGAGATGCACACACGACCGTGTCATAGTACAAACCTGTGTCATACATCCATGTGACTTGTTTGCCATTCACGTTTCCCATCTCCTGTATGGGTGGATGATGGAGGCTATTCTGACTCACTGTCAGATCCTTCCTATCAGAAGTCCTCATCTATAAACATGCAGCATGATGAGGAGGATTTATCGTTCCACAGTCAGGGGATGGGCCAGTTGGTGACTTTCTGCATATATGATTATTTCATCTAATATATCTCTTTTATTCTCTACCAGAAATGTCTTTGTTTCAGGGGTCATGGAATCCAGGAGTTGTTCTATTAACATCATCTCCTGTAACCCCTCAAAATCCTAGGTGAAGTTTCCTAACTTACACCACCTCAGTACATAAGTGTCAAATCTTGCTGTAAACTGCTAATAAGTTTCTCCAGCCTCTTTCTTAGCAGTTCGGAATTTTTTTCATTAAGCCTCTGAGTTTTGTTCATAACGAACAAGCAATGCCTGCTTCAGTGCTTCATAATCTTCCTGATCTTCTTTGAGGAGTTTCAAGAATACCACATAAGCAATACCTCTCAAACCCTGCGATAACTTCAGACTCCATTTTTCTTTTTCTAAGCCATAGGTAGAGGCAAGCATTTCATACCTGTCTAGGTAGGCCTCTATTGCATACTCCTTCTCCACAAATGGGTCCAGATGGAAGTTCATGGCTCCATTTGAGGTGCTTTAGCTGGAGTTACCCTCAGAGTGAGGTGAGCTAATACTACTGGTGCTAGCTGCAGCCTGAAGTTCAAGCTGTCGTATTCTCAGCTCATGGTCTCTATCAGCTTGTAACCTTCTTTCTTCAGCCTCAGCTGCCAACCTCCTTTCCCCAGCTTCCAATTTCGTGAATTGAGCCTCAGCTTCCAACATTAGCCTCTTTTCTTCTCTCTCAGCTTCTAATTTCTTAGCTTCACTCTCAGGTTCTAATTTCTTGGCTTCTCTCTCAGCTTTTAATTTCTTGGCTTCTCTCTCAGCTTCTAATTTCTTGGCTTGAGCCTTAGCTTTCAACATTAACCTCTTTTCTTCTCTCTCATTTCCAATTTCTTGACTTCTCTCTCAACTTCTTTTTCTGCCAATAACTTCCTTTCCACTCTATCCATATGTTTGTCCACTTCAGTTGTGACATATTGAATGAGATCATCGCCTCTCACGCCTAGCTCTTTTCCCATCTGCATGATCGCAGCTCTAAATTTCACTAAGTCAGCCATGATGTTTAAGTCGAGTAGGGTATGTAACTTTACTACAACTTAATTATTTTAATTAATCTTAATTATCTAAGGACAATACAATATTCGTACAACTTTGTGAGGGTCAACTATTTACTTAGTGCTACTATTGTACTTTTCTAAGAAAAAATCCTATTATTGAACTTTTTCAAAAAAACACTTTAATTTCAACTATTATGTGGCAAGAGATGGGCTGAGCACTTCATGGAGGTGCTAAACAGACCACCACCAACAGTAACACCTGATTTTAATAATGAAACACCCACAGCCACCTTGCCAATAACTTGCGATGAATTCACGCTGGACGAGATCAAACAAGCCGTTAAAAGATTTAAAAATTTTAAAGCTGCTGGAGTTGACGAAATTTCAGGGGAAATGATTAAAGCAGTTAATGACAACAACCTCTTGAGAATTTTAGATATTATAAATGAAGTATGGAGAGAAGAACAACCACCACAACAATGGAAAGACAGTATTATTATAAAGTTACCGAAGAAAGGTGATCTATCAGACTGTAATAACTGGCGTGGTATATCTCTATTATCAGTACCTGGAAAATTATTATGTTGCATGATGTTAGAAAGACTTAAATTGCATGCTGACGAAAAGATCAGAGAAGAACAAGCGGGTTTCAGGCCGAAACGATCATGTATTGATCAAATATTCACACTAAGAACAATTATAGAAGAATCAGTGGAAAGGCAATCGCCACTTATTATCACCTTCGTCGATTTTCAAAAAGCCTTTGATAGTCTACACCGCCCATCATTGTGGAAGATACTTACAATCTATGGTTTTCCAACAAAATATGTGAATATAATCAAAGCGCTATATGACAATGCAAGATGTTGTGTTAGAACAAATAAAGGGAATACAGAATGGTTTACAGTAGAAACAGGGGTGAAACAAGGCTGTATTATGTCACCACTACTTTTTGGAATAGCTATTGATTGGGTTATGAGAAACTATACCCACAATGAACAATTAGGTATAAAATGGACAAATGGAAAATTCCTGGGGGACCTGGATTTCGCAGATGATTTAGCATTCTTAAGTTCAACACCCAGACAATCCCAAGAAGCAGTAAATAATTTATGTCATCTCTCGGTTAAAATAGGTCTCGAAATAAATGCCTCTAAAACTAAAGTTATGAACTTTTCTAACGAGACCTTTGATATCATCTTGAACGGGGAAAAACTACAGAAAGTTGAAAGTTTCAATTATTCAGGCAGTAAAATGACTCAGGATGGTGACACAACAAGAGAAATCCATACTAGAATTGCTTTGGCAGCTAGCGCCTTCAATAGATTATCTAACATTTGGAAATTACGATCATACATACCAAGCTTCGTCTGTTTAATTCAAATGTTATCTCAGTGTTAACATACGGCTGTGAGAGTTGGAAAATAACAAAATCATTGGAGAACAAGCTGAATACATTCGAGAACAAATGTCTTAGAAAACTCATGAACATCAGTTGGCAAGAATTCAAGACTAATCGACAAATAAGAGAAGACTCTAGGCAGAAATATGTCTCCAACTATATAAGGAAAAGACGATGGTCATATATCGGTCATGTCCTACGAATGCAAAACAACAGAATACCACTACAGGCGCTCACTTGGGTTCCTGAGGGCAAGAGGAAAAAAGGAAGACCAAAAGAAACACTCAGAAGAACAATAATAAGAGAAGGAAGAACGTTGGGCCTAAATAATGTGCAAGAGCTAAGAGGAGTGGCGTCACAACGAACAACCTGGAGAGCACTGGTTTCTGCCTTATGCGCCGTGTTTGGCGCTTAAAGAATTTATTATTATTATATACATATTGAGATATATATTTCTCATACATCCATATATATATATATATATATATATATATATATATATATATATATATATATATATATATATATATATATATATATATATATATATATATATATATATATATACACACACACACACACACTCTCACACAATGTTTGAGATTTCGCACACAAAACTTCGACACTTTAAAGCAAATGGCAGCACATACAACAAAGGATTTTATTCAGATCAGTGACTGGTTTAGTACAACTGAATTTTTAAATTTTAAAACACACTAATCATTAACATTATTTATTATAGATGATACTGTAAAAAGCGTTTTAAAACTATTTTCATGAAGACTAAATACGTCTGGTCATAGAACATTGAAAGTTACAGTTACTATTTCGAGTTTATTTTTAAAGTTCCTTCACTATGAGTCTTCTCGGACATAAGCGCCTCTTTTTTTAAAGAATAAAATATTAGACAAACATAAAGGTATGTTTTCAGGCACTCGTAAGAAATAAAGAAGTAGAAAACTAGACAACAGAAAAACAACAGACGTGAGTGGCTTACCCAGGACTCGAATCCAGGACCTTCCGTGCGACAACCCCGCCTAGCTATGCAAGCGAATCACACTATCCTCTCTGCCATCTAGGCATCACTAAAAATGATGCTTCGATGACGGGTCATTAGTGCGACCCTCAACACATAACACCGGAAATTTACCATGGGCAGTCCAGCCTATTAATGACGCAATCACTTCTGTCATTCCCCTATTATACAATATAGGTCAGACTACACAAGACAAAGACCTTAATGCTGTGTCTAGTAAATGAAAGAAGACTAAGAACAGTAAGTACAGGACAGAGGGTAGGTTTTGGTATTGTACTTTGTTCAGTTGGCGGCCATCCTTCGTACAGTGCCCTAAATCTGGTTCATTCTTTGCATCTCCGCTTCCACTCTTCTCCGCCAGATTGTTTTTGGTCGGCCTCTCTTTCGTTTTCCTTCGGGGGTCCATAGCATACATGTTCTTGTAATGGTATCAGGGTCCCTTCTGAGGACGTGGCCAACCCAACTCCTGCGTCTGCCAGCTATGATGTTGTGTGCAGGTCCTCTTGGTTACTCCGAATAAGCAGTTCTTGGTTGCTGATGGTATTCGGCCAAAAGATTCGGAGAATTTTCCTTAGGCAGATTGTGTGGAAGGAGGATAGTTTCGAGATTTCCTTCTTTGTTACTCTCCAACATTCCGCACCATAGAGAAGCACAGAAAGTACACAGCTCTCATACAGTCTTAATTTGGTGTTTGTGCTGTACTGGGAAGACTTCCAAATGTTGTTGAGACTAGCAAAGGCTGTTCTCGCTTTATTCATTCTGTTGTTAATGTCCTTGCTTGTTCCGCCGTCTGCTGTTACTATGCATCCTATGTAAGTAAATGTGTCTGTCTGTTCTAACTTCTGGTTCCTTCTTGTTATTGGCTCAGGATATCCCACATCGTGTGTCATGACCTCTGTCTTCTTCAGATTGATGTTCAGACCAACCTGCTGGCTATACTTATTCAGTCTATTGGTTTTTTCTTGGATGTGTTGATGTGAATACATTTCCTACAGCTGTGGGGAATTCAAACAATGAAATACTGTAGTTTCTCCTACCTACACTTTAAATTAGAGGTGATATCTTTTGTGGGGAGCTGTTTTTTTCCTGTTGGTCCTTTCGGCGTGTTATTTTCTCCTCTGCTTGTTGTTAGAGCTTCTTTTCGTCCTATCTCAGGTGGTGCCGTAATCACCACTTGATCGGCAGTTTCATCCTGCATTGCCTGATTTATGCCCAGTGCCGACATGTCTTTCTTGCATACATCTTTGAACCTCAGCTGCGGTCACTCGGTTGTTTGTGAGGAATAATATAACTTATGTTTATGTCAGGTGAAACTTTAATTTCAATTAAAAGTTATGTGTGACATATTTTTGTTTCCAACTTGATAAAACGGTGTCTAATTAATTTATAGCTGACATGTTTCTATTAAGTGTAATTTATAACAGAATTAGCGTTAAGTACCCGGCGTTGCTTCGTTTTCTAATAATAGTTTAAAAACAAGACAATCTGATGTTGCGACGTCGCTGGTGCAAAACTGTATCGGCTACTGTCGTTTCTTTGGCTACGTGGAGAGGGAGAACATGCTGAAAGGGCAACAGCTCGATCTCCATGTAACTGTACCAAAGTTTGCCCCCTGCAGAGGACACTGTAGCTTCACTCTGTGATGCAAACCGCTGCTAAGGGTTATCACCTCAAGGGCGCATCATCTCCGTAGTCATTTATGACTGGAAGAGGCTGCTGCTACAGGCTGTAAATATACTTATCGCCCGTCATCTCTTCTACTGTCCCCAACAGAGTATGCGCGAAATAATTGACAATTAAGATCTAGTTTCTTCAGCAGCGTGTGTTCAAACTGTATTTATTTTCTTTGGTAGCAAGCGGCGATTCGTGTGAGAGATATAGCGTTGGTAACCTTGTCATTTAAAATACATTTTTACGGAAACAATTTTTAGTTTACTGTCTATATACTCTGACTATTTGTTAGTTTACTGCATTTATTCTCTTACTATTTCTTAGTTTACTGTCCATATACTCTTACTATTTGTTAGTTTACTGTCCATATACTCTTACTATTTGTTAGTTTACTGTCCATAAACTCTGACTATTTGTTAGTTTACTGCATTTATTCTCTTACTATTTCTTAGTTTACTGTCCATATACTCTTACTATTTGTTAGTTTACTGTCCATATACTCTTACTATTTGTTAGTTTACTGTCCATAAACTCTGACTATTTGTTAGTTTACTGCATTTATTCTCTTACTATTTGTTAGTTTACTGTCCATATACTCTTACTATTTGTTAGCTTACTGTCCATATACTCTTACTATTTGTTAGTTGACTGCCCTATACTCTTACTATTTGTTAGTTTACTGTACATATACACTTACTATTTGTTAGTTTACTGTCCGTATACTCTTACTATTTGTTAGTTTACTGTCCGTATACTCTTACTATTTGCTAGTTTACTGTCCATATACTCTTACTATTTGTTAGTTTACTGTCCATATATACTCTTACTATTTGTTAATTTACTGTCCATATACTCTTACTATTTGTTAGTTTACTGTCCATATACTCTTACTATTTGTTAGTTTACTGTCCATATACTCTTACTATTTGTTAGTTTACTCGTATACTCGTACTATGCGTAATTTAGCGACCCGTGTGCTTATGCACTCCTATTGTAGTTAGTTCGCTGTCCGTGTGTCCATATACTTATTGTAATTAGTTCGCTGTGCGTGTGTCCATATACTTATTGAAATTAGTTTGCTGTCCGTTAGTTTACTACTCTATTTAGTATACGTCTTTTGACAGTTCACAGTCCGTGTATTCGTAAACATTTTACTGTTTGTTTGTTGACTGTTCTGTTTGGTATACTTCTAATTGCTGTTTGTTAGTTTAATGTCAGAGTTTTCGCGCTGTGGCGTAACTACCGCCCTGATTGACAGTTATGGACACATAGACAAGTTAGCAGTTAACATTTTTGATACTAATCTGCCTTATTAATATAGTTGTTGAGCTCATTATAGAAGTAGGGCCTTAAATTGAATGTCTGGGGCACCTTACACAATAGTTACGCCACTGTATTCGTGTATACATTTTTATAAACGGCTTTTTTAAAAATTCACAGTCCGTGTATGTATTTTATATTTCATATACTCTTCCCTATTGCTTCAACGCACGTTTACATCCTCTAATTGGATTTTACGCTACTCTCTTCTCTCACATCAGTTTCTTTCAGCCGTCCACTTTTTTCATTTTTTTTTTTTATGTCCAAGCTCTAAGATTCTGTTTCGATTTCCGATAATTCAATGACCGATTTGCGTCACAGATGGAGAAAGGGTGGGATGTGGTCTCGACTCCTTTTATGCTGTATTGTTGACTAGTTTCCATGTTTTGCTTAAAGAACGTTTTCAGAACAAAGGTGGAAGTAGACCTGGTCGTAATGAAAGGGTTAAGAAAGTCGCACGCGTTTTTGCTTAGTTGTTTAATGATCGTGAAATAGATGTGCTTGTACAGTGTCACCGTTTGTACTGGTGTCCGTAACTGGGATGTATGAGCTGGTGATGTTCGTTTGGATGTGAATGATGTGTTTGTACAGCTGTACGTTTGTATTGATTCACATATGTAGAATGTGTATGTGCTTGCTGATGTTCTGTTGTATGTAAAGGATGTGTTTGTACAGCGGTACGTTTGTAATGATGCACATATGTAGGATAGGTCTGTGTTTGTTGATGTTCTGTTGTTTGTAAAGGAGGTTGTGTTTGTACAGGACGCTTGTGTAGTGATGCCCATATGTTGGATGTGTCTGTACTTGGGGATGTTCTGTTGTATGTAAAGGAGGAGGTGTTTTTACAGTGGTCGTTTGTATTGATACTCAAATGTGGGATTTATCGTTGTATGGTGATGTCTGATTGCTTGTAAAGGATGCTGTATTTGGACATGGTACTGATTTGTATTTGGACATGGTACTGATTTGGTTGCTGTTTGTTGTTCTAATTATATGTGTTTGTATGTTGACATTCTTTCATCGTTACCAATACTACTCTTCAGCTCTTCAGAATATGGATCGTCAACAAAGTCATACCAAGTCCTCCAGTTTTGTTATCCGCTCAAAACCATTTGCATGTCTTCTAAAGAAGAAATTTATCCCTTTCATTTGTGTCTCGCTTTTTCATTTTCATTTCTTTCTCTAGCTCTCTTCTCCATGTGTTTTTCAATCTCCATCACACTCTTCTACCCCGGGGACTCCAGAACAGGGACGTGCATTCTATGCTATCAACATGTTTGTTCAATCTACATCCCATCTGTCGTCGGCTTCTTCTTCTTATCGCTTGTTAAGAAACGCGTGTTGAGTTGTCAAGGTTCGGTTTAGCCCTGGACTACTCACTCTTTTTTGGAGGTCATTATTGCTCACCCGGGGTACTTTGTCACCCCACGACAATTTTTGTTTTCTCCCCCTTCCACTATAGATAAGTCATGCTATTATGGTTTTTGTATAGCCCAAGGTGTTACGTTTTTAGCGACCTCAATACTTTGAAAGAAAAAAAATAAAATGTAAAAATTGTGCAATTCTAGCTTTTCATTAATTTTAAAAGTGTCACATTTTGTAGCTAAACAATTCAACAAATTAAAATATAGATTTTTCCTTGTGACATTATGTTAATAGGGTTCAGTTTAAGTGTACAGTATTTAAAATAAAACACATTACAAATACAAATGACAAAATTATTTCCAGAAAACAACCAATAAGTATGAGAAAAATTGTTATTATTTTATTTTTGTCTCATCAACAAACTACAGAAAAATAAGACAATCTTCTTCAGGTGTTTCATTGGTACTGTTAAGTAAAATTTTAAAAGTTTCAAAAAGCATTCAGTGCCATGAAAACAGTTTCTAAGCCATGTAAAACTGAACAGCGGACTTTGATTTTCCGATCCCTGGCTCATGGTCAGATCTGGCATATAGCTTGTTTCTTATCTTTTGGTTCTAGATGTTTCTCAGCTTCAGCAGCTAAATCTTCGTCCGAAAAGTCACAGAAATAGTCATGGTGCCAAACACAAATTAACCACACACTAATGCCCAGTTTAAAGACATTAACCATAACACCTGAGATCATCTAAGCCAGGGATTCTTAACCTGGGGTATCCATACCCCTAGCGGGTATGGGAACCAAAAGATGGTGGTATGAGACTCGATCTCTGAACAATTTACAAAAACATTGTTGTTAGATTAGATTATTAAGTATCAGCATTATCAATACGGATTGAGGCGTCGAGACCGCTAACCAATCAGGATGTAAAGTATTTGAAGTCATACTGGTACCTTATTGGACTGGTAATGATGGTGATTTCGACAGTCTGGCGATGGGGTTATGGGGACATATTTGGCAATCCACTGGGGGGTCTGTAATCGTAAAAAGGTTAAGAGCCCCTGATCTAAGCTGTCATGAACTTTTTATCTACCCGCCCCGCGTTTGTGAGGAAAAAAAGAAATTAGCTCGTATTTTCGGAGCCCCCAACTGAAATGACTCAGTAAAATATTACTTTAACAGCTCTTGGTGGTTAAGTATTTAAATTAACTGAGTCATACGAGTGCAATTTACTCAATAATGATGAAATCAACTACTAGTTTGTATTTACAGATAACAAATGTGAAAATCAATTATAGTCAGCAAAGTAAAAATAGCGTTTTATGAAACAGTGAAGCACTGATGTTTTTATTACTGGTAGTGACTTTAAAGTGGCTATCATTTAAAAAAAGTTCATTTGTAGGGCCTGTCAGTTATACTTAACTAGCCAGATGTTGATGATGATTTGTTGTTGATGGAAGTGTAGTGAAGTAATCTTAAACTGTTGTAGATTATAAGGGAGATTTTCGTTCAGCCACCCAGGTGGTTTCATTGAAAATAAACTCCAATCAGAAGTGGTTTATTTTAGAATTTTCATGCCAAACCAACCCCGAATTAATGGCTGATATCGGTAGGAGTCTTCCCCCCCCCCTCCCCCCACTACCATCATCTGTAGAACATTCTGCCTGACACACAAGATCGTTTCTTTACATGTCATTTACAAACTCATTTGTTTGTCTTTCAAGACCATATAAGGTCTCGCTTCTTCCGTTTCGCCTGTCTTGTTTACAAACTCATTACTTCACAGATCTAACATTATAATCTCCTCCCAGATGTTGTTTCTTTGTAATCGTTTACCACAACAAACAATTACGAACTTTTCATGGGGCTCCACAATAACATTTGTTATCTTACTGCGCATGTCTTAATCTTTAACCAGATTGACATCTTCAGATACGTCATGTGCGAACTGACAGCTTATTTCGCAATACCGCCTGTCCATATTGGAACCTTAAAACAACATGGTTTGTGTATATTACCAGACAGAAAGTCTGGGTTAACAATAGAAATGTCACTCAGTGTAGACTCTTACTCCGCTTGGAGCTAATGATAAGCAAAAACATTAATGTGACAAGTTCGCTCTGCACAAACAGAAGTCAATGTTGTTTCAAAAATAGGTCGAGCAATAAGGTAAAATTAAGGGAGTAACAAATTATAACAGGGTGTGTTATGAAAATCTTGAGCTATGACAGCGAAAACAACGTCAAGGTGCGCGTGAGAAAAAGGAAAAGAGAGGGTACAGAATAAAGTTAAAAGGATGGCACATGAAAATGTAATGATCGAAGATTTACTCGTCACATTACACATGAACAACTTCCAGACCGGAAAAACAAGAAAGACCTCTTTATCGGAACACTAGTAACATGACTGCTCTCCGGGCAAACCCATCAGTGCTCAGCTTCCCTCAGTAAATGTCGAAGGATATAAATGCTCAGCGTTCCTTTATGGCGCTGGTTGTATACACGCCAGGATTATCCCAGCACACGTAGATTCCTCCTAGTTATACGTTTGATGCCGGAATTCCAACAGTCTGAACGTGTTCATTGATCGATTGCAATGTCGTTCTCCAGCAGGCAATCGTTAGCCGTACTTATGATCTCTTCCTTATACAGTACCATTGTCCCCAGTATGGGTTCTCTCGAGGAAAGTATGTCAGTTCTCTCATTGATACATACTCCTGCATGATCAGGACAATAGATCCACATCAGTTCCTGAAGATTCGAGGCTTTTATGAATGTTTTCCATTCATGCAGTAGCCATCCATTTTGACCTTCCGAAGCATGACTGAGAGTCTGACCCAAAAACTGCCCTGACTAATGTAGTTAACCTCTGTCTCCATTCTCATGCTGGAAGTTGTTGTCATGTAAGCTCCGCTCTGTTCAGCAACGAAAAGTTTGTTTTATATTATATAAAGCGCAGACATAGGGATATTTGACGGTAACCAAACGGGCGTACTAAGCGGCTTTTGGAAACATAAGTACCTTATCGTGGCGGATTATACGGCTCTGGGTAGAAAGATTTAACGTTTGTATGTACTGTGTGTGAGCCTTTCCTAGTTCACACTCTCTTTTAAAAAGCCCAACCCTTGCTAGTTTTACATTGTCACAAGCACTTCGAGCTTCGGTTTCTCAATGCAGAGTTACTGGGTTCGAAACCTTGTAGTGTCACGGCTTTAGTCTACCCAGGTCCAAATGAATACTGTACCATACTGTGCTCGTTAGTTAGGGAAAGCAGAGAGAAAGGGAATAGGCCACGTTGTCTCAAAAAGCTGGACCTAGTAAAGTGAACTCTCTAACACTTGCCTCATTTACGGCAGTTTCTGCTATAGGACTACCTTGACCTTCTACAATCACTGCAGCTTGACTGCTTTAAAAGTTTCAAAGTCACGATCTTAGTCATTCCAGTTAATTACTTCTGTATTTAAATAGAACGCATGTATTGAAAATTACAGGCGGTGAACCAAATTTAAACGCGCTGTTTAAAAAAATGTCACTGATAAAACCAGAAGAGATAAAATAAGAATTACCATATTAAGAGCAAACGTCGTGCTTGCAACACTTAAAGACTAGTGGGGCAGGGCTTCTTAACCTTTTTTTGTACCATGGTCTCCTTAGGTCAGCAGTAGGCAACCCAGTAGCAATGGGAATCTTCTTTAGAAATACTGAGCTGTCTAAAGACCTACTTTGATAAAGTCATGTCAGTTTTCAGGTTTTAGAGTATGTGGAATAAGTCTAGCACAGGGATCGTCAACCTTTTTTGTACCGCGGGAACATTTTGTATTCATAAAGTGGGTAGTGGGCACCAGCCAAATATCGCGATTCACATGTTTTAAAAAGTTCATTTTCAAACAAAATATACAAAATACTTATACTGTATAGGGCTGAGTAAACGAGTTTAATGATATATGAAATATTGATAATAAAATAAATTATATCTTCAAATTATTTGAATCAAAATATAACATTATTGTGATCTTAGGCACTGCATGTCACTGGCCAACTGTTCATGGTTAGGAGTGTCTATCGGAAAAGTTTTTGAAATTTTATTGAGACCACTAACCGAAAATACCTAATAATTTTAGTAGAGGGTAAGCTATAATTTCTGACCATACAAGATATATATCTATCCTTTCATTCGCAAATCATCCGTGGGCACACAAATAAGCCTTGCCGGGTACAATGATTCCCGCGGGCACCGCGTTGAGTACTCTTGATCTAACATATATGTAACGTACGGCTGCCGCACGATCTGCTGCCCGCAGTCCCACCAACAGAGCGGTGGAAAATTAAAAATATGAATTTGACGGAATGGTAATTCGTGTGAAACAAACGTCAAAATAGATAGAAATTAACGCCATTTTTATCACACGAAATGCCTTGTCACATTAATTTTATAGCTGAACTGTTGCTGTCCACTGTAACGTGGATTAAGTGACAATGTTATTTTTTATTTTATTGTTTATTTGTTTACTCCAGACAAAACAACTACAACTTAACCTTATATGCCAAATGGCAGTTATTGCTCCCTGTTATGGCATGTGTGTCATGTGTATCAAAATGATATAAGTGAAGACATAAACATTTACAAATAAGAAGTGACTGTCCAATCACCTTGTAGATTCACAAAATGAGGGGGGGGGGGGGGGGGGGGGGGGTGGGGGGGGGCGTTATTTTCCTCTCAGTATGTATTAAATTCTCGTGAAGTATGTTCAGCTTTGGGAGTCGGGGAGTCTGTTGTTTTATAGTGGAGTCGTAGTCAGTAAATAATGTCTGGACTCCGACTTCGAATTCTATCTCATATGACTAGTTTTACAAAACTGTAGTCGGTGTCGGACTTTTAAAATTTAGGAGTCGGATACATTTTTGACCGATTCCACAAGCCTGGTTAAGATCCATGTCGCAGATATGTGTAGACGGAGCCAGCTTTATTGATCCGACAAATCGAGGCATCTCTGGAGAAGGAAGGGAGGTCAGTCCTGCAGATATTTCTAAACAATAATTACGTTTGCAGTGTACAAAATAAGGAAAACATAAATGACTATTACGTCATCTATCAGATATATAGTACGTCGCTAGACTAGGTAAGTTAATGAGAAAAGGGAAAAGGGTAAAGCGTCATACTAGGACGAAAGAAAAAAAATTGCTTACTTTGCGACCACAGGGCCTCTGTCAGGGAAAGGACAGAAAGCGACAGCTAAATAAGAGACATGACAAAATAAGAGAAAGATGATTTAATGAATAGGGAGATAAATGAAAGATGACCCAAGCTGCAAACGAAAACGAGAATAAGACTTAAGAAAATAGACATACAGTGGAGGGTGTTTTCTGTGTTTTATTCTAAAATTAACAATAAAATAAATCGTTAAAGTGACAAGAAGAGACATGGTCCACAACCAGACGATACGACATGGCCTCAAAGCACAGCCCCTGCAGAAATAAGTGGAACAGTCCCAGCTACGATGATTAGGCCATGTCTGCAGTATGGGAGAAAGATCAGCTACCTACACACGTATGGAAAACTAAGCACCAGGGATCCGGACCGCCTGGACGACCCAGAGTTCACTGAGAGGACAGCGTAAGACAATCTCTGAATGACCGGGGACTAGATAGAAACCAGGCCAGGATAAAGACAGCCGATAGGATAGTATGTCGCTCTCTCTGGCAAACTTCTACACCCCAGGGTAGAAGAAGAACGACTAAGTCTTTTTGACTTTTCCGATCCCCTAGGTTACGAGTTTTCACTCTTGTTTCTTTATGCCAGGTAGTGAAATGTACATGTCTTTTTCAGTTGCATTGTATCTCCAAACAAGGTGTTGATGATGGAGGGGTTTGGTGGTAGCAATCGCTTCCGTAGATCTGCTAGTGCCAGGCATTCCAGGAGGTGGTGTTCTGCTGTTTCTTCCTTCTGTCTGTTACAGTAGTTGTAGTATGATGCATGGTCTGAGGTCACTCTCTTGTTCTCAACCTGAAGATTGTACTCTGGTCTCTGCGGCTTAAGTTGTTGATGCTATCTCTGGGGTTTGGCTGATACATTTCTTCATATAGCGCTCTTGCAGTTGAGCTGGTGGCCCATCGGTCCATCCACTTCTGTTTGCAGTTGTTTTGTATCATGTACTTTGTGATAGGAATGTTCGGTTCCGGCATACTTGCTCCTGTCTTTGCTAGTTTGTCAGCACTCTCATTGCCACGGATGCCTATATAGCCTGGTATCCACTGTAGAGTTGTGTTGATGCCATAGGAGGCAAGTACATTGATTTCTTTAACACCAGCAAGCTGATAATGCTGCAAGACTCCACATCCATGTCTACACTTCCACATAGAACCAGTGGATCCAAATACAGACCTGACCTCACTATCGTCTGTACAGTCATACTGAATGAATGTACAATGAAAGTCCTTGATGACATAGGGAGTAACCATCGCCATATTTTACTCCATATCTCCCAAACAAGAAACCAACGACCGAAGAAAGCCCCTCGCTAGAACTACAAAAGAGCAGAATGGGAAAAATTCCGACTCCTCACAGACGAAGGCCTAATAACAATCAACGAAGACACAGACCATGACACCCTCCACAATACCGTCACCCAAACATACGTATTTAATACAGCCTACAAAACTATCCCAAGGGGATGCAGAAATAAATTTAACTCTTTCTGGACTAAGACACTTGAAGATCTTGTCAAAAAAAAGGAGAGAAGCCAGAGAGAAAGCAGAGGAAAACCCAACAAAAGAAAACAGAATAGAATACAACAAGCTAACTGCAAAGATCAGACTTGAAACCAAAAAATTGAAAAGAGAGAAATGGTTAGACACCTGCAACAACCTGAACCTCAGAACGACTAAATAAGTATAATAATAGGAGCATTACGTTTGAGTTAGTTAAGGCCAGTCATTTTTTTTATATAGAGGGGCCCCCGAATTTTGTTCTGCATTGGACCCCAAAAGGCCTTAAACAAGACCTGTACCGTACTCACATGTAACATAAGATGAATCAACTATAAGACGCTTCCCAGTTATTGAGAAGTCAGATTATTGGGAAAATGTCGAGTTATTTTCATGCTAATGCGATTATAAGTGTGAAAAACGATCGCTTTAATGCAAATGTGCGGGGAATTCTCTCCCTCTCTGTTTTTAAACACTTTTATTTAACTTCACCTGTGATTTATTTTTTAATTACGTTAAAAATCTTTGGCGCTCAAAATGTCTACGTTCTACGCATCGTAGAGAGATGAAACTTTGCGTGCAGTTGCCTTTCTTGGTGTATTTTAATTACTTAAGTTTTGACCGGCATCAGCCCAACCTGTTTTGTATAATAACTGAAACAAAGTAGAATAAGGTGGAAATAACTAATTAAAGTAAGGTTTTTAAAGTGAGGGAAATAATGAACTTCGAATGTAGGTTGTATTTCGGATTTGACTGCACGGGCGTCGGATGGTGAATGATGATGTGAAATCAGTGTGTTTCTTCACACAACTAGATCAGTGAGTCTTTTGCTTCAACCACAGCTCTAGTAGTGACCAACGGTCCTGTCAGTTTTACATTACATTCTCAAACTTAATAATGTATATTCTATTCGGATATGAGTTTTACGTGTCGGAGGTGTCAATGGTTCCGAAAGTTTATTATTCGGTCACGACTTAAAATTATAAAACAAGTAGAGAACAAAAATGACAAGTTTTTTTTAGGATCCACTTTTGTTATTGTTAACAAATATTCCCCTAAAACGGAAAATAAATGTTCCATACATAGAATAAAAGTGAATTCACCGAATCTTTTGGCCGAATACCATCACCAACCAAAATATGCCTACTCGGAGCAAGCAAGAGGACATGCACACCTTCATAGCTGGCAGACGCTGGAGCTGGGTTGGCCATGTCCTCAGAAGAGACCCCGATGCCATCACAAGAACAGCTATGCTTTGGACCCCTGAAGGAAAACGAAAGAGAGGCCGACCAAAAATAACCTGGCGGAGGACTGTGGAGGCTGAGATGCAAAGAATGAACCAGAGTTGGGGCACTGTACGAAGGATGGCCACCGATCGAGCAAAGTGGAATCAATTTGTTGTTGCCCTACAAGACGCCACTAGGCGGGATGGCCACTGACTGCTTTGACGGTCGGCGGCTAAGGATCAAAGAAGAAGACATAGAATAAAAGTGAATGACCAGTTAACATTAATCAGTAATTCGTCACATCGGACGCTAGTTCATCTAGGACAGGGGTCGGCAACCCAAGACCTTTTGGAATCTACTTTAGTACCTCTGAGCACTCTGAAGATCAACCATATGTGTGTGTGTGTGTGTGTGTGTGTGTGTGTGTGTGTGTGTGTGTGTGTGTGTGTGCGCGCGCGCGCGTGTGTGTGTGTGAAAGTTATATTAAGGTGGGGGGGGGGGTATGATTAACTTTACATAGAAAAATATAGTGTTCCTATCTCATGCAGTTCACGAATATGTTGTAGTGGCCAGCTCCAGAGTTTTCAGTGGGAGTGCAGGAAAAGTAGCTTTGATCCCTGTGGACACCGTAATTTTAAATGCCGGGCGGGATAGATCTATTCCCAAATTTACCAACTTTATGAAGTCTTCTTTTTTCCCCCGCAGTCGCCTAAACATCTACCAAATCGTCCACTGGGAGCTACTGGTAGATCGGGATCCGGTTGCCGACCCCTGGTCTAGGAGAAGGAAAACTCCTAATTTCAAACTGCCTGCTGCCTTGCAGGTAGACGGGGAATAGTCAAAGGCTAAGGAAACAAACCCTACAAAACTGCTTGCTGAAATCGGATATGCCGGGTCGTAAGGCGCAGATACGCAGCCCAGTTGGAAACTACGACAACGTATTTTCCGCTCAGATGAGCGAGCGATAAAGAAGGAAGAACGTCGTTCATAAATGTATATGTTAGCGTGAACGATATGGAGAATTACATATTAATGACAACTGACCACCTACACTTATTGTTATTATATGTAATAGATTGTATGGAACATTTATTGTTATTAAATGTAATAGATTGTATGCAACATTTATTGTTATTATATGTAATAGATTGTATGGAACATTTATTGTTATTATATGTAATAGATTGTATGGAACATTTATTGTTATTATATGTAATAGATTGTATGGAACATTTATTGTTATTATGTGTAATAGATTGTATGGAACATTTATTGTTATTATATGTAATAGATTGTATGGAACATTTATTGTTATTATATGTAATAGATTGTATGGAACATTTATTGTTATTATATGTAATAGATTGTATGGAACATTTATTGTTATTATATGTAATAGATTGTATGGAACATTTTTTTTTATTATATGTAATAGATTGTATGGAACATTTATTTTTATTATATGTAATAGATTGTTTGGAACATTTATTTGTATTATATGTAATAGATTATATGGAAAATTTATTGTTATTATATGTAATAGATTGTATGGAACATTTATTGTTATTATATGTAATAGATTGTATGGAACATTTATTTTTATTATATGTGTTGCGTAATATTATATGATGTGTGTATAAATGTTCTGTGGATGAAGTCACATGTGCCACACAACGTTGAGGGTGATGTAATTCATCTGCTTCCCAAAGGTACTATGATACTGGCCTTTGCAGAGTAGTGTGCCACCCTCAGACACCAGGGATGATGAGGCGTAGTAACTTGGTGTCTGTAGTCTGGTTTAAGTGTGATGTAGATGTGTATACAAACAGTGAGCATTACGAACAAGGCCATCCACACAATGACGTCACGTTAACTCACGATGTGAAAAGTCAATAAAGCTTTAAACAGCAGTGATGGGTTTTTGGCAATATATATTGTACGCCACAATGACAAAATGCATGGACATCGTTATGCAGAAAACATCACAGGTATTTTCACAACAGTCATTGTATCATCGAAGTAGTCGACTCAACAGGCACAGCAAACAGCATAATAATAATGTACATTATGTGCCTTTTCAGGATATCGTAAACCGCTGTTCATGTAGTCAGGTAGTAAACTTCCCCTTTCCATAAGAGCTAGTAGATATCAACTAGGAGATTAAATCTGGTCTCCTATTTTTGACCTCAACAAGACAGGCATGTCTTTCGAGCGTCACATTATTGTTCTCTATGTTCCTTATACAGCAAAGGTATCAAACCTAGATCCATCAACAAAGTTCAGGAAGCAAGTAGTCCGTAGGACAGGCATCAATCGATGCGTGACAATATAAGTGGATCATAAGGCAGGCTAAGCGAAAGTCAACATCACAAGATGGCGATAAAGTCACTTAGCAAAAAAGGATTCATTTACCTGTTCATCAGGAATTAAATCACATAATCACATATGCCTCCAGGCATTAGGAATAACATGGAGATATATCATCTCAAAAAAGGAACAACAATCACGAGGACTCCTTCCTGAA
Organism: Oreohelix idahoensis; assembly: GCA_024509875.1. Classification (NCBI taxonomy): domain Eukaryota; kingdom Metazoa; phylum Mollusca; class Gastropoda; order Stylommatophora; family Oreohelicidae; genus Oreohelix; species Oreohelix idahoensis. Next base: position 356,431 of record JAMPIV010019005.1, read on the forward strand.
TAATCTAAGCGAAGACTAGCATATAGCTACGTCTCGCCTTATCAGCTTCTCTGCTCAGACTGACCTGGGCGGAAATCGTTTAAACAACGCCACAAAAAGAGACATGCGCAGAACACGCGAATCGAATACAACTCAGCCAAATTTACGAAACGAAGAATGTTCTACGATGTTCGACTAAAGACCTTTTACCTTAAAAGGAAATGAATCTTGAAACATTGCGATTGCCAACTGTTTTCAAAGAACTGGCGATCTGAGCGCTCCATAAATGGACATGACTCAAAAATCGTTCACACAACTATCGGCAACCCTAGCTATCAAGATAAGACAACTTCTTGACGATAGCTATCAAGATTAGACGACTGTAGAAATAAAAGTGACTACAATTCCATGAGTTCCTTCCCATGCATTAAAAATTAACTATAGTCAGAATGCATGGTCATAATAAGTTGCAACAAGTTTTTAGCAGCAACATTACCGCCACCTCCCGATTAAAAAAAAATGTGCAACATTTTTTTTTTTTTTAAATATCCAAGAGTAAAACCAAAAGCGGTTTATCAACTCACGAATTATGCGGGGATAACTAATTGCACTGCCTAATATGAGGCTAAATTGACACGTAAAGTGTCTGGTGAGAATATTTCTCAACAGATAAAAAATCTGATTCAAAAATATATCGGGGAGGTGCCACCAACACACACTACGCTTGCATGAAAATACAATATAAATATGCAAGTTCATATCATTATAATCAAATAGCAGTGTCATAATCTAATACCGCTTAGAATGGATGTACACATCTGATATTGAATGTTAAATATTATATTATCTAAATGTTTAATATTACCATTACACAATGAAATTAAACATATGACGATCCAGGACACATCTCCAGTCGTTCCAAAGAAACTGTACAATGTGGAACTCTCCATGTTTGACAACAGAAAGGTAGCTTCTCAGATCAACAATAAATGCTGAGAAAAAACAACCAATATAATTCTATTTAATAGCCATTAAGTTTCATACCATACAATACATTATTATTAACAATTGTGACCGAGTGAACTTTCGGCCCTTATATTAACTACTCAGTCTTCTTCCTATTTTAAAGATGGAACAGAAGAAGATGATAACAAAGCACAATAGTATGTGTTCACCTAAAGTGAGGACAGATGTGCTAATGTATTGTAGTAATATAGGTGTGTTATGGCTCTGTCGTATATCTAGAAATAGAACAGAAGTATTAGTTGGAATCATGTGGGCATCTAGACAGAATGTCAGCCATCACATTATCCGACCCACGGATAGCTCGTACCGTGAAAAGGTTGAAGAGCAATAGCATATCGAGTGGATCTCGAACTCTTCAAGTTCTTAGTCTGAATAGCTGTAAGAGCTTTCTGATCAGTTTCTAGAATGAAATGTGCGCCCAGGAGGAATCTTTGTAGTTTGAGAATAGACCAAACCATAGCCAATAATTCACGGTCTAAAACCGAGTAGTTCCTCTCTGCCGCATTTAGTTTTCTAGAAATGTACATGACAGGAAACAGAGTTTCATCATATTCCTGCATAAGTGCTGCTCCGATCCCAGTGGATGAAGCATCACTTCGAAGAACAAAAGTTCTATCAAGAGTAGGTAATCTTAGGATGGGAGGAGAAGAAAATATATTTTTAATCTGGTCTAAGGAAGATTGACATTCCTGAGACCAACGAATCAGATTAGGCGACCCTTTCTTCAACAACGTTGACAGAGGTGCCATTATCGAAGATAGATTCGGAATAAATCTTCCATAGAATTGAATTAACCCCAAGAGACTCCGGACTTGTTTCTTCGTCTTAGGTACAGAGATGTTCAATATTTTCGAAGTATTGTGGTCTTCTGTCTTCAAGAGACCATGACCAACACGATGACCCAAGAAAGAAATTTCACCAAAACCAATATAAGCTTTGGAAGGTTTTGCTGTCAGATTATACTCACGTAGAGTAGACAGTAGGTCATATAAACCCAGATAGTGATCTTCCCAAGAATCACTGAAGAGACAGATATCATCTAAGTAAGCGATGACATCTGAACGATGAGAAAGAATTCGACGCATCATGCGAACGAAAGTAGCAGGGGCGTTCATAAGACCGAAGGGCATTACATTCCATTGAAATAAACCCCTAGGTGTAGAGAAAGCAGTCAGAGGTTTGGCATGATCTGCTAAAGGCACTTGCCAATAACCTTTTGACAAGTCAAGTTTAGTGAAGAATCTAGAATTAGAAAGTCTAATAAGTAGATCTTCTAGTAAAGGCATAGGTTCAGCATCGAACTTTGTGACTTGATTTAATTTGCGATAATCAACGCAAATTCGTATGTTCTTATCTTTCTTCTGAACAATAACCATGGAAAAAGAATATGGAGAAGTCGATGGTTCAATTATGTTTAATTGGATCATTTCATCCAATTCCTTTTCCACTTGTGACTGAAAGTGTATAGGGATAGGATACGGCCTAACCCTAATAGGATTATTGTCGGTAAGAATAATGTCATGTTCTATGACATTCGTGTGACCCGGGATGTCGGTTAGAACATCCTTAAATGTCTGTAACATCGACGAGACTTGACGATGTTCATCAACAGAAAGATTAGGAGAAATGGACACATCTTTCCAAGATTCCATAGAATGTAGTGGAACCACTGGAAGAGGGAGATCGACATCAGAAAAAACAGATTCCTCATCCTGTATTACAGACAGGGATGAGTAATGACCATGAGGAACAGAAGAATCGTCCGTTGCCTGAAAAATAGGCAGCAAATAGTCTGGACGCTCATGAAATTCCGTCAGCATGTTGATATGGAAAGTCTTATGCTTTCCATCTATATCGACCACATAGTCAACATCGGAAATTCGTGAGACTATTGCATATGGACCTTTCCATGCAATCAGAAGTCTATTTTCCCTACTGGGGAGTAGGACGAATGCTTTGTCACCTGGACAAAGTTGTCGTAGACATCTGTTCTTGTTAGCAAACTGCCTTGCTTTTTCTTTAGCAATTTCTGACGAAGCAGTCGCTAGTTTGCATGCCTCAATGATCTTTTGCCTAAGAGCAATGACATACTCATATGAAGATTGAGTGTCATCACTAATATCATCGGCAGTGATGAGATCGTGTAATAAAGACATAGGGCCGCGCGGACGCGCGCCAAAGACAAGTTCAAAGGGAGAAAATCCTGTGTGCTCGTTTGGGACCTCTCTATAGGCAAAGAGAGCCGCAGGTAAAACCCTGTCCCAATCTTGAGGATGGTCTTCAGTTATCTTACCAAGTAAAGTCTTGAGCGTTCTATTCAGACGCTCAACTAACCCATTAGACATAGGATGATAGATGCTACTGAGAGATCTTTTAATGTGTAAGGTAGACATTACTTGAGACATAGTATCAGATATGAGTTGAGTGCCATGGTCTGACAGTATTTCTCTGGGGAACCCCAAGCGAGAAAATATCAGCCAAAGAGCATCTGCGATATCTGTAGTAGATATGCTCTTTAGAGGGATAGCCTCTGGCCAACGTGTGCACATATCGACACATGTAAGGATAAACTGATGTCCTCTGGCCGACTTTATCTTAAAAGGGCCAATAATATCTATGGCCATTTTTTGGAATGGCCGAATAGGGATGTCAGCAGCCTGGATAGGCGCAGCATGTCGTGGTCCTCTAGATTTGACCTCCTGACATACCTGACATGATCGGCAGTATATACGAATGTCCTTGTTAACAAAGGGCCAAAAGAAAGCCGCAAGGACTCTCGACTTTGTACGGGAAAAATCCCATGTGTCCAGCACATTGCGAGTCATGAGCATGCTGCAATATTTGCACTCTCATACTCTTGGGAACAAGAATTTGCGAATGTGCTGACGTAGCCGAGTCTTGTACCATACGTACAAGTACGCCGTTTTTCATTTCTATCCAAGATTTTCTTTGTGTATCCTTATTTGGATCACCTTTCTTCGCAAGAATGAAGAATTTCTTTAGCGTAGGATCTTCTTCTTGTAATTTTATGAACGAGTCACGAGAAATAACCAAGGTACTATCTTGGCTATGAACTTCATTATCATTATTCAACGAAGTTTCGGGTGTTTGTAGAGCTTGTGCTCTTGTAACCACTGCATTGGTAGCTTGCATATTATCATCTTCCCAAGCAGCAATCTGCTGTGGGGTACATTCCCTAACTCCGTGGATACGACCAATAATAAGGTCCGCAATTGGGTTAGGTAAGAGACAGGCATGCACATCTCCCGTAAAGAAAGGAGTGGCAATGTGGATTACAGCAGTAGGATATTTCTCTAGAGTGCCGCCAAATGTGACACATTTGATAACCCTTCCTGTCGCACAGGATGGATCTACAAGCGATTGTCTAACACCAATAGTGGTGCATCCGGAATCGAAAAGTAGTGAGACCGGAGTATTATTAACAAGACCCTTATGTAGGATTAGAGAACCTCTCCCGTCATGTGCAACCGAAGCAGGAAGAGCGGGGAGAGGGTGACCACAACTCAAAGTCGATATTGTAGTTGGTTCGAACAAAGTACTGCATTGGGGGCACTTGTTTGCTCTCCCAAAGTCAAAAGAAGAACAAGTGACAGCGTCAGAGTTTTTATTATCAGAAACCTGATTACAGGCTCCCTGAGATTCTTGTTGAACCGAGTTAGCCTGCTGATATCTCTTTTTTTTGTTTTGAGATCTACCGCGACTACCATTACCTCTGAAGTTATCACTGTTGTTATTATCTCTGTAGTTATTATTGTCTCTATTATAACTGTTATCATGTTTCGAACTACAGTTTCCATGATTATTATCATGTCCACATTGATGTGAACATCTATTTGTTTGGTTTTGAGGTTTACGCGAGGAAAAGCCTCTGTTACCATATCCTCTTCTGAAATGCCTAAAATTATTAGGTTGGAAGTAACGAGGACTGTCAGCTCGTCTCCAATTCTTCGACGAAGAATCACCCTGAAATTGATTTCCATAATTTTGACCGTAACTACGGTTACTTTTCCTATCAAAATTTTGTTGGAATCTATGACTAGAGTTTTGACCATAAGGTGCTGCCGAAGCAACTGGCAGACCTTCTTTTACTTTAGAGTTACCAATGGTTACGTGAGGATGCGCAGTTATATACTGGCTACAGAAATCTTCCATTTCTTTTATTGTTTTAGGTTTACGTTCATGAAGGAAAGCAAGGAAAGACTCATTGACAGAAGACATGACTTTGTCTCTAAGTATTAAGTCCATAAGTCCTTCATAAGTTTTTTCTGTCTTAGACAGCTCCACCCAACGTAAAAAAGTAAGACGTGTCTTTGACATGAATTCAGAGAATTGCACACCAGTTTCTGGCAACATATTTTTAAATTGAAGACGATAGCCGTCTTCGTCAAGTTGGTATTTTTTTAACAATATAGCCCTGACAACCTCATAGTTGTTCTTGTCAGGCTCATCTACCATGCTTAACATACTCAAAGCATCACCTCTAAGTATTTTGGACAAATGATAAACCTGCAATGATTTATCTATGTTATGTACTTTACATGAAGTTTCAAATCTGTCCAAATAGAATGTAATATCGTCGATGGAAGCATTGAATGGTGGTAGGTTAAGTTTGAAAGTGCTTGCATTAGTCTTATCTGAGACCTTATTTGCATCATTAGCATTACCTATGTTCATCACCCTTAATTTCTCAACTTCCAAAGCTAAGAGTTTTTCTTCATGCTCCATTTTTGCTTTTCTCTCATCAGACTCTCTTTGTAACTTCCTTTCTTCAGCTTCAGCTTGTTTTTCTAATCTTTTATTTTCAGCCTCTATTTCAAGTCTTTTATTTTCAGCCTCAAGTCTTTTATTTTCAGCCTCTTTTTCAAGTCTTTTATTTTCAGCCTCAAGTCTTTTATTTTCAGCCTCTGCTTCTCTTTTTTGTTTTTCCATTTCCATCTGGAATCTTTTTTCATCCACCTGCATCTGCAGTTTCTTTTGTTCAGCTTCCATTGCTTTATCATATTGAGCAGTTGCAAATTCTTCTAACTTATCACCAGTCTTCCCGAGCAATTTACCCTGCTCAATAAAGTGCTCAAATGTAGCCATGATGAGTAATAATATGAGTCCACAACCTGAAATAATTAATTATCTTATTTCAAATTTAATTATAACAAGTCTTAAATGAAGCACTTGTTTACTCACAACACTATATTATTATCCCAATCTCTGTGGGAAACAAGTCTTATATCAAAGAACTTGTGTATAGACCTTTTTGAAATATCATCAATCAACTCTTGATCATAGTATTCATCATTTACTAATCATAAGTGTAGTAGTAATGCATAAGCACAACCCACTATTAAATGTGAATTAACTACTATAAGTGTAACCAATGACTATGTAAACACTATCACAATGTAAACAGTAACAATGTAAACATTACACTGTAAACAATACAATGTAAACAATACAATGTAAACAATAATAAAGATTTAGCAACAATACGAAAACATTCGTAGAAATCAACAAAAAATAAAGCGAAAATTAAAGAAATATCACAAAAAATGTGATGATATCTACGAGGATATTAGACAATACACATGACACCACAGTGTATAAACAAAAATGTTGTATGAAACTAAACTATAGTAAAGAGGAGGCTAACAAATACAAAAAATCAAAACAAAACTAAAGAATGTGAAGAAAATCCCGAAAACAACACTGACCATATCGTCACAACTAACAAAAAAATAGCAACAGAAGTCGCTTTGCAAATTCCAGTATCGGAAATTTGCACACCCTAAAGAAAACGCTCACGATAGACGACCTCTATCACGTGGTATGATCTAAGGGAGACTCCGCCCAACCGAAAAACCCGCAGAAACATAAACATATAAATATAAATATACAAATAACATATAAACATATAACATGTAAACAAAAGAATGAGATGAAACACAGAAGACTCAGTAGAAGTATAAGGGCACAGTTCACAACAAACAGGCCACTTAACTTATGGGTATCCAAACGTCAGCCACAGCAGAAAAAACAGATGACAATCAGCGTCCTAAGGAACGAAGATCCAACGATGATGGTACATCTGGACTGCTCCAACTGCCATGACGATGGTACTTGAGCTTCTAAACAGTACAGGTAGTGTAAATAACGGCACTTGACCTTCTTATTCAATCGTAAATTGCTTGAATCGGTACTTTGCTCTCTTATTCAATCGGCACTTGACCTTCACAAACGACAGCAACACGTTTCAACTGGCAATGTATGACTCAACGCCGGGTACTGCCATAATTCTGTATGTAGATGTCTTGAAAAATCGCTGTATGTTGATTTCTGGAACAATGCAGTTTGTTGAATTCTTGTTGAATGAAGTGGGTAAGGGACCCCGAGTATGCTGGTACCAGAACAAACCAGCTTATGGCCACCAAATGTTGCGTAATATTATATGATGTGTGTATAAATGTTCTGTGGATGAAGTCACATGTGCCACACAACGTTGAGGGTGTTGTAATTCATCTGCTTCCCAAAGGTACTATGATACTGGCCTTTGCAGAGTAGTGTGCCACCCTCAGACACCAGGGATGATGAGGCGTAGTAACTTGGTGTCTGTAGTCTGGTTTAAGTGTGATGTAGATGTGTATACAAACAGTGAGCATTACGAACAAGGCCATCCACACAATGACGTCACGTTAACTCACGATGTGAAAAGTCAATAAAGCTTTAAACAGCAGTGATGGGTTTTTGGCAATATATATTGTACGCCACAATGACAAAATGCATGGACATCGTTATGCAGAAAACATCACAGGTATTTTCACAACAGTCATTGTATCATCGAAGTAGTCGACTCAACAGGCACAGCAAACAGCATAATAATAATGTACATTATGTGCCTTTTCAAGATATCGTAAACCGCTGTTCATGTAGTCAGGTAGTAAACTTCCCCTTTCCATAAGAGCTAGTAGATATCAACTAGGAGATTAAATCTGGTCTCCTATTTTTGACCTCAACAAGACAGGCATGTCTTTCGAGCGTCACATTATTGTTCTCTATGTTCCTTATACAGCAAAGGTATCAAACCTAGATCCATCAACAAAGTTCAGGAAGCAAGTAGTCCGTAGGACAGGCATCAATCGATGCGTGACAATATAAGTGGATCATAAGGCAGGCTAAGCGAAAGTCAACATCACAAGATGGCGATAAAGTCACTTAGCAAAAAAGGATTCATTTACCTGTTCATCAGGAATTAAATCACATAATCACATATGCCTCCAGGCATTAGGAATAACATGGAGATATATCATCTCAAAAAAGGAACAACAATCATGAGGACTCCTTCCTGAATAATCTAAGCGAAGACTAGCACATAGCTACGTCTCGCCTTATCAGCTTCTCTGCTCAGACTGACCTGGGCGGAAATCGTTTAAACAACGCCACAAAAAGAGACATGCGCAGAACACGCGAATCGAATACAACTCAGCCAAATTTACGAAACGAAGAATGTTCTACGATGTTCGACTAAAGACCTTTTACCTTAAAAGGAAATGAATCTTGAAACATTGCGATTGCCAACTGTTTTCAAAGAACTGGCGATCTGAGCGCTCCATAAATGGACATGACTCAAAAATCGTTCACACAACTATCGGCAACCCTAGCTATCAAGATAAGACAACTTCTTGACGATAGCTATCAAGATTAGACGACTGTAGAAATAAAAGTGACTACAATTCCATGAGTTCCTTCCCATGCATTAAAAATTAACTATAGTCAGAATGCATGGTCATAATAAGTTGCGACAAGTTTTTAGCAGCAACAATATGTAATAGATTGTTTGGAACATTTATTTGTATTATATGTAATAGATTGTATGGAACATTTATTCTGCTTTTAGTAGCGTAGTCCCAAAGCAGATTTTTGCCGTAGGGGATTGAAGTGTTAGAGACTTTACGATACTAGGACCTCTTTTTTTTAAAGAGATGGGGTGACCAGTTCTTTTCCTGGCTGCCTTAGCCTTCCCTAACTCATGAGCTGAGTTATGTATCCATTTACAGATCGGTAGGCTGGAGCGTGACGCTACCTGGCTGGTTTTGATGCCTCAACCCGGTACCTTTATCGTAGAAGACAAACGCTCTAACTCCAGCGCGTTTAGTACATTTGGTTAAAAATAATAATAATAGTGGAACATATAAACGTGTTTTGTTTTTCTTAATTCACCTCTCGCTTGTTTCCACTTTCCCGTGCTGGAGAGTTACGTAGTTTATTCCAGTAAATTGAATTTCACTCTGACTGGAAGCTACATTATCCCTGCAAATGGTGTACTTAATACGGGCTTCATCTCTCTCCTCACCCCCACGTTCCCTTCTTTTATTTTTCTTTGCCTGCATCTCTTACGGTTTGTCTCCCCGTCTTCGATTTCTTGAAGATCTGCAAAGAAAAAACAATTAAGTGATAAAGGAATCTTAAAGCTTTGTAGATGGCAGTCGATAGGTTTTGTGTGACTGACCTTCAAATAATAAAGTCATCATCATCATCATACTTGTTTACTTAGCCGTTCCTCTTCTACCGTGAGGTGTAGAGGTTTGGAAGAGAGAGCGCCATACTGTCCTATCGGCTATCTTCCTCGTGGCCTAATTCCATTCTAGTCCTCGGCCCTTCAGAGATTGTCTAATGTTGTCCTCCCAGCAGACTCTGGGACGTCCTGGAGGTCTGGATTCCTGACTCTTTGTTTCCCATACCTGTCGTGGCAGCCGATCTTCTCCCATTCTGCAGACATGGCCAAACCATCTTAGTTGGGACTGTTCTACTTGGGTCATCATCATTATCTTAATTCAGCTCATCGAGGAGCATAGGCCATCAACAATCTGAAGCCAAGTCTTCCTGTACCGTGCCATCCGCTCAATGTCTTTCCATATCCTCATCATCCCTTTTGTATGCAGTTATCTTTTCCCCATTTACTTTGGTCTTCCTCTACCTCGCTTATCGTGGGAATTCCCGAACAAGAATTACGAGACCTTGTAATGCTATCAACACGTTTCATCAGTGTGTGTCCTATCCATCGCCAGCGTCTTCTTCTCATCTCTTTGTTTTTTTCCACTGACGCTTGTCTGGTGTTACCGAGCCTCGCAATTTGGAGCACAGAATAGTAACTCTGTAACCTACCGCGCATGTCGTAACAGGCCATTAAGGAGAGTTGAGCATGGGGCTGGTTATCTAAAGCCTGCAGACATTTTAAGCCACCTTAAAAAACTTTAGAGAAATAGAATTATAATATATCGTATCAACTTTCAAAACCTGAAAATTTTTATTAAAAAATAAAAACAAAAAGAAATTGGGAATAAGTTGTGGAGAGACATGATCGTCAAAGATATCAGAAATGGTACTAGAAGAAGAAGGAAGAAGGAAGAAGAAAGGAAGAAGAAGAAGAATTATTATTTGTCCCGATCAAGAGTTTGGTCTAGTCAAGTTTACTAAATGATATTTATATATAAACACATTGTCTTTTTTTTTTTTTTTTTTTTAGAATTAAGACTTCATTCGCTTATGTGTTTGTCTAATGGGGGTCGGATTGGCTAAGAGGTGCGGCGTCCGCACCTTATTCTAAACGTTCCGGGTTCGCTACCAGCAGAGGGACTATAATTGAATGACATTTTTTTTCAGAACTTAATGATGTCTTACTCTCCCTGATCTCCGGGATAGTGAGATCGGATGCCTAGCCTTCTCGTATTAGGGCGAAATTATAGGAGGTCCCTTGAGCAAGGTGTGCACGTTAAAAATCCCTCGGCAGTTAGAAATCGTAAAGAGTAGGCCATACGGCCGCTGTCCTGGCAAAATTTTAAAATTATGAAACCTACCCACCACAAAAATATTTATAGAATGTGTGATTTCTATATACACACATTTGGAGCCTGGCCAGTGCTACGGAGTCAGTGCACCGTGCTGAGATCCTCCTTGTGTGATCTAAGGGCGGAGATACCGATGGAGTTGTCCGTGTGTGATGGATATCCGATTGGCTAAGCGGTTAGAGCGCTTCCTCCTGCGGCGAAATTACCTGGTTCCGGAATCGAAATTTGCTAGCATCACAGTCCAGCCTGCACAGCTGTAAATGGGTGCTTCACTCTGGTCTTGAGTTAGGGAAGGTGAAGGCAGCGAGGAGGGGAACTGGACACCACTCCTCATTAACAAAGCTGCACATTGTATGAAGAAGTCTGTAACACTGCATTCGCTTACGGCAGTATCTGCAATGGGACTTTGACCTTTTATGGTCAGCTGACGAGAAAGGGCGTTGTTGTTAGTTTCGGTAAATAAGGGATCACAAATTCATTTGTCTTTTTCCGGAAGAAAATCACTTCTCCAGAATACACATATCAAAGTAAATTGAACAGTCTTTAAACACGCCCGTATTTTCACATACTTATACCTAGGCATGTTAATAACATCGGATTGAGGATGCATGTCACAGGTGATGAGTATATTCCAGATAAGAGTTTGTGTCCCTGTGAAATGAAAAGTATTTTATGCGAAAACACTTAGTCAGGGGAAGTAAGAAAGAAAGTTCTTCTGTGTTATATAGAGCCAGTCCTAACATACGGAAGTGAGTCATGGATATATAGTAAACAAGCAGAAACAAGCCCTGGAGGCCACAGAGGTGTGGTTTTACAGAAGAAATATTAAGAATGCCATAGGCAGGATTAAAAAAGAGTTATGAGGAAGTCATGAAAGAAGCCAGTGCACAAAAGTAGCTTATTAGTCACATAAGAAAAAAACAAAAATGCACCTTCTTCTGCCATGTTTATCAGAAGAAAAACAGATGGAAAATAAACCTCACTATAATATAAAAATAAACCTCACTATAATATAAAAATAAACCTCACTATAATAAAAAATAAACCTCACTATAATATAAAAATAAACCTCACTATAATATAAAAATAAACCTCACTATAATATAAAAATTAACCTCACTATAATATAAAAATAAACCTCACTATAATATAAAAATAAACCTCACTATAATATAAAAATAAACCTCACTATAATATAAAAATAAACCTCACTATAATAAAAAATAAACCTCACTATAATATAAAAATAAACCTCACTATAATATAAAAATAAACCTCACTATAATATAAAAATAAACCTCACTCTCAGATCTAAGGGTCTTTTATATTTGGACATGCGCCCTAATATAACCGACTAGGTTGAACAAGACGCGCCTCGCCAAAACGAGGCAAAAGTTTTACATTAAAAAAAAAAGGTGGAATATTTTGTGACAAAAGGAAAGACTGACGGAAGAAGACATAGAGGGGGACAAAGAAAGAAGATAATGGACAGATTGGCACCATGAGAAGTCAGCAGTAGAATTGATAAACATTACTGGAGACCGGAAGTTATGGAGAGGCATGATCACCTACACCAACAGACAGTGTACTTGAAAAAGAAGAACTTATTTATTATCTGAATAGGGCAGTCAGCAAAACACAAAACACATTGTTAATGTTCTTTGTTATTATTCTTCTATTATTTCCACCATTATACTGGAAAACAAAAATTCTTATTTCTGTGTAGGGAGGGGCAAAAGGGTGTGGGAAGAATGCTCTGGTAAAAACGTGAATACACATATTTATATTTACAATTTTCTTCCAAGATCTTCATATTATCCGCTCGTGTTCGTAAATTGTTTACACAAGCCCTATATTATTGACTTTAGGGGAAAAAAGCGGGTCATCGGCGTTTATATCTGATGTTCAAATCTCGTATACATATTCACGTTTCGGAAGGAGAGAGATACTCGGGTTTTTTCTGACCGTGTCTGCGTCGATTGTCTACAATACTTCTATTCTACACAGGCCTGGGTTTGTTTAATACTTTTTGTCAGACTGTATACGGCAGGGAAGATATTTTCATCTTACAAGCATCTGTACTTTGTGCAGGTGAACGAAGTCAGGCATAGCATGCAGTGAAATAATATAGGTAAGTGTATTTTTCAGTACTTGGAAGACACTTACTTATCGTAATTTGTTATCTCCTGTGCCTTCAGTGTGTTTGTTTGTTTGTTCCATTCATCTGATTTCTGTTAATCTTTTCTGGGTTTTTCCTCTCTCTTGCTCTGTCATTCTTGGTTAAATTTACTCTTTTCTTATCTTGTAATTTCTCACTTTCATTGTTACTGTTTCCATGTCTATGTTTCTCTCTCTCTCTCTCTCTCTCTCTCTCTCTCTCTCTCTCTCTCTCTCTCTCTCTCTCTTAAAGTTTATTTCTTCACATATCATCTATCACTATGTCTTCTTCTTCTTCGTTCACCCTCAGACGTCAACATGAATATGTTCAAAGAAAGCAGTGGTCAGTTTGAGACTGTTGATATCTCCGAACAATTTTTCCAGGCATGGTACTGGTGATGGCCATATACGCTTTCTTTATTCATCATATGTTGGGCACCTTTGAAGTAGATGTTCAGCGGTCATTTTGTCGGTGCAACAGTTACACTCATCAGTGGTTCTTATCTTTAGTTTGTTGAATAGATGCTATCCCAACATTACTCGACCATTAGTTTTGTCATTGTTGCGTGATAAATTCTCGCAACATCGTTTTATTTCAATATCTGTTTTATAACGCAAGGGCAACAACTGCTTGAAATCTATAGTCACTTTTCTCGGTAAGCATTTGTCTTCTCGCGTTAGTATCGAATGCAGTTAACTTTTGAGCTGTGGTCATTTTTGCGCTGGACTGCGCATGACTTGTCTTGTTGTTTGGTCGATCGGTTTCCGCCCACCACTAGTGGGAGTGAGCGATTTGGAATGGCGAAAGAGATGCCTCGTTGAAGAGGGGATCTCCGCTATTTTTGTTCTGTCAGGGATGTGTAGTCCTCTTATGGATATTTCGTTTATTCGGGATAATACCTCTAGTGTATTTGCACATGCCGGGAGGCGTGATATTTCTGTGTATTTCATGAAAGCAAGGTAAATTGACTTTTTCATTAACTCTATCGTTTTTGGGTCGTGAGTGATTTCGATTCATAGCCTGTCTCCGAAAGTCGTCGTCACGAGATGTTCTTTCCCAGCTCACATGTCGCTGCATTGTACTGCATCGGTTGATGCAGGTTCCAAGGACCATTACTTGCTACTTTGTTAAATGAACTAGGTTTAGAAAACCTTTATTATCTAGAGGATATTCTTGAGGACATTATTTATACTTCGGCAGACGTGTCTGTCTTGCTGAAGTCAAACTAAGGAGAGTGAACTGATCTCATACATCTGGTTATCTCCTGGCTGTTATAGAAAGGATGGAGTTGTTCATCTGACTACATTTACAGCACTTTGAAATATAACATGCATCTGACTCATCATTGTAATGCTGTCTACCGTTTATTGCTGTATTGAATGTTGCTGTGATAATGACTGTTTGATGTGCCTACACATTTGCGTAACCATTTTGTCACTGTGGCGTCCACAATAAATAATGAAGAAAAACGTCAACGGCTGTTTCAAGACTCATTGACTTTATACGTCGTGAGTTTACTGACGTCCTATGTGGATTGCCCTGTTATTGTTGCATGAACATTGTTTTGACTGAACACATCTACACACTACACAAAACCAGACATGCGGATGCCATCCATCATCATATGGCATCACGCATCATTTGGTGGCCATAAGCTGGTTTGATTCTGGTACTAGCAAACACGGGGTCCCTTACCCACTTCATTTTCAACAAGAATTCATCAGCATCCTTCAAGAAATTAACATTCTTCAATACAGTCAACATCTTCAAAATTTTCAAAGTACTCGGCGTTGCCCGGTAAAAGTCAAAATTTCAACTTTTGACGGAAACAAGAATTTGACAGTACCCGGCGTTGTTACATGTTGCCGGATAACTCGGACTGCTGTTATCTTTTACGCAAGTCAAGCAAGTTGCTGCTGTCAAGGTTCCAGTGCTGTCGTTTTTTGAGAAGGTCAAGTGCCGGTTGAAACGGGTTGTTTTCTGAAGAAGGCCAAGTACCGATTTCCATCAACTTACTTTTGGATTAGAAGGTCAAGTGCCGAAACAACTCAACACACAGTATTTCAGAAGCTCTTGTACCATCGTGTTAGCAGTGGAAGCAGTTCAGATGTGCCATCATCGTTGGAGCTTCGCTCTTTAGGACGTTGATTGACATCCGTTTTTTCTGCTGTTCTACGATTGGAAGCCTTTAAGTTAAGTGGCCTGTTTGTATGTAAACTGTGCCCTTATACTTCTGCTGAGTCTTCTGTGTATCATCTCATTCTATATATTATATGTCTATATGTTATTTGTATATTTATATGTTTATATTTCAGTGGGTTCTCGGTTGGGTGGTGTCTCCGTTAGATTATGCCACGTCATAGAGGTCGTCTATTGTGAGCGTTTTCTGTAGGGTTTGCAAATTTCCGATACTGGAATTTGCTAAGCGACTTCTGTTGCTATTTATGTTAGCTGTGATGACATGTTTTAATATTGTTTTCGTTATTATTTCACATTCTTTAGTTTTGTTGTGATTTGTTTGTATTTGTTAGCCTACTCTTGTCTATAATTTAGTTTCATACAACATTTTTGTTTATACACTGTGGTGTCATGTATTTTGTTTAATTCTATCGCAGATATCGTCACATTTTTTGTGATATTTCATTAATTTCTGCTTTATTTTTAGTTGATTTCTGCGAAAGTTTTTGTATTGTTGCTGATCTTTGTTATTGTTTACATTGTTATTGTTTACATTGTTTGTATTGTTTACATTTTCAATGTTTACATTCTGCATGTGTTTACATAGTCATTGTTTACAGTTATAGTAATTAGTTAATGGGCTATGCTAATGCACTGTTACTACTATACTGATGATAAATGAATGATGAATAGTGTCGTGCACTATTGAATGAGAAGTGCACTTATGATCAAGATTTGAGTGCTGATATTTCATATACAAGTTCTTTGATTGGAGACTTGTTTCCCACAGAGACTGGGATAATATAATGTGATGTGAATATACAAGTGCTTAATTAAGACTTGTTACACTTAGGTTTGAAATAAATTAGTTAATTATTTCAGGTTTTGGACTCATATGTTAGACAACATGTCTACATTTGAGCACTTTATTGAGCAGGGTAAATTGCTTGGGAAGACTGGTGATAAGTTAGAAGAATTTGCAACTGCTCGATATGATAAAGCAATGGAAGCTGAACAAAAGAAACTGCATATGGAAGCTGAACAAAAGAAACTGCAGATGCAGGTGGATGAAAAGAGATTCCAAATGGAAATGGAAAAACAAAAAAGGGAATCAGAAGCTGAGGAAAGAAAGCTACAGCTAGAGGCTGAGAATAAAAGACTTGAAAAAGAGGCTGAGAATAAAAGACTTGAAAAAGAGGCTGAAAATAAAAGACTTGAAAAAGAAGCTGAAAATAAAAGACTTGAAAAAGAAGCTGAAAATAAAAGACTTGAAAAAAGAAGCTGAAAATGAAAGACTTCAAATGCAGGCTCAAGCTGAAGAAAGGAAGTTACAAAGAGAGTCTGATGAGAGGAAAGCAAAAATGGAACATGAAGAAAAACTCTTAGCTTTAGAGTTGGAGAAATTGAAATTGACGAGCATGAGTAATGGTAATGATTCAAACAAGGGTTCATCTTCTGGTAAGGCTAATAATGATACTTTTAAGATTAAGTTACCAACATTTAGTCCTTCCAGTGATGACATAATGTTCTATCTGGACAGATTTGAACAAGCATGTACAGCTCATAACATAGACAAAGCAAAATATGTTTATCAGTTATCAGGGATACTGACAGGTAAAGCTCTAAGTATATTAAATATGGTGGATGAACCTGACAAGAGCAATTATGAGGTTGTCAGGGCCGCTTTGTTAAAGAAATATCAGCTTAACGAAGACGGCTATCGTCTACAATTTAAAAACATGTTACCTGAAAATGGAGTTGAATTCTCCGAGTTTATTGCAAGAATACGCATTACTTTCTCACGATGGGTTGAACTATCTAAGACGGAAAAAACTTATGAAGGACTTATGGACTTAATACTTAGAGACAAAGTCATGTCGTCTGTCAATGAGTCTTTCCTTGCTTTCCTTCATGAACGTAAACCTAAAACAATAAAAGAAATGGAAGATTTCTGTTGCCAATACGTAACTGCGCACCCACACATAACCATGGGTAACTCTAAGGTGAAAGAAGGTTTACCAGTTGCTTCGGCAGCTCCGTATGGTCAAAACTTTGCTCGTAGATCCCAACAAAATTTTGATAGAAAGGGCAGCGGTAATTTCTGTCAAAATCATGGAAACCAATTTCATGGTGATTCTTCTTCGAAGAATTGGAGACAACCTGATAGTGGTCGTTACTATCACCCTAATAATTATAAGCATTTCAAAAGAGGATATGGTAATAGAGGTTATTCCTGTCGAAGACCTCAGAACCAAACAAATAGATGTTCGCATCAATGTGAACATGATAGTAATCGTGGAAACTGGAATTCGAACCAGTATAACAATTACAATAGAGACAATAATAACTGCAGAGATAATAATAACTCTGATAACTTCAGAGGTAATAATAGTCGGGGTAGATCTCAACACAAAAAAAAGAGATATCAGCAGGCTAATGCTGTACAACAGGAAACTGAGGGAGCCTGTAATCATGTTGTTGATAGTAAAAACTTTGACGCTGTCACTAGTTCTGCTTTTGACTTTGAGAGAGCAAACAAATGCCCCCCAATGCAGTACTTTATTCGAACCGGGTACCATAACTACTTTGAGTTGTGGTCACCCACTTCCCGCTCTTCCTGCTGCTGTTGCGCATGACGGGAGGGGTTCTTTAATTCTACATAAGGGTCTTGTTAATGATACTCCGGTCTCACTACTTTTCGATTCCGGATGCACCACTATTGGTGTTAGACAATCGCTTGTAGATCCATCTTGTGCTACAGGAAGGGTTATTAAATGTGTCACATTTGGCGGCACTCTAGAAAAATATCCTACTGCTGTAATTCGCATTGCCACTCCTTTCTTTACTGGAGATGTGCATGCTTGTCTCTTACCTAATCCTATTGCGGACCTTATTATTGGTCGTATTCACGGAGTTAGGGAGTGTACCCCACAGCAGATTGCTGCTTGGGAAGATAATAACATGCAAGCTACAAATGCAGTAGTTACAAGAGCACAAGCTCTACAAACACCCGAAACTTCACTGAATAGTGATAATGAAGTTGATAGCCAAGATAGTCACTTAGTAATTACTCGTGACTCTTTCATAAAATTGCAAGAAGAAGATCCTTCTTTAAAAAAATTCTTCGTTCTTGCGAAGAAAGGTGATCCGAATCAGGATACAAATAGAAAATCTTGGATTGCAATGAGAAACGGCGTACTTGTACGTATGGTACAAGATTCGACTACGTCGGCACATTCGCAAATTCTTGTTCCCAAGAGCATGAGAGTCCAAATATTACAACATGCTCATGACTCGCAATGTGCTGGACATATGGGTTTTGCCCGTACGAAGTCGAGAGTCCTTGCGGCTTTCTTTTGGCCTTTTGTCAATAAGGACATTCGTATTTACTGCCGATCATGCAAGGTATGTCAGGAGGTCAAATCTAGAGGACCACGACATGCTGCGCCTATCCAGGCTGCTGACATTCCTATTCGGCCGTTTCAGAAAATGGCCATAGATATTATTGGCCCTTTTAAGGTCAAGTCGGCCAGAGGACATCAGTTTATCCTTACATGTGTCGATATGTGCACACGTTGGCCAGAGGCTATTCCTCTTAAGAGCATATCTACTACAGATATCGCAGATGCTCTTTGGTTGATATTTTCTCGCTTGGGGTTCCCCAGAGAAATATTGTCAGACCATGGCACTCAACTCATATCTGACACTATGTCACAGGTAATGTCTACCTTACATATTGAACGATCTCTCAGTAGTATCTACCATCCTATGTCTAATGGGTTAGTTGAGCGTCTGAATAGAACGCTCAAGACTTTGCTTGGTAAGATAACTGAAGATCATCCTCAAGATTGGGACAGGGTTTTACCCGCGGCTCTCTTTGCCTATAGAGAAGTCCCTAATGAACACACAGGATTTTCTCCCTTCGAACTTGTCTTTGGCGCGCGTCCACGCGGCCCTATGTCTTTATTACACGATCTCATCACTGCCGATGATATTAGCGATGAAACTCAATCCTCATATGAGTATGTCATTGCTCTTAGACAAAAGATCATTGAGGCATGTAAGCTAGCAACTGCTTCATCAGAAATTGCTAAAGAGAAGGCAAGGCAGTTTGCTAACAAGAATAGATGTCTACGACAACTTTGTCCAGGTGACAAAGCATTCGTCCTACTCCCCAGTAGGGAAAATAGACTTCTTATTGCATGGAAAGGTCCGTATGCAATAGTCTCTCGGATTTCCGATGTTGACTATGTGGTCGATATTGATGGAAAGCATAAAACTTTCCACATAAACATGCTTTCGGAATTTCACGAACGTCCGGACTATTTGCTGCCTATTTTCCAGGCAACGGATGATGCTCCTGCACCTCACGGTCATTATTCATCCCTGTCTGTCATTCAGGATGAGGAAGCTACCTTCTCTGATGTCAACCTTCCCCTTCCAGTGGTTCCATTACATTCTACGGAATCTTGGAAAAACGTTTCTGTTTCTCCTAATCTTTCTGGTGACGAACATCGACAAGTCTCGTCGATGTTACAAACATTTCAGGATGTTCTCACTGACATTCCTGGACACACAGATGTCATAGAACATGACATAATTCTTACCGACAATAATCCAATTAGGGTTAGGCCGTATCCTATTCCTATACACTTTCAGTCGCAAGTGGAAAAGGAATTGGATGAAATGATTCAATTAAATATAATTGAACCATCGACTTCACCATATTCTTCTTCCATGGTTATTGTCCGGAAGAAGGATAAGAACATACGAATTTGCGTTGATTATCGCAAATTGAATCAGGTCACAAAGTTCGACGCTGAACCGATGCCTTTGTTAGAAGATCTACTGATTAGACTTTCTAATTCTAGATTCTTCACTAAACTTGACTTGTCTAAAGTGCCTTTAGCAGAGCATGCCAAACCTCTTACTGCTTTTTCTACACCTAGGGGTCTATTTCAATGGAATGTTATGCCTTTTGGTCTCATGAACGCCCCTGCCACTTTCGTTCGCATGATGCGTCGAATTCTGTCACATCGTTCGGATGTCATCGCATACTTAGATGACATCTGTCTCTTCAGTGATACCTGGGAAGATCACTATTTAGGGTTATATGACTTACTGTCCACTCTACGTGAGAATAATTTGACAGCAAAACCTTCTAAAGCTTTTGTTGGTTTTGGTGAAATCTCTTTCCTGGGTCATCGTGTTGGTCATGGTCTCTTGAAGACAGAAGACCACAATACTTCCAAAATACTGAACATCTCTGTTCCTAAAACGAAGAAACAAGTTAGGAGTCTCTTAGGTTTAATTCAATTTTATGGGAGATTTATTCCAAATTTATCTTCGATCATGGCACCTCTCTCAACATTGTTGAAGAAAGGTTCGCCTAATCTGGTCCGTTGGTCTGAAGAATGCCAATCTTCACTAGACCAAATCAAGAATATATTTTCTTCTCCTCCCATCTTAAGATTACCTACTCTTGATAGGACTTTTGTTCTTCGGAGTGATGCTTCATCCACTGGGATTGGAGCAGCACTGATGCAAGAATATGCAAATACTCTGCATCCTGTTATGTACATTTCTAGAAAACTAAATGCGGCAGAGAGGAACTACTCGGTTTTAGACCGTGAGTTGTTAGCGATGGTTTGGTCAATTCTAAAGCTACAAAGATTCCTCCTGGGCGCACATTTCATTCTAGAGACTGATCAGAAAGCTCTTACAGCTATTCAGACTAAGAATTTGAAGAGTTCGAGATCCACTCGATATGCTATAGCTCTTCAACCTTTTCACTTCACGGTACGAGCTATCCGTGGTGCGGATAATGTGATGGCTGACATTTTGTCTAGATGCCCACATGACTCCAACTAATACTTCTGTC
Source organism: Oreohelix idahoensis (assembly GCA_024509875.1). Lineage (NCBI taxonomy): Eukaryota > Metazoa > Mollusca > Gastropoda > Stylommatophora > Oreohelicidae > Oreohelix > Oreohelix idahoensis. The sequence goes on from JAMPIV010019005.1 coordinate 377,510, forward strand.
CTATATTTCTATATATTACAGAGTCATAACACACCTATATTTCTACAATAGATTAGCACATCTGTACTTACTTTATATGTACACACTATCGTGCTTTGTTGTCATCTTCTTCTGTTCGTTTTTTAAAATGATAGAGGAGGACTGAGTAGTTAATATAAGGGCCGTTAGTTTACTAAACAGCCACAATTATTAATAATGTATTGTACCTTATGAAGCATATTAGTTATTAATTAGCATTATATTGCTTGTACTTTCTCAGAATGTCATTGTTGAGCTGAGGACTTACCTTACGAGTTCTAGATTGTGTACTTACCCTCGGAATACCAGAGCATATGTCCTGGATCGTCATGTAGTTTAACTTTGCTATGTACTTATGTCATTACATGTCAAAGAATGTACTATTTAAATTTTCCTATCAGATTTGTACATCCATTTTTAAAGACAATATTAGAGTATGCTGTTTAATGATGATTATAGTAACTTGCATACGTATATTGTGTTTACATGCTAACGTGATGTGTGTTGGTGACACCTCCCCGATGTGAATATTTTTTGAGACATATTTATTTTTCTGTTGAGGTATATCCTCACCAGACACTCTATAATTAGCCTATTGTTTGGCAATTTAATTAATTATCAGCGCATAATTCGTGCGTTTTGAGCCGCTTATCGCTTGCTCTTTGATATTGAAAAAAAAAAATATGTTCCACATTTTTTTTTATCGGGAGGAGGTGGTGATATGTTGCGTGATAAATTCTCGCAACATCGTTTTATTTCAATATCTGTTTTATAACGCAAGGGCAACAACTGCTTGAAATCTATAGTCACTTTTCTCGGTAAGCATTTGTCTTCTCGCGTTAGTATCGAATGCAGTTAACTTTTGAGCTGTGGTCATTTTTGCGCTGGACTGCGCATGACTTGTCTTGTTGTTTGGTCGATCGGTTTCCGCCCACCACTAGTGGGAGTGAGCGATTTGGAATGGCGAAAGAGATGCCTCGTTGAAGAGGGGATCTCCGCTATTTTTTGTTCTGTCAGGGATGTGTAGTCCTCTTATGGATATTTCGTTTATTCGGGATAATACCTCTAGTGTATTTGCACATGCCGGGAGGCGTGATATTTCTGTATTTCTTGAAAGCAAGGTAAATTAACATTTTCCATTAACTCTATCGTTTTTGGGTCGTGAGCGATTTCGATTCATAGCCTGTCTCCGAAAGTCGTCGTCACGAGATGTTCTTTCCCAGCTCACATGTCGCTGCATTGTACTGCATCGGTTGATGCAGGTTCCAAGGACCATTACTTGCTACTTTGTTAAATGAACTAGGTTTAGAAAACCTTTATTATCTAGAGGATATTCTTGAGGACATTATTTATACTTCGGCAGACGTGTCTGTCTTGCTGAAGTCAAACTAAGGAGAGTGAACTGATCTCATACATCTGGTTATCTCCTGGCTGTTATAGAAAGGATGGAGTTGTTCATCTGACTACATTTACAGCACTTTGAAATATAACATGCATCTGACTCATCATTGTAATGCTGTCTACCGTTTATTGCTGTATTGAATGTTGCTGTGATAATGACTGTTTGATGTGCCTACACATTTGCGTAACCATTTTGTCACTGTGGCGTCCACAATAAATAATGAAGAAAAACGTCAACGGCTGTTTCAAGACTCATTGACTTTATACGTCGTGAGTTTACTGACGTCCTATGTGGATTGCCCTGTTATTGTTGCATGAACATTGTTTTGACTGAACACATCTACACACTACACAAAACCAGACATGCGGATGCCATCCATCATCATATGGCATCACGCATCAGTCATCTCATAGTCTTACACGTTTACTGTCACTCTTTCCATAACACTGTCTCACTGGTGTCATACTCTCTTTAACCATCTCTTCATGTCCTTCTGTCACACTTTGTCTCACTCCCTATATAAACATCTTTATCTTACTTCTGCTATTACTTTTTTTGTTCACTTTATCTGTGCCTCATTCTGTCTCACTCTCTCTCTCTCTCTCTCTCACTCTCTCTCTCACTCTCTCTCACTCTCTCTCTCACTCTCTCTCACTCACTCTCTCTCTCACTCTCTCACTCTCTCTCACTCTCTCACTCTCTCTCACTCTCTCTCTCACTCTCTCTCACTCTCTCTCACTCTCTCTCACTCTCTCTCACTCTCTCTCTCACTCTCTCACTCTCATTCTCTCACTCTTACTCTCTCACTCTCTCTCTCACTCTCTCACTCTCTCTCTCACTCTCTCTTTCTCACACATTTTGAGAAAGTCTTACATGAACTTACTTACTTAGTCGCTCCTCTTCTACCCTGGCATGTAGAGCTTTGCCAGAGAGAGCGCCATACTATCATATCGGCTGTCTTCCTCCTGTCCTGGTTCCAATCCAGTCCTCAGTTCTTCAGAGCTTGTCTAATATTGTTCTCCTAGCGAACTCTGGGTCGTCCTAAAGGTCTGGATACCTGGCTCTCCTATTCTGCAGACATGGCCAAACCATTTTAGTTGGGACTGTTCTACCGGGTCTGCAGGGGCTGCGTTTTGAGGCCATAACGTATCGTCTGGTTGCAGACCATGTCTCTTCTTGTTATTTCAACCACCTTCCTCAGATACCTTGAGAAAGTCTGAAATTATTATGTAAGTAATTTTATTTTAACTAAATGACGCAGAAAGGAAAATCAGAGTCTAACATGTAGGTTACTGTGGCGTAGCCTGGGTTAAGTGTCAGTAATGGTGTCACAGTAATAACGGTCCGCTAATAGCGACCAAAATCCGTTTAAGCGGCAGCTGACTCGTTTAGTTATTTGCTCACTCAGCCATTCGGTCATACAATCAGTCATGCGGTCAGTCATTCGTTTATTTAGACAGCAGTTACTCAGTAAAACATCCGCTGTCTCGGCTTCACTATCAAGTTTCTTATAAAAATACGAAAGTGCCTTGATGGCTGGTAAAATAACAAAACATACGAACAGATGTCAGATGTATATCGTATATCTAGGGCGGACAGCCGCTACTGGAGCCAAATATGAAAGGGCGCACGTGCAATGAGTCATCATTATTACCCTTCTGCTACTCAAGGAGCGTATACCTTCAACAAATTCATGTCACCCTCCGGTCTCGTGCCCCCTTAGTGTATTTCCATTCCTTTTTACCCCCGTCATTTCTGCCTCCAGCTTTCTTCCCCATGTGTTTTCTATCTTAATCTACCTTTCTTACCACTGGCATTCTTCTTCTTCTTCCTCGTTCGTCCTGAAAAGGAACGTTGGTTGCGTTGTGTCCGTTTACAGCGAAGCTGCGATATTTGTGCCTTTCAGCCGACACATCCTACTTCAGCACGACATTTTTGGGGACCGGGTTTGCCTTCCCTCTTCGATCCCTACTCTCTCAGCCAGACTGCAGTGATGCAGCCTGTTTCCAGGACCACCACATGGAGATGGAGTAGGGTCTTGGTCAGTTCTGGTTTGACTGGACTGTGTTGTACCACCATTGGCATTCAACATCAAGGTGCCTTGTGAGGCTTTCAAGAGGTTTTTGCATTGTGTCACATATTCAATTTCAGCATGGTCTTCTCATCTCTTGTTCCACTGGCACCTATCTGGTTCTTGTTATCAGTTTCACATACATTGGTAGTCTTGTCATACTATATCAATGCTTCTGTTCTACGCACGTAAATAATGCCTGCGTCACCAGCAACCTTCTATATGGCAGCGAGACATGGACAACCTATGATTCAGTACCTTCCATCTATCGTGTCTACGCCACATCCTTGGTATTTCGTGGAAGGACAGAGTGAAAAATGCCAAGGTGCTGTCACGTGCGGGCATTCAAAGCATATATGTATTGGATAACTGGCAGATGGCAGAAGAACAGTCGAGAAACCGCAGATTGGGTCAAAGATGTGTGCAAGAGAGACATAAAGGCACTGGACATAAATCCAGCAACCTGGGGGGATGAAGCTGCCGATCGCATCAAGTGGCGATGCTTCCTACGGCATCGCCTCAGATTGGTAGGAAAAGAAGCTTTCACAACAGGCAGAAGAGAAAAGAGCCCGCCGAAAGGAACATCAGGCCGAATTTTAAAAAAAGTTGAGGGTTGCCACCTCAGGGGCGTATTCTCATAGTCAGTTATGACTGAAGGGGGCTGCTACTACTGTTCTACACAAGTCACCCGTTAATGAAAGTCATATGAACATTCCAGACGCCTAATCTGGAGATTTACTTATCAGAAAATAAGTCAAAGAAAAATCATGTTTTAAGGATCCTCCCTGTTGTTACCAAATGTACTGCAAACAGAAAGTAAATTGTCCATACATTCTGTTCCATTGAATAAAACATGGATGACTTAGTATCTCCCTTCAGTCATGACTGACAATGGGAATGCATCCCTGTAGCTCCCTTCAGTCATGACTGACAATGGGAATGCATCCCTGAGGTGATATCCCTCAGCTTCTTTTGTTCCTGGTGTTCTTTTTGGCGTCTTCTTTTCTCCTCTCTTCTGCTTCTAACTGCTACGTTCAATGTTGTGCCAACACCATAGGGTGAAGCTATTGTGTCCGTCTCAAGGGCGCGAGCTTGGGCACAGTTATATGGAGATCACGATGTTTCCCAGGCAGCATGTTCCCCCTCTCCACGAAGCCGGTAGGTCCAAAGGAACGGAAGTAGCCGATAAAGTTTGGTACCATGTCGTAGATTTTTGATAGGGGAATTAAGACTTGGGTTGGTCCCTTCTGAATAGATTAGAATGGGTGATAGCCACAGTAAGAGATAATAGTAGAAATAGATTTCCACGAGTGGGATGGTAGACTGTGATAGAGGCTGTCTCTGAAATCGAGAAATCTTCTCTCTTTCACCTATCTTCTACGACAGATTTAGAGGATTCAGACAGTCTAAACACACACACACACACACACACACACATATATATATATATATATATATATATATATATATATATATATATATATATATATATATATATATTCTATCCACTCACGTGAACGCACATACAAGACGACAGTTAGACGTACAGACGTGGGAAAACTATAACAGATGATTATATAAATATTCTAGAACGAGCTGACCAACACGCTGATTAAGTTTAAGGGCAGTTTTTAATTATCATCTAAAATCCCATCACAACACATAAAATTACATCAAAGCATATACAAATAGTCATAAAAATCAAGGAATTTCTACAAGAAATGATCGACCCACAGTTATGATCTTCCCTCGATGTTTAGCCCACAGTCCCGTTAGGAGAACGATGATAGCCCAAAGAGTCACAGATACACGCCCTGTCAGACAGGTGTTACTTGAAAACCCACGTGGTTAAAGATATAAAATGTTTATGTTTCTCACAGGTATGTCTCTGTACTAAACGCCGGCAAAGTTGGGTTACCCCAGTATTCACTGAATAAAGAAAAAAAACACATATGAAATATTTTACATATTATGTACTCAATATAACTTAAATTTTGAACTGCAAGCGTAGAGCTTGACTTGACGTTTAAACTTTCCCGTGAAATAAGTTATATAAAAAAATCAATCATCATGAATTAGGAATACATACGTATTCCGTCAACACTCATGAGACATTTAGCATTTATAAGTTAGTTTAGAAAAATTATTCTCGTCTGATTATTTAGCAGTTAAATTAAATTCATTATAGCTACATGATTTTAAGCTAGAAATTATAATTTATTCTGTTTTACCACTGTAACTCGTCGACTAGAGAATATAACAGACTTATTTTAATTCACTCTGCACAAAAGAACTAGTGAAAAATAGGCGATTAAACACTTAATCACTCACAAAATATTAGATACTTAATGTAATATTTACCTCAACACAGAACTACGGTATCACAACGAAACTAAGAGATTTCACTTATAAGTTTAAGTATCTAGAACGAAGTGACCACGTCTACTGCAAATGGAGAATGAGTGAAATCAAGTTTCAAACTCAGGTTAAGATATCTTAAACCAGACAAAGGGGTCCCAACTTATTTCGCAAAACGAAATAATCTCCCCTTTCCGTCTTAACACCTACGTCTGCTTAGACGCTGCTCATAACTGCCAAACGTGCGTCTTCACACCTCCGTCTAACTATCTGACCGTGAGCGCGCGTGTCAGAGGCGAAATGCCAGACACTGTGTCTGCTCTGAGCGAGCAATGTCTGGCGCGATTCACACCTCCGTCTAACTATCGGACAGTGAGCGCTCATGTCAGATGCGAATGCCAGACGACCCGTCTCCACTGCAGAGGGCAATTTTCACACTTCGCCGGGAGCTAGCCTGACGAAAAACTCTCGTGACAGCTGCAAATGTAGACAATTTGTCTGCTCATCATGTCTGATAGACTGAAATCCCACCTAAAATTATCTCGTGCAAGGGACTGACACGTTAGGTAATCTACTGCGTTTCTAAATGAGAAACCGAAACCAGGCGAAAGTTTGAATGGGAAAATAGTAATGTTTATAGTCGCAAACGTACGAAAGCGAAAAACACAGGAAAATGATAAAGAGTGATAATAAAATAGAGGACACGGGTAGAAAAAAAAGAAGAGAATATAGAAAATTTATTGATCATAATCTCTATGCGACATACCAGCCATGTCGCAGGAGTTGCCAGAATAATGTCGAATCAACATTAGACTGCCTTAGGAACTCTGGGTTTATCCTCAGGGTTTACTTCCGAAGCCTTTCCCATAAACGGATATCCCCGCAAGTCAGCTGTGGTTTGATATAGTTTTACCTTCTCCAATACACTACCAACCAAAAATCACGAGCCCTATCTGCCCGAAATATCTGTTTTTGTCCTCAGCTGTTTATTCAGTATTCAAAACTAACCCCTATATCTGACCAGTTATCATTAATCAGTAATTCGTCATATCGTTCAGATTTTTTTTAAAATGTGCGTTTGTGAGCGATCTAACGAATTAATTATACTCAGCCATCCAACTTTTATTCTATGCATTAGAATGTATGGAACACTTATTTTATGTTTTTAATGCGCTGAGTAACAAAAATAAATACGGATTCCGAAAGCTTTAATTAGATCACAGACACGCGAACTTCAGCTGTACCATGAAGCGATTTTTGTGTTGTGCAAAAATATATTTTTAGACAGTGCTTGCTATATATATTTTTTTAATAGGTGTTTTGACGAGGCGAGCCATGTTCAACGTAGACACTAGGTGTGTCGGTTATATCAGGAATACCAGTCCAAATAGAAAAGACTTTGTGGTCTGATACTGTAATATGTATGAAGTAACTAATTGCTATGGATAATTTTGTCGCTAAGATTACTGAAATATTCAGATATCATCATTCTAAACAGAATATACATACTGACAAGGAGGAAGGTTCCGACCCTCCCACACCGATAGAGAGGAAGGTTAACGCCGTCAACAACTAACATAGAGGAAGGTTTCCTAGCTCTCCTACTGACATAAAGGTTTCCTACCTCTCCCACTGACATAGAGAAAAGTTTCCTACCTCTCCCACTGACATAGAGGAAGGTTTCTTATCTCTCCCACTGACATAGAGGAAGTTTCCTACCTCTCCCACTGACATAGAGGAAGGTTTCCTACCTCTCCCAATGACATAGAGAAAAGTTTCCTACCTCTCCTACTGACATAGAGGAAGGTTTCTTACCTCTCCCACTGACATAGAGGAAGGTTTCTTACCTCTCCCACTGACATAGAGAAAAGTTTCCTATCTCTCCCACTGACATAGAGAAAAGTTTCCTACCTCTCCCACTGACAAAGGAAAAAGGTTCTCCAAACTAACAGAGAAAAAGGTTTTCCCCACTGACATAGAGGAAGGTTCTCCAAACTGACAGAGAAGAATGTTCTCCCAAGTGACAGACAAAGGTTCTCCAAACTGACAGAGAAAAAGGTTCTCCCAAGTGACAGACAAAGGTTCTCCCAAGTGACAGACAAAGGTTCTCCAAACTGACAGAGAAAACGGTTCTCCCAAGTGACAGACAAAGGTTCTCCCAAGTGACAGACAAAGGTTCTCCAAACTGACAGAGAAAAAGGTTCTCCCAAGTGACAGACAAAGGTTCTCCCAAGTGACAGACAAAGGTTCTCCAAACTGACAGAGAAAAAGGTTCTCCCAAGTGACAGAGAAAAAAGTTCTTCCAAGTGACAGAAAAAGGTTTTCCCCACTAATATATTGGAATAATGCCCCACGCTTGCATAGAAAAAAACTTCCGCACTGACATAGACCAAGGTTCATGTTACGTACGGTTTGTGTTTCAGAGTCTGCATGGTCTGTTTAGACAGATTAGAAGACACAGTTGGTGTTTGTTCCTTTAAACCGCTTACATTGAACGGATCGTTTTTTTATAAGATAAGAATCGTATTATTCGAAATGCGCGCATTTCCTACAGGGAGAGAAAAATCAAGTTTTGATTCTGGTTAGTGCAAATCATCTTGTTTCATGATTGCGTGTGCAAATTTCAATTCTAACAACTGATTATGTGCAATTGGAGAAGGTCGAATCTAGCATTTGATCTGTTAAGCTTACAAAAGTGGTGAAACAACAGCGGTTTTATCTCCGTCGAAAACATACAAAGAACAAGACAAAACGACGTTCAGATGCAAGAAAATGGCTTTCGGGTATAGTACTTCGTCAAAATACACAACAAACGAATTTAGTCGACTTGATTTTTGTTTGGTTTTAAGGATCCATCTTCAAGGATCTCAGCACAGTGCACCAACTCCGTAGCACCGGCGATGATCCCAATGTGTGTATACAGGAATCATACATTCTATAAATGTTTTTGTGGTGGTGTGGTGGTTAGGTTTCCTAATTTTTACATTTTGCCAGGACAGCGCCGTATGGCCTACTTTTTACGATTTACAACTGCCGAGGGATTTTTAACGTATGCAAAGTGCACACGGGACCTGATATTTTTTCGCCCTTATCCGAGAATGCTAGGCATCCGAATTCACTACTCAAGAAATCGGAAAAAGGGGGGGGAGGGGGGGGGGCAGTATGATATCATTAGGATCCACTGGCTGTGAAAAAAATTCCACAAAATATATTTCCTATACTGGGAACCGCACCCGGTACCTTCAGTATTAGAGGCGGACGCCACACCCTCTCAGCCACGCCGACTTAAGCAAAATGGAGCAAGCTAATTAATCGTTCAAAATGTTAAGTACTTCTAACCTTTATCTAAAGTAGATCTGAAAGTGCTGTTATTCTGGACCGTCCCAGTACTTCTAACCTTTATCTAAAGTAGATCTGAAAGTGCTGTTATTCTGGACCGTCCCAGAACTTCTAACCTTTATCTAAAGTAGATCTGAAAGTGCTGTTATTCTGGACCGTCCCAGTACTTCTAACCTTTATCTAAAGTAGATCTGAAAGTGCTGTTATTCTGGACCGCCCCAGTACTTCTAACCTTTATCTAAAGTAGATCTGAAAGTGCTGTTATTCTGGACCGTCCCAGAACTTCTAACCTTTATCTAAAGTAGATCTGAAAGTGCTGTTATTCTGGACCGTCCCAGTACTTCTAACCTTTATCTAAAGTAGATCTGAAAGTGCTGTTATTCTGGACCGCCCCAGTACTTCTAACCTTTATCTAAAGTAGATCTGAAAGGGCTGTTATTCTGGACCGTCCCAGTACTTCTAACCTTTATCTAAAGTAGATCTGAAAGTGCTGTTATTCTGGACCGTCCCAGTACTTCTAACCTTTATCCACAGTAGATCTGAAAGTGCTGTTATTCTGGACCGTCCCAGTACTTGTAACCTTTATCCAAAGTAGATCTGAAAGTGCTGTTATTCTGGACCGCCCCAGTACTTCTAACCTTTATCTAAAGTAGATCTGAAAGTGCTGTTATTCTGGACCGCCCCAGTACTTCTAACCTTTATCTAAAGTAGATCTGAAAGTGCTGTTATTCTGGACCGTCCCAGTACTTGTAACCTTTATCCACAGTAGATCTGAAAGTGCTGTTATTCTGGACCGTCCCAGTACTTGTAACCTTTATCCAAAGTAGATCTGAAAGTGCTGTTATTCTGGACCGCCCCAGTACTTCTAACCTTTATCTAAAGTAGATCTGAAAGTGCTGTTATTCTATACCGCCCCAGTACTTCTAACCTTTATCTAAAGTAGATCTGAAAGTTCTGTTATTCTGGACCGTCCCAGTACTTCTAACCTTTATCTAAAGTAGATCTGAAAGTGCTGTTATTCTGGACCGTCCCAGTTACCAGTTACCTCTACGGCTTTTAAGATAAAGATTATTCCTCTAACCAAGGAAAGAAACATTTCTTTTTCCGATTGTGCTTGACCACGAGCGTTTCTGGCAGGGTTGTTAGAGCCTTTGCCTCTCGCGGCAAAGCTTTCTGGTTCGAAACCAGATGACGTCCCGCTCCAATCTACCAGCTACAAATGGATACCTGGTTATGCTGTTGAGTTAGGGAAGATAAAGGCAGCGAGCATGGAAACTGTTCACCCCCATTTCATGAAGCTAATACTTAGTAGTGGAGGACCCTGTCTGCTGATGCTTCCACCATGGCACCCCTACGACCCATGACGGGTTATGGGTTGAGATGAGATGATGATGATGAATACTTAGTATAGCTAATTCTCTAACACTTCATTCTCCTACGGCAGTATCTGCGGTGGTACTTACTTTACCTTTACCTTATTTAAATGTCATTTAAAAACCAGCACTTTTAGCCCTTATCTGAAGATAAGTTCTGTAATTCTGGGCCGTCCAAGTTACCTCTATTATCGTTAAGATAAGGATTATGCGACTTACCAGGAAGATTTTTTTTTTTCAGAGTACGGAGGACTTTCATACCAGACAGGTCAGGGACAGAACACGTTTGTTACGCTGTACTAGTTTTCTAAAGTTACGTGTTATGAATTGTGAACTCACATCATCCACATTATCATCATCATCACCTGACAGCTCCATTAAACACCGTTGTCTTAATTAAATGTAAAGAAACTAGAACTTTTAACCCATATCTAAATGCATGGAGGCATATCTGGGAGTCATCCTTATATGACCACCAGCTAAGCACAATGCTATTATATACAATATACAATATACATGAACTTATGTCTGTAAGGCTGATTACATCCCCATTAACGCTTGAAACTATCCACACACTTCCAGGGATTCCCCCTGTGGTGAAACTTGTTGAGAACCTATCATTGCGCATTAAGCTTGGAGAAATCACTTGAGCCCCAGGCGTAATTATTTGGCTTTGACTTGGTTGACTGCATGCAGAAGAATCTCACTATGGACCCAGTGATAGGCAGGGGAAGCTTAGGAGTGGCTCTGTGCAGGACGTGACAATTCCTTGGCAGAGCCCAGAACCCGAGTATAGTATTTTAGCGCTGCATAGTTGGAGAGCCCTCTTGGATGACGGAGAATGCACAGTATGCCACGCGCTTCTTACTCCTAGCTTGGGACCACATGTGAGATCCTTTAAATGCAAGACAAGCTGGAGAAACTGGAGCTAATGACTTCAACTCAGCACTTTTCAGAATGGTAGAAAAGCCACAAAAAGCCTAGATTACAGTGTAGATAATACCAAGGAGTCCTCAACTTGGTATTGGCTGCTAAAGAGTCAGATGCTCAGCAGCCCTAGTTAAACAACAACAACAACCCTTATCTAAATAATCTAAAATTATTGTGATTCTGGGCTGCACCAGTAACCTCTCCGCGCTGCGCTCATTAAGATAAGGTATTGCGACTTACCAGGAATATTTTTTTTCCAGAGTACACTAGATCTTTCATACCAGAACAGACAGAACACGTTTGTAACATTGTTGTAGTTTTATAAAGTTACCTGTTATGAATTGTGAAGTAATGAAGTGTGAACTCACATTACCAACGTGATCATCATCATCGTCATCACCATCACCAGCACCTTTCATTTCCCCGCAGAGCGCAGGTACTCAACAAAAACATGCCAAGTCAGGCCTTACTGTCCTGCGCCATCCTTTCAAGTTCTTTTCATGTCTTCTATATCTCTTTCACCTCTATTTGCAGTTCTCTTTTCCATGTCTTTTTTTTTTGTTGGTCTCCCCCTATTTCTCTTGAGCGTCTGAATGACAGAGTGCTTAGAGCGCTAGTCTCTCGCGGCAACGGTACCGGGTTCGATTCAAGGTATCGACACGCCCCAGTGCATTGACTTTGCTCTTGAGTAAGGGAAGGAAAAGGCAGCGAGGAAGGATACTGGTCACCCCACCTCTCGATGCTGGACCTGGTATAGTGAAGTCTCTAACATTTCACTCCCCTACTGCAGTATTTGCTAAGGTACTACCTTTTTTAATACCTTTTCCTCCTACCCTGGGGAACTTCAGAATCGAGATTGCCTTGTAACGCTGCCAGTTGAGTTCCTTACCGTGCGTCGTATTTAGCTCCAGCATCTTCTCACTTCCTATTTCACTGCTGTTTATATGAGTCTTTCTATCAGTTTTACATCAGTGATCTTGTCATACCATTTCAGTTCTTTTTTTCTGTGCACCACCCATCTAAATGAAAGTCTGCATCTTGATGGTTGTCATTTTTGTTGTTTTCCATGTTTCAGAGCCATACAATAGGATTGATTTGACATTTGAGTTAAAGTTTCTAATTTTTATGTTGGACTAGATCTCTCTATGTTTCCCAATTCAATGGAAGCTCTTCTAACTTTTTTTTTTTTGCCTTCTTATTTTGATAGCATTGTCATGAAGAATGAATAAGTTGTGTAATATGTTTTTGTTTATTTGTTGTTGTTATTAGTATTATTATTATTATTATTTTGGTGAAATAACTCGGCACGACGAAAAAAAAAATGTGAACCAGACACAGAAGATAAGGGGGGCTCAGACAAGTGGGTCATTAATCTAATAGATGCATCACGTGACATCACGTTGGAACTTTGGGATTTATGGCAGGAGGAATCCAGTTGATCGACATAATGGTTGAAGTAGTTGAATTAATGATCAATAAAGCTTATAGAAAAGCCAATGACCGTTATTTACTCTTCCCGTCAATAAGGAAGGCAACAGTAGATAAACAAGAAAAGTGAACCACCAAGATAGAGAAAGAGTAATAAACTGGTAAAACTAGGGTAGGCCTTTGTAATTGCGGGTCCCAATTTGGACCATTCTGGTGGGGTCCCCCTGTACTTAAGATTGTAGTTTTGTGGTAACAAAATAAATCAATCAATACACTTTAGCTCCCCAAGGAGCATAGGCCTTCAACAAACACACGCCAAGTCATCCTGTCACGTGCCATCAGCTAATGTTCGTTCCACGATTTCCTCGTCATTTTCACTTCTGTCTCCAGTTCTCTTCTCCATGTGTTTTTTTTTAAAATCTACCTCTGCCTCTCTTTCCCTGGGGATTCCAGAACAAGGACTGCCTTGTAATGCTATCAACAGGTTTCCTCAGTGTGTGTGTGTCCTATCCATCGCCAGCGTTTTCTCATCTCTTGTTCCACTGGCAATTGTCTGGTTCTTGTCATCTGTTCCACATTAGTGACTTTATCATACCATTTCTATTCTTCTATTCTACGCAAGCACCCATTTATGAATTTCTGTAAATTTTTTGTTGTTCTCCATGTTTCAGAGCCATACAATAGAACTGACTTGACATTTGAGTTGAAGATTCTCATTTTTGTGTTGGACTTGATTTCTCTTGTTCTCCATATGTTTCCCAATGCAGTGAAAGATCCTCTTGCTTTTTGTATTTTTATTTTGATACCATTGTCTGTCCCTCCAACTTTGTGTATATCGCGGCCAATATATGTGTAAGATTCTAAATCTTGAATGAGTGTTTCCTCAAGTTTGTAATCATTTCTTGCATTTATTCTCATAATCTTTGTCTTTTCCCTGCGTTTTTTCATACCCACTTGTTGTGACCTCACATCGAGTATTTTCATTTTGTCTTGCATCTGATTACGGTTATGGGACAGAAGAGCCAAGTCATCTGCAAAATCAAGATCATCAAGCTGTTCAGTCAGATTCCACTGGATTTCATTTCTGTTGTGTGAAGTCGATGTCTTCATAACCCAATCTATTGCTCGTAAGGAAAGAAATTAAGACAAGAGGCATCCCTGACGCACTCCCGTTCTTATCCCAAACGTTTCTGTAAATTGTCCTTCATGGAGTACTCTGCATGTCATGTCTTCTTAAGTTTTTTTTCTAAGTTAATGATCTTGATAATGCCTCCTCAGTTTCCAAAGTGATTGTTTACACTGTCCAATGCCATTTCATAGTCCACAAATCCAATGTATAGTCATGAATTACATTCTAGACTTTGTTCAACTATTATTCTCAATGTGGCTATCTGGTCTGTACAGGATCTCTTTTGTCGAAAACCTGCTTGTTCATCTCTCAGCTGCTTGTCTATGGACTCTAAAAGAGTAATGTTTATCAATTCCACTGCTGACAAGGATGATCCTGTTTAATGCTTTTCCTGGCACTGATAGTAATATTATTAATCTATAATGTGTGCACTCTTGTAAATCTCCCTCTTGGGCACCTTGTCCAGGTAACCTTCCTTCCATTCTGCTGGTATTTATTCTCTCTTCCAGACTTTGCCAAAAAGTTTATATAATATCTCTGTAGAGGTATCAATATCTTCTGTGATGCCCTCTGATGGAATGCCATCTGGACCAGCTGCTTTTCCATCTTTCAGAAGATTTATGGCTTTCTTTATTTCTTCTCTACTTGGTCGCTCACAGTTGATAAGTAGCTCCTCTTCTGCTGGCTGGATGACTGGGGGATTAGGTGGAGCTGGTTTATTGAGAAATTCCTCAAAATGTCCAGTCCATCTCTTCCTTTGTTCTCGTATATTACTAAGCAATTGTCCATTCTTATCTTTGACGAGGCCATTAGCTTGCTTATATTTCCCTGTTAGCTTCTTTGTGTTGTCATACAGGTCCCTCATATTTCCTTTGACTGCAGCTTCTTCTGCTTCCCTTGCCAACTTCGATATATTTCCTATTGTCTCTTTTGATGTTTCTTCTTGCATTTTTTATTTGCTTCTATGTACACTTCATTTCTTGTAACACGTTTTATGTATACTATATATATATATATATATATATATATATATATATATATATATATATATATATATATATATATATATATATATATATATATATATATATATATATATTTATATATATATATATATTTAATATAATATAATAGCATATACACCTGATATCTAATTTGAAATAATCTTCGCTTCTTCTTTTGGTTTTTTCAAACCCAGAGGTGGAAATGCAAGTGCAGGGCACGCTGTGAGCTCGAGGCTGGAAAGGGTCAAATAGGTTAAATCGGCTTATGGCCGACACTGGGTAAAAGTAGTTTATAGAAATTAGAACCCTTATTTTTTTATATTTAACAATATCAGATATTGTTAAATTATTCAGAACAGTAAACCAATAGTGTACCTTGGTATCTTTACTACTGTACTCAAATTCGGAAACATGCAAATATCCTTATGATGACAAGTAAACCCGGTATGCTAACACAATAAAATCATTGTTAACGCTGAAGAATGAGCAACAAATAGGAATTGAAAACAATCTCCTACGGAGCACGTAACCCGCCAAAACATATGGTGAAATAATTCTGTTGCGCTCTGTCTGCCGCATGTCCCGATGACGGCGCTAATTCTTCTGTGGTAATTTCATTCACATCCATTCAATTTCAGGTTCATTGAACCTTTGTGCGAAACTGGAAAGATGGCGGTAACTCCTGACGCTCTTAACCGAGACTAGAACATTTACTACGGCAGCCGTAAGCAATCCAGCGTCTGAGAGCATCTACTTTAGAACCACTAAGCTCTCCAAAAATCTACATTGATAAAATAACGTTTGTTTTCAGGTTTCGTAGTATTTGGAGTTGGATATGTGCAGCTTATATTTAACTTTTTATCTCTCTTTCCTGCAGTTCCATCGACAGAACGATTGAAAATCAAAGTACACCAATCCCCCTGTCTTACGCTGTTCGATTAGCGCTGTTTCGATATAACGCTGTTTCTATTTTTATGCCAAATGCTCGTTGTACGCTGTAAAAATTCGATCTTACGCTGTGCGCAAAATTCCTTGGGAGGCAGGGATATAACTTTCAAGTTCATTCAGGGTGGTAGGATGGCCAAGAAGCATTGTCATTGCTAGCATAAGGAAGCATGACCCCAAAATGGAATACAGTCCTATTGTAATCGGTAACATAGAACAAGATCTTAATTGCTCCAAGGAGCTTCTTGAAGAGAAAAATGTGGCAAAACAAAGCAAACTCGATTCTTGTTTTTTTAAAGTCTCCTCTAATATCTTCTGACCCCATTGACCAAGTAGCCAAGCTTTCTACATTTGGAGCCAGAAAAACCTGTTTATCCCCTATAAAAACCTTCTGCTAACCTGTCCTCTGAAGACATGCGGCACAATGAAAACGGCGGCGCTGTGAAAACTGTAGCCACAAGCAACCGAATTAGCAGCGATTAAAGTCCTGTGATATTCGTTTTCTTATCACAGTACATACATAATATTTTGTTTGTGTTCAATATCTTTGATAAGTGTATGTGGTTAATAAATATTAACATTTCAGTTTTTGTTGTGTATCACTTTTAATTAATTTTTATACAGCTTTCTGAACATAGGTAACGAATAAATTTGTTTTCTGCTAATTCGTAAAGGAAATCGATTTTCGTTTAGCGCGTGTTCGGTTAGAGATTTTAGGAACGAATTAACAGCGCTAAGCGGGGGATTGCTGTATATAATATGTTACCGAATGTTCACTCACGTCAAAGAAATGATTGCCATCTTATCTTAAGCAATTCACGAAAACACTGTAAAGTGAATTTTTGCAAACTAGAACGTGAGTTTTCAATGGGAACGCAGAGAAAGTATAGTTAGTCCAGTGGATACCGCGCTGGGGATTCAATAGTTCGAAATGCCCTGTCTTATTTCTCGATCCGTCACGTCCTAGTGGACCTAGAGATATACCAAATCATCTCATGCATGCGATCTACCGGTAGGTTGCCTACCCCCCAGTACTACGGGATGCATATGTGTCTGTAGGTAGTTGTCTTCTTGCTAGAGACGTTATTGTATTTCTGATGACATGTCACGAGTTCAAGACTCATTTACACAAGCAGGTCAGCCTTTCATTTTTAATTCATTCTTTATATTTCAGCCTCCTGTTGACCATAGGAATTTCAACAAAAACTCCCCAAGCTGTCATGCCCCGTGATAGATGTTCAAGTTTTATCCGTGTCTTTTTAATCCCTTTGACACATCTGTCTAATTCTCTTCTCATCTTTATTGAGTTGTTCTATTTTCCGTTTATGTGTCACTATAATTTATCTTTGCGGAACTATTGTTGTTGTAATTTCCAAAACACATGAGCATTTCCATCTCTCCTTAACTGGTAATCTACTTTTTGGACCTTGCGAAATGAGATATCTGAGGAAGATGGCTAAAGTAACAAAAAAAGACATGGTCCGAAACCAGATAATCATTGCCTCAAAACCCAGACCCAATAGGAACAGCTTAAATTACGATGGTTTGATCATGTCTGCAGAATGGGAGAAGATCGCCTACCACGGCAAATGCGGGAAACAAGAGCCAGATGTCCAGACCTCCTAGACCACCCAGAGTTCGCTGGGAGGACAACATTAGACAATCTCTGAAGGACTGAGGACTAGATTGAAACCAAGCCATGAGGAAGACAGCCGTTAGGATAGTATGGCGCCCTCTTACTCTCTTTCTCTCTCTCTCTCTCTCTCTCTCTCTCTGTGACAAATCTCTACACTCCAAAGTAGAAAAGGAAGGACTAAGTAATTAAGCGAAACAATGAATTAGTCTTTTTCGCATCTTTTGTGAACCAATCTTTATCGCTTCCTTTATGAACTTGTCTTTTTAACTTACTTTTCAGTCTTGAAATAATATTTATTTATATTTTACTGTCTTCTTCCCACGTTTCGTTTCGTTTCTATTTTTTTTTCTTCATTTTAAAGTATTGTTTTTAATTTTCTCAACTGAATTAATATCATCATCATCATCATCATCATCATGTGACGTGTTCTCTCCAGAACGTTGTCTCCATTACAGCTGCTCTGAATGCATCACGATTCTTGGCAAGTCGACCTGCATCATTCAAAGACAAGTTCAGACTCTCTGTGATGTCCTGGGTCCACCGTCGTCTAGGTCGACCCCTTCCCCTTTTTCCAGGGACCATGCCGTCCATTACTAATTTTCCCAGACTATTATGTCTTTTTATATGACCGAAAAATTAATTAATATAGAAAACGAGGAAAATAGTTGGTTCGTTCGCCTTGCTACCTTTGTTTAAGAATGAGTTTATAAAGAGCTTAACTATTTCAAACTGCTCAAAATGTTATGGTTATCTAGCAAAACACTCAACAGGATGGAAACATCCTTTGACTGATAGTTTTGACCTTTGTAACAGAATTTAAGGACCCACAAGCACGTCAACGTTATTTGTTATCAGGGGAATCACTAACGCCGTCGTCTTTGTGAGATTTGCCCCCCCCCCCCCCCCCCCACTCCTCAACCACTCCTTTGCTCATATCTTCTGTCATTTCAACCTTCCTAAATCGTTACGAAGTAGCTATATTGAGTAATGGCTCGCAGCGTTATTGAGTGGTTTCGTAATTCTTCAAGTTTCACGTGACGTGTGTGGGCTTGGTTGCAACTTCCATACGTGCGTGAAACTTTATGTAATAATCTTCTTATCTACACATTGTTTTAGTAGTGATCCAGTTAAAAGGTCATATCGTGTGTGTGTGTGATTTTTAATTTTAGTAAACAATTCGATGGATACATTGCTTTATCTGTGGCACTCACGCTAGGTGCATTTACTTCTTAATAATCTTGTCATTGATGTTCTCATAACCCAGACAAGGTTACCAACGTGGAACTGATGACAAGAACTAGACAAGTGCCAGTGGAGCAAGAGATGAGAAGAAGACGATGGCGATGGATAGGACACACACTGAGGAAACCTGTTGATAGCATTACAAGGCAGTCCTTGTTCTGGAACCCCCAGGGCAAGAGAGGCAGAGGTAGACCAAGAAGCACATGGAGAAGAGAGCTGGAAACAGAGGTGAAAATGATTAGGAAAACGTGGACAGAACTTGAGATGATGGCACGTGACAGGAGGACTTGGCATGTGTTTGTTGAAGGCCTATGCTCCTTTGGGAGTGGAGGGTTATGAAAAATGAATAAATCTTGTCATTGATTTAATAGATTCACTTAGACCAGTGGTATTCAACCTTTTTTGTTCGCGTACCCTCAGATATAATGTATCTATCTACCCACAAGGCTATTGGTACATAATTCCAAGTATTCAATTTACCTATACATAAATAAAATCTAGGGCATAGGGCAAACATCTAAACTAAATTACATAATTTACATCCAATATAATAAATAAAAGTTTAATATATTTATAGTAAAATAATGAAAAATAAGAAAACCCTCCGACAGTGCATTGGCAGATTTTTTTTTTTCACGCACCCCTAAGATGTCTTCTCGTACCCTTATGGATACTTGTACCCCAGGTTCAATACCACTGAAAGACGATACATTTTAGTTTTATTAGTGATTCAAGCAATGATAATTTTGTCAGACTTCAGTGATGCAGCCAGTAGGCACATTGTTTTATTGGTGGGTACATTGACTTGAAGCGTTCGACTGACAGATTAGTTAGAGCGCTTTAGGTCCTTACGTTTTCGGATAGTCCAGTCAACATAGTCCGGACGTTCCAGCATCCCAATCTGAGAGTTTGCTTATTTCTATTATTACGATAATTGCTTGGTGCAAAATTGTCTGTCCACAGTTCGGGTTTGACCCTAATCCCCATGCACCCAATGGGGAAAGCAGGCAGTGGCGGGCCAACACCTTATTGACTGGGGGCTGCCCAGTTTGAAGCGGGCGGTAGCTGTCCAGTGAGATCCTAGAACCTCTCCCACTGTCGGAAGTAGCCCCTGACGACATACCCTACGCCAATTGGGCAAAATGCTTATAACCGGTAACTGCTACTTTCCGTGTTTTGCCGAGACCTATAGGGTGAAGCTGGAGTGTCCTCTCCAGGGCGCGAGCTTGGGCACAGTTATATGGAGATCAAGCTGTTGCCCATGCAGCATGTTCCCCCTCTCCGCGCAGCCTGTAGATCCAAAGGAACGGCAGAAGCCGATACAGTTTGGTACCAGCCCGTCGCAGGAGTTGCTTGAATAATGTCGAATCGACATTAGACTGCCTTAGGGACTCCGACTCCGGGCAGATAGGGCATCGTGATCCTTGGTTGGTAGCTTATCTAAGAGAAGGAACTCTGAATTCAAACCACCGCTGCCTTGCGGGAATATCCATTTATGAAATTGGCTTCGGGAGGAAACTCTGAGGATAAATCCGGAGTCGGCACATATCACATTTTCAGAATTCTGTGATCTAGCTCAGTGGTTCTCATAACGTGGCTATGCCATATTTCTAGGCAGCCACATTAAAATGGTAAAGTACCTTTTTCCAGGTAACAGTGACTATGAGGAGGGCCACAGAGGTAAATGAGGCTCAGAAGGTTGAAAACTCCTGATCTAGCTAATGGGCACTTTGTTTTATTGATGAAATAGGCGCTGGGTACATTGACTTATTAATGCCGTAGTCAGTGACTGATGGCTTCACCTAGGCGATATAGTTCTATTAGTGAATGGGTAGGCGATATAGTTTTGTTAGTGAATGGGTAGGATATATAGTTTTGTTAGTGAATGGGTAGGCGATATAGTTTTATTAGTGAATGGGTAGGCGATATAGTTTTATTAGTGAATGGGCAGGTGATATTGTATTATTAGTGAATGGGCAGGTGATACTGTATTATTAGTGAATGGGTATGCGATATAGTTTTAGTACTGAATGGGTAGGTGATATAGTTTTATTACTGAATGGGTACGTGATATAGTTTTATTAGTAGGCGATATTATGGGTAGGCGATATAGTTTTAATAGTGAATGGTTTGGCGATATAGTTTTGTTAGTTAATGAGTAGGCGATATAGTTTTGTTAGTCAATGGGTAGGCAATATAGTTTTGTTAGTGAATGGGTAGGCGATATAGGTATATTAGTGAATGGGTAAGAGCTATAGTTTTATTAGTGAATGTGTAGGCGATATAGTTTTATTTGTGAATGGGTAGGCAATATAGTTGTAATAGTGAATGGGTAGTAGATATAGTTTTATTAATGATGAATGGGTAGGCTATATAGTTTTGTTAGTGAAAGGGTAGGCTATATAGTTTTGTTAATGAATGGGTAGGCTATATAGTTTTGTTAGTGAATGAGTAGGCGATATAGTTTTATTAGTAAATGGGTAGGCGATATAGTTTTATTAGTGAATGGGCAGGTGATATTGTATAATTAGTGAATGGGCAGGTGATATTGTATTATTATTGAATAGGTATGCGATATAGTTTTAGTACTGAATGGGTAGGTGATATAGTTTTATTACTGAATGGATACGGGAAATAGTTTTATTAGTGAATGGGTAGGACATATAGGTTTATTAGTGAATGAGTAGGCGATATAGTTTTATTAGTTAATGAGTAGGCGATATAGTTTTGTTAGTCAATGGGTAGGCAATATAGTTTTGTTAGTGAATGGGTAGGCGATATAGGTTAATTAGTGAATGGGTAGGCGATATAATTTTATTAGTGAATGGGTAGGCGATATAGTTTTATTTGTGAATGGGTAGGCAATATAGTTTTAAAAGTGAATGTGAAAGCGATATAGTTTTATTAGTGAATGTGTAGGCGATATAGTTTTATTAGTGAATGTGAAGGCGATATAGTTTTATTAGTGAATGTGTAGGCGATATAGTTTTATTAGTGGGCGATATAGTTTTATTAGTGGGCGATATAGTTTTATTAGTGAATGTGTAGGCGATATAGTTTTATTAGTGAATGTGTAGGCGATATAGTGTTATTAGTGGGCGATATAGTTTTATTAGTGGGCGATACAGTTTTATTAGTGAATGTGTAGGTGATATAGTTTTATTAGTGAATGTGTAGGCAATATAGTTTTATTAGTGAATGTGTAGGCGATGTAGTTTTATTAGTGGGTGATATAGTTTTATTAGTGAATGTGTAGGCGATATAGTTTTATTAGTGGGCGATATAGTTTTATTAGTGAATGTGTAGACGATATAGTTTTATTAGTGGGCGATATAGTTTTATTAGTGAATGTGTAGGCGATATAATTTTTTTTATGAATGTGTAGGCGATATAGTTTTATTAGTGGGCGATATAGTTTTATTAGTGAATGTGTAGGCGATATAGTTTTATTAGTGAATGTGTAGGCGATATAGTTTTATTAGTGAATGTGTATGCAATATAGTTTTATTAGTGAATGTGTAGGCGATATAGTTTTATTAGTGGGCGATATGGTTTTATTAGTGAATGTGTAGGCGATATAGTTTTATTAGTGGGCGATATAGTTTTATTAGTGAATGTGTAGGCGATATAGTTTTATTAGTGAGTGTGTAGGCAATACAGTTTTGTTAGTGAATGTGTAGGCGATATAGTTTTATTAGTGGGCGATATAGTTTTACTAGTGAATGTGTAGGCGATATAGTTTTATTAGTGGGCGATATAGTTTTAATAGTGAATGTGTAGGCGATATAGTTTTATTAGTGAATGTGTAGGCAATATAGTTTTATTAGTGAATGTGTAGGCAATATAGTTTTATTAGTGAATGTGTAGGCAATATAGTTTTATTAGTGAATGTAGGCGATATAGTTTTATTAGTGAATTTGTAGGCGATATAGTTTTATTAGGCGATGTAGTTTTATTAGTGAATGTGTTGGCGATATAGTTTTATTAGTGAATGTGTAGGCAAGATAGTTTTATTAGTGAATGTGTAGGCGATATAGTTTTATTAGTGAATGTGTAGGCAATATAGTTTTATTAGTGAATGTGTAGGCAATATAGTTTTATTAGTGAATGTGTAGGCGATATAGTTTTATTAGTGAATGTGTAGGCGATATAGTTTTATTAGTGAATGTGTAGGCGATATAGTTTTATAAGTGAATGTGTAGGCGATATAGTTTTATTAGTGAATGTGTAGGCGATAAAGTGTTATTAGTGAATGTGTAGGCGATATAGTTTTATTAGTGAATGTGTAGGCGATATAGTTTTATTAGTGAATGTGTAAGCGATATAGTTTTTTAGTGAATGTGTAGGCGATATAGTTTTATTAGTGAATGTGTAGGCGATATAGTTTTGTTAGTGAATGGGTGTGACGATATTCTCAATACAATAGCTAAATTAGATAATATTCTAGTGCATAAAGTCAAAAATAAGATAGAAAATAAAAATTGAGTCCAGCGTAGTATTCTCCTACGCCCGCCCGCATGTCGATTCTGATATACCTAATAGCCGAATGAAAGATACTGTCTTTTCGAAAAAATTCGTCCTTCAGATTAAATGTAACACTTTTGCAAGGTCAAGTCGAATTGCCAAGACGAGAGTGAAAGAATAAAAGAATAAAAGAGGGGAGGGATGGAAAGACCGAACCTAGGGAACACCGTCTCGCGTTGATTTCCAAAAAAAAGCCAACTCGAGCAACATAGCCTTGGGCACGTTTCAAATTACGATACAAAACTAAAAAAAATGTGGAGTTATGAACCAAAATACATAGGGCCATAAAAAATATATATTCGGATGCCTTATGATGTCCTGAGCAATAATATGGTGTCAGTTACCCACTAGTACAAAAAAATAACCAAAATAATGGCAATAATATTATGTATGATAAGACGGACTGACGAGAAAAAAGATCACGCCTGCTTAATTTTTTCATAACATATTTTGAAAAAAAGCTTTGGGTAAATAGGACTAAAAGGTACCAAGATTTTGATTGGCTGTAGTTTAAAGGAAGGCGAGAGGGGATTGGCTAACCTAACACTAAAAATATACTTGTAGTAGTAACCGTAGTATTTTGGGAATTGTTTTTTTTAAAGTTCGATTTAAAATTCATAGTCGTCTGCTTCTATTGGCCAGCTTAGTTGATATTGAGGAAAAATTGTTAGGCTAGGATGCCATTTCTTAAAAAAATCTTGCCGCGAGACGATGAGATCAGAAGTGTAATTCTAAATACAAATATTATAAACTTCTGGACAGGGCAGTGATAACTTGGGCCAGATCTGCCAGTCATCGTTGTTTGTGTGTAATATTCATTGAAATTGTGGTAAGATTGAATTTATTAACCATTTTATTTAAAATAAAGTTTGAATATGAGATACTAACATACGACTGTAAGTAAGTGA